>CM021105.1:513435941-513608486 GCA_007115665.2 Sequoiadendron giganteum
TCGATCATCTATCATTTACCTATCATGATTAAGTGTTTTTCTAATAGTTCTTTTACAATTTCTCTATTTTTCTATAATATTTAGTACTAGATAATGTACATCAAATTTTGAATTGAGAAGCCAATTGTTGCATAGATTGTTTTTCTTGTATCAATATGTTTCATGATATTGTTTTTCCCACTTCCCCATAACAGATTCTTCATTATTGTATTTCACCTATTCTATTCTCCATGTTTTTAAGTTCTACTTAATGTGGGTTTTTGATCATCTATCATTTTCATGTGATTATTAAGTGGCTTTGTAATAGCTCTTTTACAGTTTCCTTATTTGTCTATAATATTTAGTGCCAAATAATGTAGCTTGAATTTTGAATTGACAAGCCAATTGTTATATAGATTGCTTGTCTTGTATCAATATGTTTCATGATATTCTCTTTTTCACATTTGTTTGAAGTTTTGTGTAACAAGTTGTTAATTGTCATGGTTTAGCTCTTGTATTCTTCATATCTTAGGCTAGGTAAAAAAAATTGTGCATTTAATTAAGGATTGTCTCCTCATGTATTTTTTTTACTTGGCATGGCACTTTAGGAGTTTCTTATTCTATTGTCCTTGTGACAAGAATTATTTTTAACTTTCAAATTTTTGAAATTTTGTAGATTGATATAAACTACAAACATGACATTGACATGTGCCTTTGGACTGCTTTCAAATTTTTTTTGTCTTATGTACGTTTTTCGGCCTCTAGTTATTGTTTCTTGTTATCTATGTGCATATTTGGTGCTATATGCATTTTGTACAGCTTATTGCTTGGTATGCTTTTGATAAATTTAACTTTAAATCCATTGAAAGAGAGTGCTATGGAATGTGACCTATATGTGAAAATTAATGCTATCCAAGGTTATTTTCCATCCTTTTCCCATGTATTTTTTTATACTATCACACTACAACATTGAATATTGCATTCACTTCCTCCTATACCATCATACAATATCACTAGGATGCATTAACCCTCATGGGAAATTGTGTTGAATTCCTTGAAACATAGATAGATACATATACGCATATATATGTATTGAATTCCCAGTTTCATGTTTTAAAATATACATATAAGTAGATATATATATCCATATATACATACCAAGACCACAACGGCTTGTTTCACAATGCAACAGCAATTTATATATACGCATGTATATCTAAATAGATGTGTATGCTATCTTTATTCGTATTTATGTAGAACTTGATTTAAAAAGTGTTAAAAATAGGATAGCACCACAATGGTTCTTTTGACAATACAACTTAATTAATATATTTTGTCGCACATTTTGGAGTATACTTTCCCACACTGGAACATTGAATATTGCATTTACTTCCTCCTGTTCCATTGTACAGCAACACCAGGATGCATTAACCCTCATGTGAGCAAACACTTACCATTCTGCAAACAACTCCATCGTTGCTAACCCACATAATTAGAAAATTTTGTGCCATCATAAACAGCCCTAGGAAATTTTTGTTGATTTTTTTTCCCATGATCTGGCTACTCTTACCCATTTTTATAATCTCTTCATATTTATAGTTTGAATGAATCGCATTCCAAATGGTCCTTGATATGTTTAGCATGTAAACTAGAATTTCAATACTCCACTCCTTGAACTCTCTTTCCCAAGGGAAAAGCATGTGTTTTGGAGCAATAATGAGAAATATTTTGCTTGTGCCCGAAGCATGAGAATAAAGCTTTCTAAAGACCTACTTGGAATTGTTTCCTTGAAGCAAGCCTACTTTTCCCATGGGAAATAGAGCTCAAGAAGTGGAGAGTATTAAAAAAAATTGGAGAACTATAGCTATATCCCATTGGCCATAGGCTACAATGCTTAAAATATGTTGATGACTTTTAGAACTTTCACCCCCTTCTTATTGTTCCTTCTTGCTGCTATTCTCCTTTGGCATTATGCTCATTTTTACGCAGGTCCTTGCTTGGCATGTCAATGACTACATATTCAGGAATAAATATAGTATACACATCTAGAAATGTATATATAAATATATATATACATGTGTACATATGGATATATATATATATATATGGTTATATGTGTTCTTTTAAATGTGTAGACAAAGGGTAAATTCGATGCATATATGTACTTAATCATTTTTTATTCTTAATGTTGTATATCCTATTATTTAGATAAGAAAGGATGAAGGGACCAGCTAACAACATTTATAAATATCTGCATATAGGTATATATAGAAATATATAGTAAAAACTACATGCATACATATATAAGCAACCTCAAAGATAAACAGATAGATATAGGGATATATACATTTTCATTTATTATTTTTATTCTTGTTGTTGTATCTCCTATTATTTGGAGAGTATTAAAAGTGGAATGGTTATACCCATTTTCATTTAATCAAATTAGTAAAATGGTTGGCAAATTATCAATATTTCTAAGTTGTCTACTAGTTGCCATTGGACGTTGCAATATATTAATCTTTTATTTTTATTGTGAAATAGAGATCCCAATCAATCAACTATAATTGCAACATTTCCTCCTTGTAAAAGTTCCCACAACTATGTCTGCGGAATCGAGCTTTGTGGGTGGTTCTCCAGAGCCCCCCAAAATTGATTTGGTGATTGATTTGGTGACATCCCCCACAGATTCCGCTATGGAGTCCAATTTTGAGGGTTCCAACCACCAGCCTCTAGATCCAAATTTCCTAAGTTTATATTTCTTTTTCTAATACATGTTGCAAATTTGTTGTTATTGTTTCCTTCCTCTTTTGTATTCAACTTAAACATTTCCTTTTAGTTTCTTCAATTTTACAATTCTCAAATACAAAAATGCACACCACATACCCTTTTCATGTTTATGTTTCTAGTTTTATTGTCCTTTAGATGTATACACGCATGGCTGACCCTGGTAAAGCATATAGATGTGCAAGTACATATGCATTGATCTTTTCCAGGACATAAAAACATCTCTTTGCAACATTTGTTTTCCTTACTCCTTTTATTCATTTGGTGTGATCAAGTACATTTCCCTTTATTGAGCTTGTCTTTGTAGGCTGCAAAGAAACAACCAACTTTGACTTCATTTGTAATTTGTTCCATCAATGTTGGAGATGTCATTCCCTCTCCAGTCCTTCAACTCTTGTCCTTTAAAAAATTGGCGGTGATGAAGGGCAAGTTGAACAATACAAGCTTGTCTTGTCTGATGAACAATGTATAAAATTAGGAACTTTACCTTCCAAATGTAATGACTTGTTGTTTTCACGTGCCTTGAAAATAGGATCCGTCATATCTTTGCAAGACTACATCTGTAGAAATGTCTAGGATTCAAGGTGGGTTGCGTTGTTTCTTTTATATTTTGAAAATTTATCTTTCTTCTTTGTATGTGACTAACATAATGTGCCTAATGTATTGTTTTCCTTTTTTTTCAAGGCCTTAATCATATTCAGCTTAGTTGACATTATGTCAGATTGTGAAATCATTGGGACACCTAGGTATCTCTTCAAGCACCAAGAAGAGAAAATGTTGGGACTAGAGTCACCTTCTCCTTCTAAACGGGCCCCTAAATTTGGTGTGCAATTGTCCCCTCAACAACAAAACAGTCCTCCAAATGTCATCCCTATTAAATATTTGAACACTTATCAAAAAATTTGGACAGTCAAAGGGCGTGTAAAACATATTAGAGAGATGTACCATTTCCATAAACAAAGAGGTCAAGGCTAAATTTTCAGTTTTGACATTATAGATATGGAGGGGACAAAAATTTGTGTTACTTGTTTTGACGATATTATTGAACTACATTATGGTCGAGTTGATATAGGTGCAACTTATTTAATATCAAGAGGTTTAGTGAAGGAAGCAAATAAAAAATTCAATAAATTAAATAGTAATCTGGAAATTATTTTGGACAAAAAATCAACATTGAAAATGTGTGAAGATGAGATCTCTATGCCAAAAGAAACCTCAGCCTTTGTGCCAGTTAGTGAGATAGCCAATTATAGTGATAGTAGTTTGGTTGATATTATTGGGATTGTAGTCCATGTCAACTACATATCAACTGTTCGTAGGAAAAATGGATCTGAAACAATCTGGCGAACTATTAAACTATATGATATCTCTGCTTGTTTCATTGATGTTAACTTGTGGGGCCCAAGTTGGCAAGAAAAAGGTGATGCCTTGGAGCGGATGTATCTTTTTGGTGATATAGTCATAGTTGTTGTGTGGGGTGGCCGTGTAGACTACTTTATTGGGGAAGCTATCAACACATCAATAGCAACAATCCTCGACATTAACCCTTCTATTCTTGAGGCAAACACTCTCAAATCCATGGGCCCAATCAAAGTAGAACATATGGTTTCATTTTCTTTTTCACCCCGTAGACTTCATCGTTCAAATGATAGAGTTACTATTGCATTCATCTTGAACAACTACCTTGGGTTGCCAAAAACTATTGAAGTCATTTTTAAAGTAAGCATTGAAATTTCAAAATCTGAGTATTTTTGTTATCCTGCTTTCCCCTTGCTCATTAATGGGAAAGTGAAAAATAAAATGCGCATGCCCCCATGCTGATGTCTGATTTTGTGATCCCTTCCAGATAGAAATCAATGAATGCAACTATCGCTATCTTCTGCAGTTAAATTTGCAAGACCATTCAGTGAGCCTTTGGTGTATTTCTTTTGATGAAGCTGCCACTAGTTTACTCTAAATTCCAGCAAAAGACCTCTACATGTTGCAGCATAGCTCTGACTCTACAAAAAATCTTGTTGTTGTTATTAAAGGCCTTGTTTGTAAACCTCATGTATCTTTACTACCTTGATCAGAACAGGCACTTACAATTTTGAGGAGTGGCTTAAAACAATCATTGTGAAAGCAACAAAAGTTGATTTCCAAGAAGAGTGTAAACTATTTCTTTCAGATATATTAAATATATCTGCCCTTATTTCAGAAAAAACCTGCACTAGTGGGCCCACTCTTTAACTGCTCTTTTCCACTTTTCAACATTTCTTTTTGTCTTTCCTTTTTAATGCTCAGTATGGGATGTTAAGACTTATGTTTTATAAATATGAACATTCTTTATTCCTATGTTTGCATATATATATTCGCACATTCATTGAGCTCCTATGCTTTGGATCTTAATATGGTGCCCACATTGTTTTTAGTCTACATTGTCACTATGATTCTTGATTCTTGTTATATGTTTCCATTTTTAGTTCTTCCATGCCTATTTTAAATTCACTTCTTCCCTTCATAATCATTGAATTACAATATTATCTCCAATGGAAAAAAAAGATCCATACTAGGGATCTAATCATTGCATACATAAACTAATACATTCATTGTTTCATTGTAATTACCAGCATAATAGGAAGGATACTATTGAATTATTTCCTTAAATTATGATCATATGCTTCGAATTTGTTACCATAGTTTTTTGCATTGTTTTGGGTGTTTTTCAATGTATTGATTTTCAATAGACACATTGTATTGGCACAGTCCAAACATTTTTTCAACTTTGCTATGAACATGTTGCACATACTACATTATAAAATGCTTTCTTATTAACATCTAAATGCTATATCGTTGAATACTATAGTTGAATTCTATTGGGTTGTTTTTGGGTTTTTTTGGGTCTGATCAACATAATGCCAAAGATGTGAAGATAGGATAGCTGATTGTTTGAAATAGTTCTATGCACTATTTTTCATATTTTTCCAATATTTTCAGTTATGATAAATAGATTGTGGTGGCAGAGTATAGACAATTTTATAGCTTTGCTATGAACATGTTCCACATACTGCACTATTAAATCCTTTCTTATTAAGAACATTTGATTGAAATGTTGTAGAATACTATTTCTATGTCCTATTTCTATTCTTTTTCAATATGTTTATACCTAACCAACACACTGCAAAAGATGTGCAGATATAACAAGTTATTACTTGAAATAGTTCTATGCACTATTTTGGGTATTTTTCAATGCTTTCAAGTATGATAAATACATTGTACTGGTTGGCTACAAACAATTTTACAACTTTCATATGAACAAGTTCCAGATGTTATGTTATTAAATGTTTTCTTATTAACAAGATCTAAATGGAATGTTGTTAAATACTATGGTTGAATTGTACGCATATCCTAGCAACCTAAACAATAGTTCTAGATGTCATTTATATTAGTCTTCATTGTTTTCCCATTTGATCAACATAATTCCAAAGATGTACACATATAACAAGTGATCACTGGAAATACCTTGCAATTTCCATTGATACAATAATAGAGAAGAAAAATATAGGCATATAAACATTGAATTTCTTTACAGTTTTATACTCACCCTTTGCACATACATATATATGTGGATTCTCCTATAGTGTTGTAGTTTTCAAGAAAGATATGCCATCATAATCATATGTATATGTTTGTGTTCCATGAGAATGAAAATGATGAAATGTGTTATGACGCTTTGCACGTACGTATATATGAAATTAGTCCTCTATATCTGTAGTTTTTAAGAAAATATGATATGTGGGGGCAATTGTATGTATATGTATGTGCAGCATGACATTCAAAAGGGTAGAAAGTTTTAAATAAAGACACTCAATTTAATAGGGGAAAAAATCTTATGGTATATAAGCAAAGAAAATGCAAAATTGAAGATATATACACAGCTTTGGACTAATTAAATGCATCGAATACTATATTCTCGTAATTATCTGATATAGGAAATGTGTAACTATAATCTTCAAAACATGTTATTGGTCTCATAGGAATCCATACATATATATTTATATACACATCAATGAGCATATATATGCCTACAGTTATCCTTGTGTGTGTATATATATACATACATACATACACATAGATATATATATATGTATATATGTATATATATGTCTCTAAATATGCATCAATTTCTAGCAGTTGCAACTGTGTATTTAGAATACTACATGTGTTTGGATGTCATATACACAAACAACAAACCAGTCAAATGTTCAAAAGGAAGTTCTATAGATTAACATTGTTGTGTGCATGTTTGGATGGTGAATGTAAAACAAATTATACTGCTACGAATAGAAAACCCAACAAACAGTAACAAAATCATCTTCCATGTCTAAAGTTAAGAAAGATGCAAAGCAAACGGATAATTCTAATGCTGCACCTAATTCAAGCTACATTATTTGGTACTAAATATTATAGACAAATAGGCAAATTGTAAAAGAGCTATTAGAAAAACACTTAAGAATCACAAAGATACCAACCAACAATAAGTAGAGGCTGAAATTTCTATAAGTCAGTAACACGTTTTGAACATTCCATTATATTAAACTATATATGCACATACTCTAGAAACATTCTCAAAAAAAATGTGTTGCATTTGAGTAATAAGTTTAAAATTTTGCAACTATGTTCTATTTTTCATTTCCTATGCCTATATACCTTGAGTTTTGTCATTTTCCCTTCATGCTTTTCTTACACATATTCTTATGTGTTATTGATAGATTTTCAATTAGTTTTATTTGATTCAAATAGCTGGAAAATTTTGATCTATAGAATTGTCTTTTGAGCATTTCACTATTTTGCTCTTCATGTATATTACATTCAGAAATATATAGTGTTGTCTACATTGCATTTTTGTCTAATATATCATAGCACTCCATGCAATTTCTGATGGGTTGCCTAAGACTGTTCACAACGACGTTGGAGTTTGTTGACCACATGGGTTGGCAATGGTAGAGTTGGTTTCCTCGATCAACAGGAATAGAATGGTAAAATCTTGCCATTTAGCTTCATTAGATAGCAAATTGGAGGGTTTAACAAGTTTTGTGCTTTGCAATCTATACTTTTTGGCCTCTCTTTTTTGTTGTAAGTTGTTTTTCAATGTCTTTTTTCCATTCCATACACATGTAACCACATGCATATATTTTGATATATATTCAAATAAAATGTTGCTTTGTAGTAATATCATGTTGGGATCAATTCAAGTATAGGTGGACAAGGAGATATGAAGCCCTTTTGTGGGACAATTCGTGCCTAAAAGATGACCGTATATGTAACCATAAACAAGGTTTATTTTATAAATTTATATTTTACTAAGTTATACATTCAACCCTTTTCTTCCTGCATGGCTAGATAGGCTTGAATACATATCAAAATCAGGTATGTTTATAAAGTTATTTGTATGCATTATATGCTTTGAAGGAAAACCTTTGTTATTTATTTGATGTCTTCCTTTTAACGATATCTAGGTATTTCATCCGCAAAATTGCTTCTACTTTGAAACAAGATCTCTCATATATTGTTTTTTTCCTATATTTAGCAACATTACAAACAAGCTCTATCTTGCCCAATTCCTTATCACCATTCTCTTTTTTTAAAATTTATTGCAACAAAAAAAATCACTAGAAAGGGGAAATCATATATGAGAACACAATTTTTTTGCAACTTCGTCATTGTGTGCTTTTTCCTTTCACCGTCATATATTTGTTGCTATATATATATGCATTCATGCACGAATTCTTACATGAACTTGACTACAATAAACATAGTCTATTGTACACATTACATTTGTCCATGTTTCTATAGTTATCTTTTCATCTTATGGAAAAACTTATTGTAAATAGATCAACATGCCCATCTTTTTAAATTTGTTACACCAAAAAAAATACTACAATATAAGAAATCATATATGAAAACACTGAAATTTCCCCTTCTTCACCATTTTCTAATGTATAATATGGCTCCATTAATTTTTTTATGGGTCTTCCATACTTTTCTTGCTCGGGGGTTTGGCTAGAGCCAATGAGGCTTCATGATGCTAGTATGGCAGGGAGGGGAATGAGCATGGGTTTTCTAGTTTTGACTTACACCATCATATATTGACTGCTACAAATACACAACATATTGTATTCTACCAACTAAATTTCTCCACGCTTATACAACTATCTTTTCAACTTGTGAAATCAATTATTTAAACCCAGTTCTTTATGACGATACCTATTTTCTTTAGGTTATGACAACAATTATATGATGCAATAATTTGTGCAAAATGGGTATAACGTCACATACTTGATTGAAAATTTAAGCTACATTACTCAGCATTAAATATTGTAGACAAATCATTTATGCAAAATATCCATGTTAAAAGACTTCCAAATTTTAGAGCACAACAGTTTTAAAACCCTCAAATCTGCTATAAAATAGAGCTGAAGGCGACGATTTTTACAATAGTAGATGTTATCAAACCAACACCACAATGGCTCTTTTGAAAATTCAACTTAATCAATGTATTTCCTCACCATCCAAACAAAATAATGATGGAAATGAATAGTTTGTTATAAGGAGCTTCAAACATATGAGGAAAAAAGAATATCATGAAACATATTGGTACAAGACAAGCAATCTATGTAACACTTGTAAGGTCTATTAGGATAACACTTAAGAATCAGATGTAAATGATAGATGAATGAAAACCATTGGCCTGCTTTCAATTTTTTTGTCTGTGTTTGTTTTCCTACCTCTCTTAAAGTTTTATTTAATGTGGGTTTTCGATCATCCGTCATTTACCTATGATTCTTAAGTTTTTTTCTAATGTAGCTCTTTTATAATTTTTGAAATGATAGATGATTAAAAATCCATTTTAAATAGAACTTTAATATATGAAGAATAGAAGTTGTAAACTATGGCTATGAACAATTTTTTTGTGCGGAGCTTTTGCTATATAAAATACGTATAGCACCAAAGATGCATAGAGATAACAAGGAACAATAACCAGTGACCGAAAAATATACACAAACCAAAATAAATTCAAAGGATTCCAAAGGTACAACTCGATGTTATGTTTGTAGTTTACACTGGATTCTACAAAATTTTAGAATTTTGAAATTTCAAAACAAATCTTGCCACAAGGACAATAGAATAAGATACTCCTAAAGTGTCATGCCAGGCAAAAAAATACATGAGGGTGCAATCCTTAATCAAATGCACAAAAACATTTACTTGGGTTAAGATACGAAGAATACAAGAGCTAAACTACAACAATGATGAGCTTGTTATAGGCAGCTTCAAACAGATGAGAACAAGAGAATATCATGAAACATATTTATACAAGACAAGAAATCTATGTAATAGTTGGCATTCACCTAATGGGTATTTTTTTGAAATTTCTGCCAAGATTTTTGTCAACGCAGCCATGAATAGAATTTCTCGACGATCAATAATCGTCAGTGGTCATCGGTGAGTTCCCCGAGGTTGTTTATGACGACGTGGAGTTTTCTAACTATGTGGGTTGGCGGTGGTGGAGTTAAATGCCTTGATGCACAGGAGCAAAATGGTAAGTGTTTACTCACGTGAGGGTTAATGCATCTTGGCGTTGTGGTATGGTGGCATAGGAGGAAGTAAATGCAATATTCAATATTGCAGTGTAGGAAAGTATACTCTGAAATGTGCAAGAAAATATATTGATTCAGTTGCATTGTCAAATGAGCCATTGTGGCATTATGAACATGTTACATATACTCCACCATTAAATGCTTTGTTATTAACATCTCAATACTATATCATTGAATGTTATGGTTGTATTGTAGTGATTTTCTGATAAGTTAAATAATACGTATATATGCTATTTTTAACTCTTTTTAAATCAAATTCTACATAAATACGAATAAAGATAGTATAGACATCTGTTTAGATATACATATATATATAAATTTCTATTCCATTTTCAAACGAGCCACAATTACCTTCATTTGTATATATGGATATATATTTTCCTATATGTATATTTTTAAGTATGGAATGGAGAATTCAATACACACATATATATATATATGCATATATGTTTCTATCTCTGTTTCAGGGAATTCAATACAATTTCCCTTATTGTCTATAATATTTAGTAGAAAATAAGTGTTAATCTAACACCTCTTATATAAAATTTATCTATCTATCTTCAATATCTACTACCAAAGAACATAGCTCCAATCTTGTATTAATATGTTTCATGATATTCTTATTTTCTCATCTGTTTGAAGCTACCTACAACAAACTTGTCGGGGCTATTTATAGCAGCGGTGGAGCTTGCTACTTATGTGGATTAGTGGTGGTGGAGTTGGTTTCCTCAATAAGCGGAAGCAGAATGGTAAGTGTTTGCCCACGTTAGGGATTTTGAATTGAAAAGCCACCTTTTACATAGACTGCTTGTCTTGTATCAATATGTTTAATATGGTTTTTCAATCATCTATCGTTTACCTTTGATTCTTAAGTGTTTTCCTAATAGTCCTTTTATAATTTCTCTATTTCGTCTATAATATTTAGTGTCGAATAATGTATCTTGAATTTTGAATTGACAAGGAAAGTATTACATAGATTGCTTGTGTTGTATCAATATGTTTTATGATATTCTTTTTCCCATTTCCCCAAAACAAACTAGATTCATTATGTAACAGTTGGCACTCTATGTAACAATTGGCTTGTCAATTCAATGATCATTTTTACTATATGCTTACACAGATTGCAAAGATTATTGCTACCCATTGGCTTTATGAGTTCTATTTAATATGGGTTTACTGCCAAAGAGTGTAGCTCAAATATTTAATTGGTAAGCCAACTCTTACATAAACTGCTTGTCTTGTATTAATATGTTCAATGTGGGTTTTTGATCAATTATCATTTACCTATGATTCTTAAGTTTTTTTTTTATAGTTCTTTTACAATTTCACTATTTTGTCTATAATATTTAGTACCAAATAATGTAACTTGAATTTTGAATTGACAAGTCGATTGTTACATAGATTTCTTGTGTTGTATCAATATTTTTTATGATATTTCTTTTTCCCACTTCCACAAAGCAAATTGTTCATTATGTAACAGTTAGCTTGTCAATTTGATGAGCATTTTTACTATATGCTTCCTTAGATTGCAATTCTATTTTTAATATAAATACATTTTGAATTGCATAATATAAATGCTATTATAAATTTACAAAAAAATGCCATCTTGATAAAGAAGTTTATGTAAATAATTTTTTAGACAAGCTGAAAATATGTGCAAATATGCAGAAATGCAATGGGTTGAGTAGAATTCATATCTTTTTTGAAGTCATTATAGATTGTGGTTTATGTGATTGTGGAAAGCAACCACACATCTCTCATCTCTCCATATTGTTCACTCTTTTCATAATTTTTCATTCCACTTTGGTCATTTTCATATAAAAATTTCAAGAACTTATACATGTGCATATATAAATTGTTGTTGCATTCTCAAACGAGCCGCAGTGGTCTCGATCGGTATATATGGTTTTCCCCAACTTTTTTATTGTGTGGTATATGACAAGAGTCCATGATATTTTCCATGGACCTTACCTACCTTTCTTACTTGGGGGTTTGGCTAGAGCCCGCAAGGCTTCATGATGCCAATATGGTAGGGAGGAGAACGAGCATGGGTTTAGTTCTTTTTCCTTTCAGATTTCATGCATGACTATATTTTTTTCCTTTCTGATTATTGGTTGTTATATGTGCCCATGTTTCACAAACACATTTTTGCATATACATTGTAGCCATACAATGCAAATATAAGCACTTGCAAAGAAAAATCTATATCGATATATATGTTTGTGAAGTTAGATGCACCTGTTTAGTTATTACACACTCTTTTATATATTCCATCTATCCATGTTCCTCCAACCATCTTCAAATCCCATGATTTCAATACTTTATCAAGTAACCTTTTTCTACCAAGTTCTCATGGTGGAAAAAAACTACAATATTATAGATCTTGTTTGAGAACACCCGTTTTTCCCCAAATTTGTTATTGTGTGATATATGATAAGAATCCATGATATTTTCCATGTAACTTACCTGCCTTTCTTGCTTAGAGTTTTGGCTAGAGCCCACAAGGCTTCATGATGCCAATATGGTAGGGAGGAGAACGAGTGTGGGTTTAGTGCTTTTTCTTGCTATCATCATATATTTGGTGTTGCTTATATACATGGACACAACTTCCCATATGTAGTTCTCTACCAAAAACACACTTTATTTTATCCATTACATTTGTCATTGTTTCCACAGCTCTCTTTTCAACTTCTCCAATAGATTACTTATACACAATTCTTTGTAAGGATGCTATGTATTCAAAATATTCCATTTTATCTCTTTCTATTTACAATAGATAATTCTAACCTCTTTTATTGTATATCTATACTATTTCCTTTATAATGTTGCACAGATACAATAGAAATTCAAGAAAATTAGTGTATTGTAAATTGTCTACTTGAATTCTTCCATGGTCCAACAACTCGATCCAATGTTTCTCACCCTTGTTAAACACCATCAATAGTACATGTAAGTACATAAATTTTCCATTATCAATGAATACATTCGATGGACCGAGTAATTATTTCTCTCCATTTCTTTGCAATGGAATTTAATTCTCCCAAGAATCTCGCTTTCTAGATAGACAAATGAGCATAGTGAATGACATGCCATGTAATCCATGAATATTAAACTATTTTTCCCTGATGAGAATGTTGCTTTTACCTTCCACATTTTGTGCATGACTACATTTTTTTCCTTTTTGGTTATTGATTGTCATACATTCCCATGTTTCACAAACACATTTTTGCATATACATCATAGCCATACAATGTAAATATAAGCACTTGCAAAGAAAAATCTATACTGATATATATGTTTTTGAAGTTAGATGCACCTTTTTATTTATTACACACTCTTCTATATATTTCATCTATCCATGTTCCTCCAACCATCTTCAAATCCCATGATTTCAATAATTTATCGAGTAACCTTTTTCTACCAAGTTCTCATGGCAAAAAAAGACTACAATATTACAAATCTTATTTGAGAACACCCATTTTTCCCCAACTTTGTTATTGTGTGATATATTATAAGAATCCATGATATTTTCCATGTAACTTACCTACCTTTCTTGCTCAGGGGTTTGGCTAGAGCCCATGAGGCGTCATGATGCCAATATGGTAGGGAGGAGAACGAGTGTGGGTTTAGTGATTTTTCCTATCATCGTCATATATTTGTTGATGCTTACATACATGGACACAACTTCTCATATGTAGTTCTCTACCAAAAATATACTCTATTCTATCCATTGCATTTGTCATTGTTTCCATGGCTCTCTTTCAAACTTCTCCAATAGATTACTTATACACAATTCTTTACCAAGATGCTATGTACTCAAAATGTTCCATCTTATCTCTTTCTATTTACAACAAATAATGCTAACCTCTTTTATTCTATATCTATATTATTCCCTTTATAATGTTGCATAGCTACAATAGACATTAAAGAAAATTAGTGTATTGTAAATTTTCTACTTGAAATTCTTTCATGGTCCAACAACTCGATCCAATGTTGCTCATCCTTGTTAACACACCATCAATAGTACATGTAAGTACAAAACTTTTCCATTATCAATAAATAGATTCAATGAACCAGTTGTAAATATTAGTAATTATTTCTCTCAATTTATTTGCAACAGAATTTAATTCTCCCAAGAATCTTGCTTTCCAGATAGACAGATGAGCACAATGAATGGCATGCCATGTAATTCATAAACATGAAACTATTTCTTTCTTGATGAGCATGTTGCTTTTGCAAATTGGTTAAATATTTGTGAATCAGGTACTGCATTTAAGATTGCAAGGGCAAAGAAATAGACGAGCTATTTTTGCCTGCAGGGAATGCAGGGAAATGCTATAAAATTTATGGCATTTGACATGATTTTAAAATTCATGGCATTTTCCAAGAAATTGTAAGTCATGTTGTTTACCATGGATTCTATAGCATTTTTAACTACATGCACTGGAGGGAAATATTGTTTTGATGTGTGTGCCTCATATTTTCACATGGTGATTTTGTGCATTACATGTTGTGTATACGTCTACTTCAGCATAGGTGCTCCAGAAAATATGTTCACCACTCCCAACTATATAATGTTCGCATATAAATAAATAGATTCGGTGAACCAATTGTAAATATTATTAATTATTTTTAGTTTTACATTGTCTATATTGATTTTGCACATATGCTTACTCACTTTTTATGCTTCCTTTTTTATTCCAATAGGTGAGTACAATATATTTTTTAAGTCAAATGTATGATTTTTTTCCCACAAAACAAGACATACTTTTTAATTCAATTATTCTAACAATCCAAAATATGTGTATCGTGTCATCGCATTCTTCTTTTGGTGAGGTCTATTTATTTATTTTGCATCAAAGATTGTGTGAGTGAGTCTTTGATTGGACTATGAACATCCTTACTCTGTAAGTGATATTTTTCCCTATATAATCCTTTTTGTACTCATCAAATGGTATGAAATTTATCAATATAATATTTTCACTTTCTTCTTGAATACATGCATTTACATATTTATTTGTATTTGGACAAAAATTCAAGTTGTTATTATATTTGGTCATCCATTTATTATTTTGTTCACACACCAATTAAGGAACATGTTTTTACTAGAAGCAATTCATAAAAAATTGATTTTTTTATTTTTAATTTCCTTCTAATTGACTAATTTTGAATCCTTTCTACTTGTCACCATTTTATTTTACTACTAATAACCCATAAATCACATACATAATAATATTCTTATTTCCAAAATTATGGACTAAATACTACCTATAAAAAGTATTGAATATTAAAGATCTTTCTTTTTTGAAAAAGTCATTAGTGATGACCATCATAACTAATATACAAACAAAAAAAATCACAATAAATAATATCAAAGTAATAAATTATCTAGTATCACACAAGCATTGCAACAAATGTCATACCTAAAGTTATGGACTAACTTTTTTAAAGAATGCTTTTTTTATTCAATATTAGTAATTAAAGGCATGACTAGTAGCTCTTTAGAAATGTAGAATCCTTTAATGTTCCATACTTTTATAAATATTATTTAATCCATAACTTAAGTTTGCCATGTATTTCTATCCATATTTATCTTAAGATAATTAAATAATAATCAATTGATTGATTGATTAACCTAGACAAAAAGGTTAAATATAGATGTGCATCTAGGTCTAATAAATATAAAACTAAAATAGAGATAAAATTACCATACCTTAAATTTTGGAGAGAAATTATTATTATTAAAAATATCAATTATTTAAAAAATTAATTTTTATTTAATTTTTCAATTGTAATTTTTTAAGAATAAATTTATTAAAAAATCATTCTCATTGAAAATTAATTTACTATGGATTCTTAAGACTATTAATTAAAATAAATTTTAAATAACTATTGTAATTAAAATTATTAAATATTGCATATCAATAAGAAAAAAGTTATTGATGATTAATTACTTAAAATTAAAATTAATGGATACCTTGCAAATAATAAGATTCGTTCAACATGACCTATGGTTTTATTTTACATTTTCATAATCAATTTCCAACTAATAAATTTTGATGTGGAAACATAAAGATCAATCCTTCATTTTATGCAAATGGTTTTTAATCTCACATGCATTGCATGTGAGATAGGAACGAAGAAGTGGACTATAACATGAGGTTTAAAATACTTTCCAATGCTCCAATTAAATGAAGACATATAAGATAATCTCTTCATCAAAATTAAATGATTTTTAATATGTTCAAGTTAGGTGATTCAAATTGATATCTTTCAATGCACACATAGGTTCACTTTAACTTTAATACATATGTATCGATATGCTTGATCTATCCATCTAATTATTCATAATAATATATAGATTGATTTTTCAACATCTCTCTTCATTGTGATCTACTCCACCTCTTTTATCCTAGGTAAAATCCAAAATCATAAGATTCACCTCCTACTATAAACTAACTTCACGTTATTTCATATTGCCTTATTAACACGCTTTCCCTTTCTCCATTCAATCAAACAATTGCAAATATTGCTCATTATTTTTATTTCACATTGCATTATTTAACCATGTATTTTTGTCATAAATGTTATATTCATAAATTTTATAAAGGATATAGAAAATATATTACTTTGTAACTTTTTCTTCCTATTTATATAATGGATTACTAATTTATTATCAATATAATTTATTTATTTTTTAAAATCTCAATTTTATTAAAAAAATATGTTTTTAAAATTGATTGAATTATTAAATATTATAAAAGTAAAAAATATATCTAATTATTATTTAATTTTTATTTATTTTTAAATCAATTCCACTACTAAAACAAGAAGGCAATAAAATTCAATTCTTTTACATGCATCATTTTTTTATACAATCATTTTGATTAAGTCTCAATTATCACTCTTGCTTTCATATTAATAAGAAATAATTCCTACCTATCAAGTGTAGTTCCTTTCACCATTATTAATAAATAGTTTATTTATTTTTCGCTATGTAAAATTTAACATAAATTATTGTTTCTCACTGAGTATAAAAGTATTAACATGTCATGAGAGAAAAAATTAAAAAAAACACATTATTCTAATGTCTTGTGAGATCAAACACATAATTTAAAGAGTGAATAAATAATTAAAAAACATCTCAAATAATAATATGAACTATCGCAATAAATATTTTATCACTCAATTATATATTATTACTACAATTCAACAACCACTAACCTCCACTCTAAATACAATCTCAATTATCAAATCACTTATTATACAATCCCAATACTAACAACCACTCACCTCCACTCCAAAGATGATCTCACTTATTCTGCACTCTAAATTCTAAAGTAATTTTTTTATAATTACTTACCCTACATATGGGACGAACTTTTTAGAAACATGAAATACATTTCAAACACTTTACCTACACACAACACAATTCACAAACGTGGACATAAGGGACGGGAAATATAACAGAAAACACTAGAGGCAGGTGGCGAGCCTGAAACGAGGAAGAGCCACAAGTTCAGCATTTCTGGGCATGGACGCTCCTCCCTGTTCGGTCATCTCCAAATCCCCTTCCACACTCCATTCAAAGCAGTGCAGTAGCTGAGCCGAAAGAAGGTTCATGTTCACAATGGCCATGTTCGCCCCGGGGCATCCTCTTCGTCCTGCCCCGAATGGCACCATATCGAACCAGTCTTTGGCCCTCACAAGATCAACATCTTTACCCATAAATCTCTCCGGCCTGAATACCAGAGGATCGTCCCACAACAATGGGTCTCTTCCAATAGCCCAAGCATTGACAATAAGTCTGCTTCTCTCAGGAATAAAGTATCCCCTAACCGTACAATCTTGTGTAGATTCGTGTGGAATCAGCAAGGGTACGGCGGGGTATAATCTCAGAGTCTCCTTTACCACACACTGCACGTACTCCATGCTTGCTACATCATCCTCACTCACTATCCTTTCTCTGCCTACTACCGATTCGATTTCCTCCTGCATTCTCTTCGCCACATCAGGGTTTTTAATCACCGAGCTCATCACCCAACCTAACGTAGTAGACGTCGATTCAACTCCAGCCACAAACATATCCTGAAAATATCATACATCCTTGTTAGATCAATTTTTTTTTAAAAGTACTGCCAATTAAAATTTGAAAGTTAATATATACGTACAAAAACAATGGCTTTGATATTTTCTTCTGTGATTTCCCTTCCATCGAGACTCTCCATTTCCAAGAGCACGTCAATGATGTCCTTAGTAGCAGGCTGCTGCTCATGCTCCTCCTGCAACTTCCTCCTGCGCTCCTGGTGTTCCTCTATTATCTTCTTCATCAATTTGTCCATAGAACTGTGTACCTTTTTCATGCGCCGCTTTACACCTTGCAAGTCCATCCAGTCTAAGTAAGGAATGAACTCCCCGATATTGACTTCGCCCATCAGAGCTGCAACGTCCGAAGCCATCTTCATTATCTCTTCACCACCATCACCCCGATGAGCGTCACTGTGAAAAGAGTACTTGTTCCCGGAAAGGATTCGCCACATGACTGCTAACGCATACGATGAAAACATCTTGGTGAGATTAACAGGCGCCCTCCCCTGCCCAGACATCTCCCACACTGAACGAACAAGGAGATGCGCCTCTTCCTCTCGTACAGATCTGAAGGACTCGATCCGTTTGGTATTCAGCAATCCTACCACGCACAGCTTCCTCATGTGTCTCCAATAAGGCCCGTAAGGAGACAATACAACGTCCTGGAAATTATATCCAATGTATTTTCCCGCAGCACTTGGAGGTCGGCTGGCAAAAACCACATCGTAGGTTTTCAAGAACTCCTTCGCCATGGCAGAAGAAGAAACCACAACAGTGGGAACAGAACCCAATTTCAACATCATAATGGGCCCATATTTCTTACCGAGTTCGTGAAGATCACGATGAGGAAGCCTTTTCAGCTGGTTCAGATTTCCAATAATGGGCCATGCAAACGGTCCAGGGGGCAATCTCGATCTCAATGTATTTTGCCTTTGCACACTAAATCTATACAAAACCCACAAGAAAACTATGAGTGCACATAGCGTAGGCGTTGATGGAACATAAGCACTGCTTCTTATTATGTTTGTTGCATGCAAAGATGCAGGAAACTCAGAAAAAGAAGCCATATTGAGCAAAGATGCAGAAAAAAAATTCTATATCTCAAATTTATAGAGGCGTGGGCACCTTTTTTAATTTTCTATTTTCTCTTTTACTTATTTAATTTGGGTGAGGTGCAAACAGTATCAAATCCGAAGAAAAAACAAAAAAATTGTGGGATCCGTTTTGGAAGTATAGGAAATATTCGATCAAGAAATAATCTCACCAGCACCACATTCTCTTAAGTCGATTCAATATATTTATACCTATAATTTTTTGGTTTAGATATCCTAGAAATAAAGTACTTTTAATTTATTTATATTTTTAAGGTGACTATACCATTTGACTTCGGAGTTTTTTTCCCTTTTTCCCCGGATTTAATGCTCTTTGCACTTATCTCTTTAGATTAAATAGGGAAAAAAGAACGTAGCACTTGTCACTTTAAATTAAATAGGAATAACAGAACGTAGAAAATAATAAAGTCGATCGAATATTAGTTGGGTGCCGTGGAAAATAATAGATTATGATCATATTATCTGTTTCCAAGTTTTTATATTAATTTGATTTTGTTGTAGGGTGATTTTTGTTTTTATTAGTGAAGTATTAACAAGGTAGATTCTTCTCAATTTTTTATGTTTATTAATAAAAATTGACTGTTCTAACATTTCAAAAATGGGTTTTTAGAATCACATTATCTTTGTATTATAGTTGGAATTACATAATTTATATTGATTATACATATTGTTGTTCTAACTTATCTAAGAAATAAATGCTAAGTTATTTAAGAAATAAATGTTAAAGTGTCTAACACTCACACTTTTTCACTTTTATGCAATGCTAATCAATGAGTTATGTGTGTATATATGTATATGTATATGTATGTATATGTATATATGTATGTATATATATGTATATAGATATGATATATATAGAGATATAAATATAGATACATATATTTATATCTATATATTCATACATATATATATGTTATGAATATATATATGTATATCAACATATGTATATGTGTGTGTATGTGTGTATATGTGTAAATATGAATATATGTATATTGTAAACACCTAAAAATGATTAAGGTATTTTCATCATTATTTTTATCATTTCTTCTACCTATAATTAATTCTAATATTTCATTTTTTCATCCATAATAATTAAATATTTTTAATTATTTTAATTTTTTTATCATATATATATTAATTAAATAATGTTTAACTATTTAATTAATTAATCATTTTCCCTCCAAAATTAATTAAATTCAATTTAACATCTTTGATCCTTTATAATTAAATAATTTTCAAAAAAAATAATTAGCTAACACTCGTTTTTTTTAAATTTTCCCTCTAAAATGCTGAAAATGATGACACTATCGAATTCGCCTGCACCTAGGGTTCCTTCTCATGGCGATGCTTTGAGTAAATTCTCTAGATCTTCTTCAGCTGGGGTGTTTGCTTCGTCGAGCACCATTACTCTGGGTTCACGGGGCTTTGTGGATGGCAAGTCTAGTTTCCCTGTCGTGCATATGACATCTTTTGTCTGTGTCTATGGGCTCTCATGATGGTCGGGATGTTTCGTTGCAGAACCTCAAAGAAACCCCTCCTCTACCAAATTACGATGAAAATGTTGAAGCGCTCAGGAGATTCACAAACAGGAAAGAGTCATTGGCGATGGGCTCGAGTAGGGTTCAAAATGGCTCGCCTGGAGTTTTAAATGCCTCGGTCATTAGTGATATTCGAGGGGCATTTGTACATACTTCTACCTCCCCTATGGCCTCCTCTACTACCAAGGGCGCACGAGCTACAAATGGGGAAGATCCCCGTGTGATTGGTGTATCTCGACAACCCTCCAAGCTTTTGCCCCCGGGAGATAGATCTACTACAAAATCCACTTTTGTGGATGCAGTAAAATGTGGACAAGGCATTGTCACATGAATTATGAATGCTTCTTTGTCTGGCGCCCCATTGGATGAGCCCAGATCTGGGTATGAGTCGCTTGGGGCCTCAAAAAAGTCACAAAACTTAGGAACAACCAATAGAAGGTCGGTTCAAAGCTTAGATAAACCTTTGAAGGTGAATTTCGATGCCATATTATTAAAAGAGCTACGTGAAAATGAAGAATTATTCTTTGAAAATGGGTTGATTGGTAGGTTCAATTAATGTTGGCCTAGTCTTCCTATATTGCATGAATGGATTTCAAATTCATGGGGTCCTTTAATGAAAAAATTTTGGAAATTTATCCAAGTGTAAAAAGTTTTTTTACAATGGTCTTTGACAGCAAGCATGACAAAAAGGCCATTCTCAATCACACATGGATGTGGGGAGAAAGTACACTGCTCCTAAAATTGTGGCATCCAAACTTTGATCCAACCTCTAAATCCTTTTCAGTTATGCCGATCTAGGTTCGCCTTCCAAATCTTCCCCTGCACTACTGGTTTGAATCATGTTTTGCAGCCATTGGTAACTCTCTTGGTAATTTCATATGTATATATGCAAATTCAAAAAAAAATTATTCACACAACCTTTGCTAGGATTTTGGTTGAGTTGGACACCTCCAAAGCCCTCCCAACAAAAATCAACCTAGATGCAAATAGCACAAGCTAGTTGCAAACATTGGATTACGAAGGTTTAATTTTTTAGATGCAAAAGATGTTACAATGTTGGACACATTGCAACAAAATTCTCAAATGGGAAATCGCAAGCTAATTGGGAGGTGTCTTGCAGGAAAGATGGCTCTCCCAAGAACTACTCTGTCTCGAGCTCACCCAAGAATTTTGTGGATCTTCAAAAATTGATCTTAGCACAAAGGAAGAGGGGAAGTTGGGTAAGCTCTCTCCAAAATCTAATGTTGTGGTTAAGGGTGTTCAAACCACAATGGTGTTGAACACATAGAATATTGAGAGGGGAGGTGAATTAGTATTCTACAAAACCATTTGATTACTAACCATCCAATTATTAAAACATATCTAGCAATAAATTCAAGTAAAAATATGAAAGAGATCATAACATCACACAACTCATAGACACCAGGATTTTTACATGGAAAACCCAAAGTGGGAAAAACCACGATGATGATTAACTCACAATATATTATAACTAGTCATAAGATATTATAGGGCACACTGCTATGACACACTGTCCTTGAAAGGTTCACAGCCTAAAAATGATTACAAAAGGTGTGGCTCACTACCAAAATATGAACTGATGAAATGCACCTTCTATGTGCTAAGTACAGTTCCAATTAAGCTCTATAAAAACCAAAGTCCTGAACTGGTTTGCAAGTATATAGCAACTATCAACAACTGCTAGCAAATTCACACAATATCATTCTATCACATGTTTTCGCACTCACTTTTTCTATGTGTATATATGAATAGTATATGAATGTTCCATATATATACATGATTACATCTGCATACATCAATTAGGTCAGCCTAATTGGTTGTAAGCATACTCAAGTCAAAATAGCTTGTCAGCTTCAAAACAAAAACATCTTTGACACTTAAAATAAAAATGTGCCAAGCATAAGTTGGGTCAGCCCAAACCAAAACACAAGCACATTAAGCATCCAAAAAATGTATACCACTTGATTAAGTCAGTTAGATGAAGATCATGCCAAAAATTGTAAGTCGAACAACTGTCATTTACAATTTACAACTTATTCAACCAAAATTGTTGAAACCTTGACCACAACTATATCCAATAGTCCTGAATAACATACTAGAATCATATGAGTCAATATTCTACCTAGAGTGAATCTAGACAAAATTACCGGATGAATGAAGCACAAAAAGAGTTTACCAAATGAGCAAAAATCTAGACACCAAACAATGTTGGCATCAATGACAACAAAGATAACAAAACCGAAGGTCTCCTTCTTCATTCTTCCAATACGTGGTTGATTTTTCCCTCTCTCAAGCTCCAACACATGTACAAAAGGATTCTACTTATGGGTTTTTTGAAAATGATTGGAAAACAATAAGGAAAAAGAAGCAGTGCAACAGTCAAAATAAGGATGTATGCAAAGGAATACAGCTTCAGCCTCACACCATTTCTTTCTCTAAGGAACAAAATTTTGGGGGAGATTATGATGGCTCAAAGCTCAAAAAAAATTTAATGCTCTCCTCAATTTGAAGGAGATTAGTAATAAATTGTGTTCTCAAGTTAAATCTAGTTCCACCTCTTAGTAGACATTTATTGTACAATAGGGTTGAATTAGTAATTTTATATTTATAGACTTTTCTATTTGAACAAGTAGGTAGAAAATTATTTGGGTTAGTATGTCCTTGGATGAATAAAATGGATGTAATCTTAAATCATGGAGATGAGATCCCTCATCTATGATCTCACCTGGTATGGGCTAGAAAAAATTCTTGCATGAATAACAAAGCTCACCCCTTACATATAAAAAAAAAATCCCTCTAAAATAAATAAATTAATATTTAGCTATTTCTCCAACTATCCTTATGAATTAAATAAAGTTATTTATTTAATTCTTCTAATTTTCCCTCCATCAAAATTCAAATTCTAGGTCTTATCCTATCTTGAATTTTCCTATCCATTGATCTTTCTAATCAATCTTCACCATTGATCAAATTTCAAGTGAAGCATATAAATACAAATATTTCATTCATTCATATCCCCTACAAACTAGATCATTATCATTATCAAGAGCACTATCAAGCAAACAACTTATCATTATCATTATCAAGCATAGGTATCATTTATCTTTGAGAATTTTATCATTATCATTGCATCAAATCATTATTGTTCTTCTGGATAGTTATTGTCACTTTGAAGAGCAACACCCAATGGAGAAAATCAAGATCTTTGCTATGATGACTTTGTTTGTTAATTATTTTTGAGCCAAGATCTTAAGCTTCATTGGGTGATTGTTGAAGTATGAGTTTTGTACTTTCACTGTATTGTTACTATTTGTGATTCACATTCTCATCATCCACATTTTGGCAAGTCTAATCGGACCCACATCCTTCACATTAATGTAATAAAAAATTTAAGAAGTGTGTTTCTTTGAAGTTGTAGGTCATATTTGTGCATTCAGATTGATTTGCGATGTTCTTGAGCTGATATACATCACTTCTGACCAAACACAGGCCATGTCTGGTATATAATAGATCTATTTGTATTCATTGAATTTTTTTATCAAAAAGGTAGATATGCTCTTTCAGTCAATTCTACAACATTTTTGGTCAATTTTATGGTGCATTTAGTTAGACTAGAGACCCTTTTGGCTCAAAACACCATGTTTGGCATATACATATTTTTTTGATCATCTAACAATTTTTTTTACGTTATTGGTCAATATTGCAACATTTATGATCAAATTTGCAATATTTTTGGTCCATTTTGTAATGCCTTTGGTCATTGGTGAAGCACCTTTGATCTATTATGTTGTGCTTTCAGGTTCTCTCACTATGCATTTGAGCAGTATTTAGGGCTAAATTAAAATTTTCAATTAATTTAACTTAGATTTGATTTTTTTAATTCCTAATAGCTAACCTCATATTTGAACTAAATCTAAGCCTAGATCTGAGATCTTGTTGTCTTGGTCTCTTTTGTTATTGATCTTTGTAGACACAAATTGGATATTTTTGGAATCAAAAGGATTGTGAAGGGAATTAGATTTGGAGCTCTTCATCAAATCATCACCTCAAATCTAGCATTGGACTTCATTTTTTATCATTCCCAATCATCCTTTAAATTTAAATTATAAAGTTCTTAATAGTTATAGTATTTCCTTTATTTTAATCAAATAGTGTTTGACGTTTCTTCCTCACATTGAAAAATGGGCCAAAAATTAATCTCACATTTGGATTTAAGCTTTAAAATAAATAAAGTTTATTTTAATCCTCAAGGTCTACTTATGTATGTTTTCCTCTCACATCCAGTAGTGATCTTGAGGATCAAAAATAAGTGATCTTTTTTTACTTTTTAGATGGCCTACCTTGAGAAGTAATCACTTTGAGGGATGACCTCAATTCTCATGTTTCAGTGGATTATAAAGAGTGGGGAGTGAATTAAAAGGAACACCTCTTGGAAGTGAAATATTGTCAATCTTGGCTAAGCCAATAAAAAATTTATACCTTAGAGAAGTGAAGATAGAGAGTGGGTTACCCTTTCCTCTCGATTGTTTGGGAGTATTCCCTTTCATCCATGGATTAGGCTTCATGTACCCTTGTTGAATTTAAAATATATTACAATATAATGTCATTCTCAACTCTCTTCAAATTTACTTGTTTATCTCTAATGATATTAAAGAATGTTTATGTATCATCTTCTAGTCATTAAGGTAATTCTTTTTCAACCACAACATGGCACAAAGCTCAATGTCTAATGAAATTTGTAGGTACATATTCTAGAATGAATGAAATAATGATGGGTTAATATATCTCAATGCGCTCCATACCATAATGTCTCTTGGGGCTAATGTACCTTTCAAATCTTTATAGAGATTGTAAGATTTGAGTTCTATTTAGTGCAATGCTCAAACAATGAAGTTAAATGTTAATTTGCTATTTTTTTTTGTCAATAAAGGATAAAAATTTAATATATGAGTTTTTGGTGATTATAATCTCATAAGATTATTATATTTAATTTAAGGTCTAAGATGATCATGTGTTTCCAACTAAAAGGTAAAAAATCAAGTTATGGTCAAATACAATGGGAAATTAGTGACTAAGGTCTAAAGTAAAATAAAACCCATAAAATATAAACAAGAAACGTTTTTTATTGATACAAGATTACTCTTACATATTCCTAGGATGATCCTACATTTTTTATCAAGGTAGTAAAGGGACCAATAATTTTATCATATTAACAAATAAATTTGCTAATAAATTGTCAAGCCTAAAAAGATCACAATATTTTAAGGTGCTTAGGTCTTGACCACTCCTACATCACTACAATTATCTTGGGTCAAGATGTACACCAATATGTCAAACAATGTGGCCTATATAATCCACCTATTATACTCTAAAGATACATTTAGAATGCTTCACAAAATTAGAATGCTCCTTTAAAATTTGGATAGTGATCCCCACATGGTGAAGATGGTCATCCTAGTTATGAATATATATGAGAATGTCAGAGAAGATTGAGATAAATTTGTGTTGGCAGTCAAAACATTACGTTCATGAGGATCTAAAAAGTATGATAATTGATTATTCATAATTCCAAAAGGTATTTTGGAAATATCAACTAATTTGATATGAATTTAGTGATATTCATAATGACAACCCAATTTTTAAAAAATATTGGCCTCCAAAATTTCATCTAACAAATTATTAGTAATTGGAATAGTAAATATGTCTTTTATGGTTAATTTATTATGTTCACAAAAATTAGGTCACATTCACTAACCACCATCTTTCTTGGGAACCATAATTATAGAAGATAAGTAAGGATTAGGCTGTGTGCAAGAAGTTGAGTCCACTTTTTGGTCAAATAGTGGAAGTGTTTTTCCTGATTTTTAGAATTTGACACATTTGACCTTAAAATTTGAAGCACTTAGAGATGGAATCTTGAAAAAATTCACTAATAATAAAATGTAGTACTCAGAGTCTAGTTTCCAAATATGTAATTTATTTCAATACCCATATGCTACAAATTGATTTTCAATTGGTGTTTCTAAAAACCAATATTTAAAAGTCACTTTTTTTTACCATACCATGCACGTGTACATCATCCATATTTTGACCTAAATAATCATATTTTTCTAAATCTTTTTGGGAAAAGATTTGTATCTCATTAAAGCACATTTTTGATATTTTTTTGTAATTTTTTATTGAATTTTTTTTTTTGTTAAATTTTTATTAGCCATATTTGTCATTTTGAAAAACCATCATGTACATCATGCATAAGATGACCTAAACTTTTCATTTTTTGAATTTTTTTTAAATTGAAAAGAATTTTCTAAAGTACGTTTTAATGCAATATGTTTGACAAAAAAATATTTTAATAAAAGCTATTAAATAGTAAAAAACCTTGATATTTCAAGTTTATGGACCACTTTCATCAAAAATTAATTGAAAAATATAAAAAATGATCCAATTGTAAAAAAAAGAAAATATGTATGGAATTTGCACTGTCTCATCTATAATGGGTTTTAATTTCGTAAAAAAAATCTGCAAAAAAAAGTCTTTAGACATATATCCAAAGTCATTATTTTCCTGTGAGATTGTTAGGACCTTCAACTTGCATGTTAAGCTAGGTTCAAAGATTAGGTTCGGGTCCCCAAGCCTTTTCTCGAATCGAAAAACAAAGCAAAAACCTGACCAAAAATTATTATTTTTAAAAACCGGATCTCGTTTCATAAAAATATAAAAAAATTATACTTAAATGAAATGAGATCCCATTTTGTAAAATGGGATCTCGTTTCTTAAAAGTATAAAAAAATATATTTTATGAAATAGGCTGTTAAAAAATGGGATCTTGTTTCTTGAAGTCGATTTCAAGTTTTTGTCTAAGGAAAAAACTTCCACGTTTCGTGGACTCGTCTTCTTGCATTTACCCATTAATACTTGGGAAAATTACACCAGCCTCTATTGAAAAATAGTGTAGATGACACAATGAAGATATTGAGCAATATAGATTTTACTATAATTATAATGCAATTAATCCAATAACAATTAAATAATGGAGAAGTATTAAAACAAATTATAAAACATAAAATTTAAGCTATTACATAGATATATGTGGATAGACCCTTCTACAAAAAAACCCACCCCAAAGAGACCCACATTTTATTATATTTTCAAAATATGAAGTATAATAATACAATACACTTATATCTTTGATACTAGGATAGCTACAAAATTTTACCTATAAAGTAATATACAATCCACTATCTCATGTATTCAATATATAAGAAAATTATAAACAAGAAATTATCGAATGGTATCTAAAACCATGAACCATAGAAAAAAACTAATACTCTTATTATCATGGTCAAGCATCTTAGAATGGTATTATTTAACTCCTCTTATAAATATTACCCACCCCATATTGACATATATTTCATAGCTTTGTTAGTAATGGTCAAAATAACCAATATCACAAACCTAGGCACTCCATATGGTTATTGATCACCTTGTCATAGAAACAAATATGAAATATCTTCTCACAACTTAAAACATTGACAAATTATTGTAACCTCAATATTGATTTTTTTACATAATACCCCAAGTATCTTGGAAAATAAATAAAAAATAATCCCTGTAGTCACCTAAGATTGACCAAATCTTGTGACATCATTTTTGACATCTTACAACACATTTTATTCTAAACCTCACATAACCCCTTTCATCATCCCTATTATTTAATCTCTAGCCAATTAATTAAATAAATTATATTTAATTAATTAATCCATTTATCCTTTAACCAATTAATTAAATAAATTTTATTTATTTAAGTAATCCACATTCCCCAAATAATTTAAATAAATTAAATATTTATTTAAATTAATCCTTATCCTCTCACATCTCTTATAATTTAAATAATTCTAAATTATTTAAATTATTTCCCTAAATGACTCGATTCACTTTCTAAATCATCTCTCAAGATAACTTCATCACTTTCCAAATCATCTCGTAAGTTAACTCGATCCCCTTTCCATTCTCCTCTTTAGTTAACTTGATCCACCTTCCATTTCTTCTCCCAAGTTGCACGATCAACTTTCTAATTCCACTATCACTCACAAAAAGGAAAGTTTTATCCCTTCATCCTCCCATCTTCACCTATAAATTAACCCACAACCAAGTCATTTGCATGGATGAGATTTTAAGTACCCTTACTCTATCGAATTGTCTCTACAATCTTTCATCCATCATCTTTCATCTATCTATTTCTCATCTATCATCTGTTAATTTATTGTAGCTCGGACAACTGTTATCTCCATTCCCAAGAATTATTATTTAATTAATTGATTTTTCTGGAGACCTCTAGAAAGGAGTTAGTTAGAACTTCCAGATAATGAATTAATTAATTTATTCCTCTAGAGACTTCTAGAAACTAGTTAGTTAGGGTTTGTTAGAGTCTAATTAATCTTAGCCATTGATTGAGATTAAATCATGGCCATTGGTTTTTCAATGAGAATAGTATAAAAGGGGATCAATGGGCATTTGAAAAATATACACTTGAGAAAGATTTGTAGTGATAGAAAATAAATTTGCAGTGAGAGCAAATAGTTTTGTAGTGATAGCAAGGGCGCGGTGATAGTGTTGGAGGCAGCAACGGTGGAAGAAATTGAGGGAAGAATTTTTGAAGAAGAATATTGTTGAAGCTCTACCAGTAAGAGGCAAGCAGTTTATGTGTCTCTTGATTTGCTGAAGTTTAATAAAGTTCCTCATCTGCAATACTGGTTTTCCCTCCGAAGTTTTTCCAAGGATAATTTGTCCAAAAATATTGTGTTTATTATTTTTCATGTTTTCTTCTCTATTCTTGTGGTTTTATTTGTGAAGTTGAAATTTTGTTATTTTTCAATATTTGTTGTGAATTAATTTTTGGAAATCAAATAATCTATATAGATAGGAGATTAATAATCAGTAACTGCAATAGATTTTTCACATGGTATCAAAGTAGATCTAAGGACAGAAAAGGCTCAATGCAGGCACAGGAAGGAAAAATCAAGGGTTTACAAAACCCAATTCTACCTCTTCAGAAGTATTATTATTATTATATTTGTTTGAGATGGCATTAGCGAGTTTAAGAGATCAAGACAGATTGTCCATGGAGCCTCAAATTTTGGTGTCTGGAAAGTCAAGATATCTTTATTGCTGGAAGAGAATGGTATCAAGGAATATGTGACCAGTGTTGTAGTTGTACCTATAGATCCAAAATAGCTCTTAGCATATAAGAAGGAAGATTCCAAAACTTGAGGAGGATGATTCTTGATGGTGTTAAGGATCATATTGTTCCGCATATTACAGAGTTAGATACAACAAAGAAGATGTGGGATACCATTTTGAATCTGTACTAGAATGCTACCACTAACAGGAAGTTGATTCTCAGAGAAAAGATAAGGAACACCCGAATGAACAAGGGACAAGATGTTACAAGTTGCCTCACCAGGCTTAGACTTGTCAAGGATGAGTTGGTAGTTGTTGGAGATAAACCAGATGATGACGAGCAAGTACTAATAGCCCTAAATGGGTTTACTAAGCAGTGCGATATATTTGTTCAAGTTATTAATGGATGAGACACCTTAACGAGTGGGGATTGACTTTGGAGTGACTTCACTCAAGAGGAGCTTAGACTAAGTCTTGTCAGTGGAACCAGCAGTAAAAGTCAGAAAAGTGAGGTAGAATAGGAAAATGTTGCCCTAGTAGGAAAAGGGAAAGCAAAGAAGGGGCCTAGCAAAGGATCAAATCCTAAAGGTGAGAAGAAGAAGGAATTGTTAAATATCAAATGTTATGGTTGTCACAAGTTTGACCACTATGTCAGTGATTGCCCGCAAAGAAAGAAAAATGAAAAGAAAGGCAAGAAGTAGACGATAGCTTCAGCAAGTGCAAATGAGCTCTCTAGCAGAATGGAGAATGAGTTTTCACACATAGCTTGTATGGTTATCTCAACCTCATAAGGTGTTTGGTATATAGATAGTGGGGCATCATTTCATATGACAGGAGTTAGAGAATACTTCTCCTGTTATAAGAAAGGAGGACATCAGAATCCATATATCTATGGAGAACATGTCCAAACTCAATCTAGTTGGGAAAGGGACTGTTTTATTTTAGAGGGAGAATGGCAAGCCAATTCCCATTCATGATTTGTTGCATGTGTTAGGCTTTGGTATGAATCTGATTTTTGTATCTGTCCTTTAGGATAAAGGCTACAATGTACTCTTTAGAGGGGCAAATGTGTTAATCAAGCATAAGGATTGGAAATCACCCATAGCTATCAGAGTTAGGAGCAGTTGACTTTAGAAATTTTATTTTGATACTCATAAGGCACTAGTGGGCAGCAGTAATTCTAGAGATCAAGGAGAGATATGGCATAGAAGGATGGGCCATATATGTCATGGAGCACTTAAATTGCTTCGTGAGACAATGACAGGTATTCCAAAGGTGAGCAAAAAGCATGATGATGTATGTAAGGGATGTGTGTTAGGGAAGTTTGTGAAAGAAGATTTTCCAAGGAGTGACACCAGATCCAAGGGTGTTCTTGATCTAGTACATTTAGACATATGTGGACTAATGTCAATGAAGTCTCTTAGAGGATACGAGTACTTTGTTAATTTTATTGATGATTTCTCTAGGAAGACCTAGATATACTTCTTGAAGACCAAGGATGAGGTCTTCAGTCATTTTCAAGAGTTCAAATCTCTTGTGGAGAATTCGACAGGCAGGAAGATAAAGGTTCTTCGGTCAGACAATGGAGGCAAGTACAAAGGGAAAGAGTTCCAAGAGTTCTATAGCAAGGAAGGAATCAAGAGAGTGGATTGTTCCTTACAACCCGTAGTAGAATGGGGTTGTTGAGAGGAAGAACCGGTCTATATCGGATGCAGCAAGGGCTATGTTGTATGACCAGGATATGCCATGCTACTTATGGGAAGAGGCATGCAGTATAGCAGTATACATACAAAACAGGGTTCCACATAAGGTACTGGGCAAGATGACACCAGAGGAGTAATTCTCAAGGAAGAAGCCAGATGTCAGCCACTTTAGGATATTTGGGAGTTTGACATATTGTTACATTCCAAGGGCTACATGTTCTAAGTTAGATCAGACTATAGAGAGAGGGTACTTTGTGGGGTATAGTGAAACCTCAAAGGCATATCAGATATTTATTCCAAGGGCCAAGAGGATTATAGTTAGGCATGATTTCAAGTTCATGGAGGACAAGGCATTTAGAAGTTCCATAGATTTTCCAGCAGATGATCAGAGTAAGCAGCCAATAGAAGCTCCAAGGATCATGCAATCGGATCAGGGGCAACGAAGCTCGAGTACAATGACTAGCACAAGCATAGGGTCAGGTGCTAAGAGTTCGTAGAGTATGGAGCAATAGATGTAGCAGATCCAAGAGATGCATTAGGAAGAGATGGAGGTTGATATTTCATCCTCTACATTTGGCAGTAGGAACCAACAACAAACACATAGGGATAATCAAGAGTTTGTGGGAGCTCCTAAGACGAGTAATAGACAACAAAGACAACTAGCCAGGTATAATGACTATATGGCATTAGTTAGTCAGTTGGTAGATAGTGAGCCTTACAGCTATCAAGAGGTTGCACAGCAGCAGGTGTGGCGAGATGTGATGGTTGAAGAATATAACTCAATAGTGTAGAACGATGTGTGGGAGGTTGTGCCTAGACTGACAGATAGGGCAGTAGTTGGATCACGTTGGATCTATAAGATCAAGCACGGTGCAGACGGTAGCATCGAGAAATATAAGGAAAGATATTAAGTGATGAGTATGTATTTCTTGGGATCATGGTACCCATCCATTTTATTATTAAGATGAGGTCTCGATATAAAGAAGCTAAATATCTAGATGATATTGTGTTTGGTATCTCTTATAGATATAGCATGGATTTTCTCTTTCCTTAAGTAGTAATTATTGTATGGTATTAGGGTATCTTGGCCCATAAAAATCTCTTATGTTGTGTGAGATCTATCTTCTAAATTTAATAATTATTGTGGATCTCTCTCTATCTCACTCTCTCTCACACGTGCACAAAATATTTTTATATTCACTTAAATGCATATTAAAAGGAGATTACATAATTCCAAACAAGCCCCATAACACACCCCTCTAACAATTAAAAGAATATTATACATATATAATAGCACAAGGATTAGGGTGAAGTAAATTGGTGAAGTGCCTAAGCATTTATAGGTGATAATATAGTTCTAACTATCAATTTGTTAGAATTATTGATGTTTGATTTATGAAGTCTATTAATATTTTTTGGTTCCTCTAATTTTATTGAGAAATTTGAATGGCTAAACACATAGAACATCATCTCATATCAAACTTGAGTCAACTTATGTCCTACACACACATTCATGCATTAAATACATATATTGAAGTATATAGTCAAATCACCATAAAACATGTCATTCGTGCATATAATAATATAGCATAAACAAGTTAATAAATCCTAAGCACATTGTAAATTATAAATTCAATTATAAGTATGATAATAATTGGGTTAATTAATACATGAACTACCCAAATCATGTGAAACTTCAAAAGTAAATTAATATGTTTAAATGGAAAATACTACAGTAACTCAACTAAATCTATTTTGTCAAGATCATCTAAATATACAATAATAAATTAGTAAGTTAAATATAAGAGTTATACAATTTTAACTAAATTAAACTCTTAGTGATAAATTAGGAAACTTAAAAGGAAAACATGGCATTATTGTAGTTAACTTTATCTATCATGAAGATGTTTAAATCTAACCAATCTTATAATTTATATTAACAAGTTCATTTATAAAAATAAGTAAGATACATCAACATAAGTTGCAACTATTTCTAAATGTTAAATTAACATATAAGTGTATGTTTAGAAGCATACTAAAAGTAAAATTATTAGTAATTGATAGTGTTTTAACATTCACCAAATATGTTGAGCCTTACATCTCCTTCCTGTTATAATACACTTTCTCCTTGAATTCATTTATAGATTTTGGAATAAATAACCTATATATAACTAAGATGTATCCTACAAAGAGGTTTTTGATTCAACATAGTGGCTATACTTGACTTTTACTTGGCATAGCTCATGTTCTCATAGGCCCACCCTCTAGTACCTCAAAATTTGAATAAGGTCTATCTTGGATTAACTATTCACCTACCCCTAATTGTACATGATATTACAATATAATACATAATACACAACTAGAATACATCTCCACAAAATAAAAACACTTAAAGTATGTCAGAGATGCAAGGCAATATGGGTGGTAGGATAGATAATAGACAACTTTCCCAACTTCCTCTAACATATAAAAAGTTCTACCCATATCATATTACTATCAACTAATAGAGATTATGGTTTTATTCATAAAATTTCTCATGGTCAATTTTCTATATTATTCTCAATTATGCCTATTTACATGAAGTCTTCCAAATGTGGAAATCACTAGTTAACTACAAAATCATGCATTATTTTCAATATCATAACAACCACATTAATATCCTATCAATAGATTAAGAAACGTTTCATTCATGCCTAATTCTAACAAGAAACATAGATCACAAAATTATGTAGTGATCCACACACACATTGGTACCCACTCTATAAATGTATCTTCATGGTGTAGGTATCATCTCACTTATCAATTGTATTAAACCCATAGACAACATCTATAGAAAAAAATTGGACCAATTCAAATCCAACATATCCACATATATATTAAACCACAACCATTTAAAATATACTGTACCACATCCATACAAGATCATAATAAATACAAAACCTATATTACTAGGTCTGTAAAACATCAATACAAATATGATAAAAGTGTACTTTAACCATATGGAGACATAATATTATAAAACTAGAGTACCATATTCCATATGTTATCATAATAAAGAAAATAATAAAGTACCATATCCATATGAGATCATCATTCTAAAACTAGAGTAGCATATCTATACAAGATCATCATAGGCTCCACATCACATGGTCATATATAAGGTCTTTGTTACTAGCTTCTCACAAAAATCATGGCTATAGAATAAAAAATATAAGCATGAGCTAATATATTTCATCTCCTCATTAACCATCAATAACCATGATGATAGGGTATATTCCCTTGGAAACCCTTTATTATTAACCATTATTTTAGTTTCAATTCTCTTTTTTTTTTGGTGATTCTTTTTTATTCCACTCTTGTTATGATTATGTTAAATATAGTTAATCATGTGTTGTATTCTTGTGTTGTTCATATTTTCCATTAATTGTGTGTAAACTCTAAATCCTTTTTGGTGTTTATTTCATTTCTCTTTTGTACTTTGTTCAAATAGTCATTCTCTAATCATGATGTGGTAGCTTATCTCAACAAATGTATTGTTAATTTCTATGTGACATGGCATAAAGATGAAGGGACAACCTACATGTTAGTGCAACATAAAATAAGTTTTGTTTCATTTTAAAATACCCATGCTATGAACTATAAAGAGGCTTTCTTATGTTTTCATGGTACCACATAAAAAAATTATATATACTAATAAAATACATGATTTTTGAATATATGGTCTCATAATCTGAATCACCAAGAGGGGGTGGTATTTAAAATGTGAATAGTGTTAGCATGTAATTAGTTGTGATATTACATTTTATGGACATTGTTATATTGGTGGTAGGTGTATGTAGTTGAGGATGTAGTTAAACTGTTTATTCAACTACTTCCTCCTTATTTTCTCTCCTCACTTGTATATATATATTGGTGATCATCGAATAAGATATATCAATATCTATAGCTCTTCATATGGTATTAGAGATAGGGTGATGTAGGTGTGTGAAAGATTGAATGAGTTTTTTATGTTTTTAAAGTGGATTATTCACTAAGTGAATATGTTGAAGGTGACACTGTTACTCCAAACATGTGTGAAGAAAAGTGTAGACCAGTGTGAAAGGGATCAATGATAATGGTGAGCGATTTATGCATTTGAACAAATAGGTTTATTTAAATTAAAGTGTGTTGGAAATATAATCTCAACTACATCATTAACTACTCCAACTATACCTATCTTCTCTATATCATCCTCCTAGCAGCATTGAAGAAAAATTAAGAAGAAGGATTTTGAAATAAGATTTGAAAATATGTATAAGGATATAGCATTAATTCCTCTGTAGGTTTCACACATTTTATGGGTGCTATGAAATATGTTATTATATGTTCTTCATAGTTACTTAGGTTTCTATATACATTTATGTTTTGTTATGCACTTTGTCGCAAGAGTCCAACTCTAAAGAGTTGTAAAGGTGCTCTAAGGAACTGTGAGTAACAATATGATGTAATGGTGTCAAGGAGTAGCAGCTCTAGTAATAGTAAGAATGAAAGTAATGGTATTAGCATGTTTATTTATGAAAGATTCGAAGCTCTAAAGTTTTATTCTCCATGTAAGGAGATATATGTGTTTTTGAATGAGCACAAGCTCAAAATTTTATGTAATAGGTTTATGCTCCACGTAAGGAGTTGAAGGAGTCTCTATAACAGATGTATGCATTTTTGAATGAGTAAAAGATCAAAATTTTATGTATTGTTTTATTTGGTTAATATAAATGTTTCATGTACATGATTTTTATTTACTTTCTATTTTATCGCCCTTTCAAATCTATCATTTTGTATCATATCCGTAGGATGTCCAGGAATCCAATCAAGCCTAGCAGTCAAGCATAGTAGTTGAGTCTGCAGGTGCGTAAGTGTCTATGTCAAGCAATGGAGAAAAATAAAAGAAAAGATATAAAAATACAAAACAATTATTTACAGTTGTTAAAGAGTAAGCAAGAGGCTACAAATTCCTTCAAAAACATCAGATGAATGAAGGAAAATTCTTGAAGAAAAAGAGGTCTAAGAAGATCCAAAAGAGCCCAATTGTAACTGAAGACAATGTTGTTTGATGAATTGGTTAAAGAGGGGTTGACACCAAATAAAGTAAGAACTGTAGCAGTAGTCAAAGATAACAATTCATTGCATAAAGGTTGTCATTTGAAAATTATGTAGCTAAAGACTTAAGGAAAGAGAAGCCATTGAAAGAAGCATCACTATTATAACCTATTTCAAATCCTTGTTGAAATATTTTCATTGTAGGAAGAGACAACAACAACTTTAGAAGGAAATGAGAGTGGAAGATCATTGCAAGTATGAAATAAGACCTTGTCATGTGAAGAAGACGCCGCTAGAAGGTAGACACCAACTGAAGAAAGATCTCAATCTTAGTTAAGGCCGTTGAGGAGGTGGAATCATTGTAGATATTCTAGAGAAACTAGAAGTTCATGTCAAGCCATATTAATTTTAGAATAAATAGTAGTTTGAAGGAGCCATAGTAGAAGAAGATAGTCATCCAGAGGAGGTGTAGTTGAAACTATAGTCATTTTGTTGTTGAGGAAATGTCATTTTTTATAATTAAAAAAAAAAAAAAAATTGTTTAAAGAAATCAAATCCATTGTCAAGTTTGATCATTGGTAGGAATCATTAAAAGAGAATTGTTTTCATATTTAAGAAAAAATTTGCATGTAGAACCTACTGTGAAAGTAGATAATGGGAGCTTTTGTTGAGGAGAAAGTCACCCACAACCGCCAATTGGAGGAAGACCATCATATAGGATAATAGATGTTTTGTAGATACATAGGAGCATAAGCTTTAACTACCATTACAAATCACACAAAGGTCAGCCACCGATCAAAAAGGAGATTGTTGTCACTAGAACACAATTTTTAAGTAGTCAATCAAAACTAACAGCCTCTTCTCTTCTCTAAATTGGAAACTCCAATCTCTCTTCCATTTCAAAATACAACTTCTTTATTCTAGAATAAATAAATAAATATTTTTGTTGGTGTCATCCACCTCCCAGGAGCATTGTCTGCAAAATAAAATCCTTCACAACAAGAAATGAGAGAAGCAACACAAGGCCATTTCACCAAATATGAGTGTATAAATTTTGAAATGAGATCATTTACATAATGTACAGAGTGCCTTATAAAGGCATGAAATGTGGGTGATGGGTGAGAAACTTCCCGATACGGGAAAGAAACCACCCATGGTAGATAAATGCAAAAATAATAAACTATTCTACCTAAGTAAACTTAAGTAGGTAAATGGTAAAAACCATTTACTCTAAGACCCCCCCCTTAAGTGCAACTTAGGGAGATTATTATGCAAAAAAGAAGATGCAATATGGATCCCAACTACACAGCCATGTTAGGTACCCATTTACAGCTACAAAAATAAATCTCTCACAACCGAAGAAAAGGAGAAAGACCCTATGGGATAAAACCCCTCTCCAAAAGAGAGAAAAGAAAATATTTTATAAAGTTTTTCCAGAAATATTTGTTTTGGGTTTCAAGGTGTGGGCCCCAAGTGTTTGAAGTTGTCTTTGGGAAGCATTTATCCCACATTGGGTGCAAGTAGTAGATTCAATATATTCAAATACCCCTTCTTTCACATTGATGGTTTCAACAAAGGCTCACCTTGGAGCAAGAAAAGGCTCACACGTGTGGTGAAAAATGTTTCTCTCCAATGTACTTCTAGTCAAGTCTGTCCCATTTTTGGAGGATCTCTAGATTGGTCTATTGTGGATTAACTTGTGAGGTGGCACCCAGGTGGATTGCGTGTAAAGGTGCCCCTATTTTGCTCAAAAAAAATTATATTTTCAACCTTTTTTTTGCATTATTGCCTCTTGAAGTTTTTTCCGAAGGCTTCATTTGCAGTATTTGGGAGTTTCTAATTATTTTTAGAAGTTAATTTCTTTGTATTTTTGGACATTTGTCATAGTTTATTATGGGGTTTTTATTTCATCCTGTTGTGATTATGTTCAAAAGGGGAAACTATAAACAATGGAGAGATGGTATCATAAAACATCTCAGATGGCTTCATTTTTTGCCACATTTTGTGTCACCAAAAAGTGTAGTCTTTGGAACCTTTTCACTCATTTTGGCCTTTTCCCTTGGATTTTGGCCTTGTTTTACCTTGATTCAATCTTGTAAGCTTGCAATTCAACTATAACCTAACGGTGTTTTACTAAGGTGTTGTGAAGTGTTGTAACACATTTCCTCACTTTTCTAAGACCCTTTCAACACAATTCGACTAAACAACACCCTTTTACCCCTTTCCAAGTCTTGTGCCAAGGTGTTGTAAAGTGTTGTAATGCATTTTCACACTTTCCTAGGCTTATCACCCCTAATTAACCCTTTTTCTATGCTAATTTGTCCCCTTCATGTACTTTTAGTCCCGACTTAAGTGTGTTTCAGGAGGCAAACCTGATAAACTTCATTAAACATTGTTTAATTCTTGACCACCACCTGAAATTTCCCAAGTAGACTAGGTCGCCACCTTGGGCAACCTAGTCCCTTTTGGCATAAATTTCAAATTTAAAACAAAATCTAACGGGAATGTTGCCTCCTAAACCCTAGTCTCGGCCTATCATGTTGCATTTCAGGAAAATTAGGGTTTTTCATGTACAAATAAGGGTTTTCACCTTCATTTTTCTCTCTCCCAAGCTCATTTTTACATCTCTTCACAAGCATTCTTGCACTCAAGACTTCACAAGAAAGAAATCAAGGACAAGGGTTTCACAAGCAACCTCCATTGGAGTTGTTCTTGCATGTTGCAGACCTCAACAACAAAGGATTTGGTGAGAGTTTGCATTGTTTATCATTCAAGAATATCTCCTTCGATTTGTTTCTCATTTCGGTTTAGTTACCATCAAAGGGGTTTGACTTAGGCAAACCCCTATTTCCTAACCCCAACATTCTCTTGGTCTTTGCATGTGTTTGCAGGTTTGTACTCATATTTAGTGAGGTACAAAGTGTTGGAGAAAGTACAAACATTCCACCCAAGTCACATCTAAGCATCAAACCCTAAAAGGAGCAAAAAGACAAGTTGTAGGTCATTTTCAAGAGTTTTAGACATGGACAGTTGTAGAAGAAGAAAGTACTGACTGGGACCCACAGAATCAGACCTTGAATCCTCGAAAAGCATCAAGAGGACTAGGTCACCATTATTGGCGACCTTGTCTCTGTGCTAAGCCTAAAAAATGGTTTTTTCATTTTTGGGTACCCTTTTCCCCGAAACCTGGTCTGGTAGAATTTCCTAACAAGAGGACTAGGTCGCCCAACTTGGTGTAAGTGTCCCTCTACTAATTTCAAACAATTTCTAGAATATTTTGGGACCTCTCATCTGCAACATCACATTTCCAGGTGCACAAGCTCTGACCCCTCTAGTTTACTTTATGTATTGCATTCATTTAGGTCATTTAGATTATCTTGCATTAGTTTAGATTTACTTTGTTTACATTTCATACATTAGATTAGTATCATTTCATTTTTTCAATTTTCAGCTACACAACGCACACATATCACAACATTCATCAATCAGCCCTTCTTTTGAATGAAATCACCAAAAATACTATATCACTAAGCATAAAGAGAGACATTCCTACACCAAGTGCTCCTAGGTGAAAAACCCTAGGGGCCTAGTAAAGGGAATCCTCTTTCCCTTGTTTTCATATATTTTTGGTGGTTCATTTTGGTGAACCCGACCGTAGACCACTTGTTAACTTTCTGATTTTGCATCTCATCTTAGGAAATAGCTTGCATTGCATTGAAAATTTTGCATTGTTTGCATTCTAGGGTTTGTATCAAAAGCGAATTAGTGAAATTTCATGCTAGAATTACACTTTACATTACATTTTTAGTAAGAAAATACAAAAACATTTACATTTCTAGTCTCTGTTTGTATCAAAAAATCAAAAAAAACATAAAAAACAGTTAAAAATTCTAAAAAAATTCAAAAACAATAGTACTAGGACTAAGTCACCACACTGGGCGACCTAGTCCTTTAGCACTGTTCACTATGAAATTTCTAGCAATTTTCTAGTCTTTTCTAGATTACAGTGCTCTGGTTCTTCATTTATATGTTTTGTTAAACAGAATTTTAGTTACAACCGCTTTTGTCACTTTTTCTTACATTGCCTTAGTCTCCCCCACCTCCTTAGGGAACCTTGTATGAGAATTTGGTGTTCCTTATACGATATAGTTGTGAGATGAAGTTCTAGAGTCATGGCATCTAACAACACCACTATTGTTGTAGATCTTGGTATTTCTCAAACTTCAACTCCTAGTATTGACGATGGTACACTAGGCTTAGAGACTATCCTTAGCAACTCCTTGCACCTAAGAGATACATCTAGTGATAACCATGACATCCCCCATGATAAGGTCTTTCACATCCATGCTGATCTAGCTGATTATCAACATTAATTAAGCCTTGAGCCTATATCTGGAACCACTATCCCCGCCATCGAGAACCTTCACCTCTTACTTGACCGTGATGATGGCTTACGTTTCATGAAGAGGATCACAGAAATCTATGAAAAATATGCACCTAAGGCATATCACTCACCCACCCTATGATTGGTCAAGGAGGACCTTCTACTCCTACCCCCTCAACCATTGTCTTTATTCCCACTTATGCATCCCCTAGCGTGACAACAACTGTGCAACAGGTTAGTAATGCGGTACCTTCCCTTAGCATCCCTACTAGTGTTTCTACTTCCCTTGTGGAATCACACCCCTTCACCTCTTCCATTGTCCCTACTCTTACTATCCCTTCCACTTCCCCTTCCACCACCTTCACCCTTTCACCTCTCTCCCTTCCACCGCATAGCACTTACACTGACCCTGTTATTACACAAATTTTTCACACTATAACCTCCATGCAACAGAAAATATTTACCATCAACCAGAGCCAACATGGCTCTCCTACCCACTACATTCATAGTAATTTGTTATCCCTTAGCATCCTACGCACTCCCAAGCCACAAGGAATAGAGATCCCTAGATTTGAGAAGTATGGAGGGAAGGGTGACCCTTCTAACCATGTCAATGCCTATACTACCCTATGTAGTGACTTTGCTCTTGACGACATGTTACTCGCCAAGTTATTTCCAAGGACTCTCAAAGATGTCGCCTTGGACTGGTTCTCCTCCTTACCTAATAATTTCATTAGTTCATTCAATGAACTAGTGGATGCCTTCATCAATCACTTCCAATTTCATATGGCCCCAAAGAAAACCTTGGCGGACCTCATGAGATGCAAACAGGACAATAACGAGAAGATAACTGACTTTATCTCTCATTTTCAGGATTTTTATTCCTTGATTGATGTTAAGATATCGGACACACATCTACAAAAGATGTTCACTGAAAACCTCTTAATGCCTCTCCAAGATAAACTTACCCTCATGAAGTTCCCTTCTTTTATGCACCTATGCCAAGCACTTTTTGACTATCATAACTCAACTAGTAGTCGTGATTCACACTCCACTTCTACTTGAGTTGAGAAGTCTGAAGCTTCTTCCCAATCCAACCCCCAACCATTCTGTAAACCAAACAAAGGGTTTCTCCAATTTAACCCTTAGTCCCAAACTCCTCCACCTGCTAATAACCAAGTGGTCATTGTTAGGTTTGTAGTGCCCTTTAATTATGGAGATCCTAAGCGTAACTTTACACCCTTGCTCAACACCCTTCATAACACCATGACTTAATTACTCCAACAAAAAATGATCTCCTTACTTCCCATCCATACACCTGATCCTAATAAACCATTACCTCCATCTTATAATGCCAATTTTTATTGTTACTTTCATCGACAGAATGGACATGAGACTGAACAATGCAATCATCTCAAGCACCTTGTGCAAGACCTAATTGATTCAATTTTTCTATATGTTGTTGGTGTCAATGATAAAAGCAATAAATCTATGGCACCGCCTACCCAAAACTTGCTGATATTCACCAAACCCGTGCCCAAACATAATGTGTCATTTTTCAAAGCAAGTGAAACTTCACCACCTGATGTCCTGAATGTGGACTCACATGATGCACATTTTGTTTCTCTTCCTGAGGTAACCCATGTCACACCTATTAATGAAATGGTAGGTTCAATTGACGTTATCCATTGTAAGGGCCCAACCAAAGGACCTCTTGAGATCACCTTCTCACAACAATATATACTAAGAAATCTTCTCGATGGTCCTCTCTATGTAGCTCGTCGAATTTATGATAAGCCCACTAATGGGATACTCAAAGATCCCACCTGTGGTGAGAATGTGATCACCGAAGAATTCCTATTATTACACAATATTGCTCAAGATGTTTATAATCGACCCATTGCTTGGGTCAAAACACATAATGGTTTTGTGTGCCCGACGATTGGATTGATTGCCCTCCCATTACAAATAGGTCCCAAAACATTGGATGTTACCTTCTCCATTATCCCACCATCAAACCAAATTTTTTTGCGACTTGGCCACCCATGGCTTCGTTCTATGAAAGCGGTCCCATCCTTCATCCACAAGTGTATGAAGTTTCCCATTGACAATGACATCTTCATTGTCCACTGTAGTGTCTTCAATCCTTTATCCTCCAAAGGTAAATTTTCTTTGGAAGCCTTTTGGCCTGAGTCCACGGAACCCATCACCCCTAGACGAGACTTCTTCTTCATTGCCTATCAAAAGTTCAAAGCCGAGAAAATCTATGAACTCTCTCTACACAACATACCTCCTTCGACCTCAGAATCACTCATCCTTGATGAAGCTATACTACCACTTGACTCTACTATGCCTATTCAACCCACTCTTGAAACCTCCTCCACATCATCGAAGAGGCATAGGGATCGTGATAGCAATTCTATCCTCCCTCCCCGCACTAAATAGGTCTATAAAGCTAAGGAGAAAGTGGATGAACCACCCATATTTCCTCTCGTCCCTCCTCTCAGGGACGATAAACAAGCTATGGTGGACCAGCCCGCTCCTTCCCCCATGAACCTTGACAGAAAATCCAAAAGGAATAAAGAAGCTAGGGAGAGTAGGCATTGCCATCGTGTTCTTGCTCAACAATCTCGTGAGGAAGAACACGCTGAAAATCATGACCCACTATGCCCAAAGCCATGCCTACTAATCCTCCTCCTCCATCCTCGTAGCCTGATCCCATACCTCCCACACCACCAATCTTACATGCCACCATTGATATTGTCATACAACCTACCATTGTCATCAACTTAGATGATGATGATGATGAGAATTCTTGAATCGATGAAGAGGTACACCAAACCTTGAATTCACTATTCTCCTCTTCTATGAGCATTCATGAAAAATCCCCTAGGACAAGCATTGATCTTGACGCTAGTTCGGCAATTGTTGTCATTCCTCTCACTAGTCGCCCTCCCAATTTTTATACTGAGCAAGATTGGGAGGTGGATGACTTGGTCACAGAGTAATGCACATGCGCCTTACTAGTCTTTCTTTTTCTTTTTCTTTTTTTCATTTTTGTGCCGTGTATTTCCCGTCTTGTTTGATGTTTCTCACTCTTTGTGACATTCTTCTATATGTATCTACATTCTTCTATGTGTCATACATGCCTTTTCATTTTTTTATTTTCCTTTTTGACCTTCATTTGGGGATGATGCAAGGCATTGAGACCACAATGTATCCTTCATGTTGACCCAAATGGACCTCTTTTCTTTTCTCTTTTGATTTTTTTGCCTCTCATTTGGGGATGATGCAAGGCACTAAGACCACAATGTCTCCTTCATGTTGACCCAAATGACCCTCTTTTCCTTTTTACCTTCCATTTGAGGATGATGCAAGGCATTGAGATTGCAATGTCTCCTTCATGTTGACTCAAAAATAAGGCACTTTTTCATTTATCTTTTTTCTTTTGCTTTTGTTGTCCTTTTGGGGACGATGCACAGCATTGAGACATCCTATGTCTCTTCCATTTTGACCCAAATTGACTCTCCTTTTTCATTTTTTTTCGCTCTCTTTATGTCCTTCCAGTTCTATGTATTTGGGGGAATGATGATAGTTTCATGCTCTTTAAACAAACATTGCAGCAATGAACATACTGACCCCAGATCCATAGATCCCTTATGTGTTTGGTGTTTTTCATTTTGGGGTAACCCCCTTTCCTTTGCTTTCTTCCTTTTTCATATTACTTAGCCTCTCTTGGACACCTATCACTTGACATAGGGCTTTTCAAGTCAGCTCTCATGTCCCTCTTGCATTTTTCCTTTCTCTACTTTAAAGCACTTGCTCACAAAATGGTGTGTGCCAATTCCTTTAAAGTGGTGGCATACATTGGAACTATTTTATTTTGCATTTGCACTTGTTTATCCTTGGTTCCTAGTGCAGCTTTACCACTTCACATGATGTGTTTTCTCACTTTGTGGATGACATTTGGTGTAATATCCTTCATAAGTGTGACTTATCTTAGTATACTACATTCCTCTTAGTGGCTTGTTGTGATGCACTTCATTCCCTCAATTGTGAATCTTCTATCATTTGATAGGTACTATCTTGGAGACATTAGACACAATGATCCCTAAGTCAAAGACCTAATATGAACTAAACAAGACTCCTTGGAACACTCTTTTTACATTTTTCTTTTTCTTTTTTTTTCACTTTTGCATTTTACATGTTGCATTTTTGCATTGTGCATACATGGCCACCTTGCATAACACAACTTGCATGATTGTGGTGCCATATTGCACTTGTTCATGAGTTCTAAGCATCCAAGGCTTTTCTTGTCTCATGAACCGCACCCTTGTCTTTTGTGGTGCCTTATCAAAGTTATCAGGAGGTATAACTTTGGTATGGTTGAGTGGGAAGCCCAACTAGCGGCATGACTTTCCCCATAGCCATCTTTTTGTGTGTGAGTGCATACCAACTGTGTGTATGTATTTCACCACCTTTTTGCATTCTCACTCGGTGGACAACCGAAAGTCTCGTTGGCCCAGAGTGAGTACATCCTTTTATTTCGAACAAACAGCCTAGATTTGATCCACAACTAGCTGGACAAACGATCAAAGCTTGATCCGACTTTTCACATCACTCCTTGTGTGATATTTTGTACTTATGATTATTTTTCCATGGGATCTTGATCCTAGGTGCTTGATCATCCCTCTTGATCATAATTCATCTCACCTTACTATCATGATTACATCGGATCTCACTCGACACGCATGATTCGGCTACTTTAGTGTGAGTTTGAAGTAAGTTCATACTCTCACTAAAGTGGGGGCTAAATGTGTCACCAAAAAGTGTAGTCTTTGGGACTTTTTCACTCATTTTGACCTTTTCCCTTGGATTTTGGCCTTGTTTTACCTTGATTCAGTCTTGTAAGCTTGCAATTCAACAATAACCTAACGATGCTTTACTAAGGTGTTGTGAAGTGTTGTAACACATTTCCTCACTTTTTTAAGACCCTTTCAACACAATTCACCTAAACAACATCCTTTTACCCCTTTCCAAGCCTTGTGTCAAGGTGTTGTAAAGTGTTGTAATGCATTTTCACACTTTCCTAGGCTTATCACCCCTAATTAACCCTTTTTCTATGCTGATTTGTCCCCTTTATGTACTTCTAGTCCTGACTTAAGTGTGTTTTGAGAGGAAAACCTGATAAACTTCATTAAACATTATTTAATTTCCAACCACCACTTGAAATTTCCCAAGTGGACTAGGTCGCCACCTTGGGTGACCTAGTCCCTTTTGGCATAAATTTAAAATTTAAGACAAAATCTAACGGGAATGTTGCCTCTTAAACCCTGGTGTCAGCCTATCATGTTGCATTTCGGGAAAATTAGGGTTTTTCATCTACAAATAAGGGTTTTCACCTTCATTTTTCTCTCTCCCAAGCTCATTTTTGCATCTCTTCACAAGTACTCTTGCACTCAAGCATTTAAAAGCAAGCAATCAAGCACAAGGGTTTCACAAGAAAACTCTAATGGAGTTGTTCTTGCATGTTGCAGACCTAAACAACAAAGGATTTGGTGAGCATTTTTATTGTTTATCATTCAAGCATCTCTCCTTTGATTTGTTTCTCATTTGGGTTTAGTTACCATCAAAGGGGTTTGACTTAGGCAAACCCCTATTTCCTAACCTCAACATTCTCTTGGTTTTTGCATGTGTTTGTAGGTTTGTACTCAGATTTGGTGAGGTACAAAGTGTTGGAGAAAGTACAAACATTCCACCCAAGTCACATCAAAGCACCAAACCCTAGGAGAAAAAAGACAAGTTGCAGGTCATTTTCAAGAGTTTTAGACATGGACTGTTGCAGAAGAAGAAAGTACCAACTGGGACCTATAGAATCAGACCTCGAATCCTTGAAAAGCATCAAGAGGACTAGGTCGCCACTATTGGCGGCCTTGTCCTTGTGTTAAGCCTGAAAAAGGGTTTTTGCATTTTTGGGTACCCTTTTCCTCGAAACCTGGTTCGACAGAATTTCCCAACAGGTGGACTAGGTCATCCAGCTTGGCGTAAGTGTCCCTCTGTTGATTTTGGACAATTTCTAGAATATTTCGGGACCTCTCATCTGCAACATCACATTTCCATGTGCACAAGCTCTGATCCCTCCATTTTACTTTATGTATTGCATTCATTTAGGTCATTTAGATTAGCTTGCATTAGTTTAGATTTTCTTTGTTTACATTTCATACATTAGATTAGTATTGAATTTCATTTTCAATTTTCAGCCACACATATCACAACACTCATCAATCAGCCCTTCCTTTGAATGAAATCACCAAAAATACTATATCACTAAGCGGAAAGAGACACATTCCTACACCAAGTGCTCCTAGGTGAAAAACCCTAAGGGCCTAGTAAAGGGAATCCTCTTTCCCTTGTTTGCATATATTTTTGGTGGTTCACATTTATATAATCTTGTTCCCCTTCCTGGTACTGATAGTAATAAATTTGCATAGAATTACAAAAGGGATCATGTACTAGGAGTTATTGAAATGTATATTTATGATGCCACTTTGAATGATATTGATCATTTTGAGTGTCCTCATATTCTTTAGACTAAAATTTGGGAAATACATGGAGATCTTGATACTCCGCTATTCCTAGATGATCTTGTTTTAGATTGTCTTGTGCCTCTTCATTTTTCAGATAGGATACCTTATGATCACACTACTGGGTGATTCCACAAATACTAGTTTACAAGTTTTGGGCAAATTGGACACTAGACTAATTTTGTTTAACTAAATCTTCCCTTTCGGGCTCTTATAGCAGCTAAACCATGAGGAATTTGAAGATGATGCAAACTAGTGATTTGTGAAGTTTTGTCTATAGATTCTAAATATATTTTTTTAAAATTTTTGGAATCAGATTGCACTTTTTTTTCATCTCCTTCAAAAACTAGTTTTTATCAATAAACAACATTTTTGAGTGGTGATCACCGTATACAACATAAATTTTTTTGTATGAAGGATAAAATTCTAATTTTTTTGAATTTAGATTTGTAACTATGATATCTAACTAGTTCATTTTTTTCGTAGTGTTTTATTAAATATTTTTTCCTTAATCAAGTTTCAAAGTCAAACCAATTACAATTCAGACATAGGCAGACTATATACAACATAACTTTTTTTGTATGTATCAAAATTCATTTTTTATTTTTAATGGATCAAGGACATCAATACCCAGCCTAAACATATTTTTCAAAAATTTATTTTGATAATATACTATTTTTCCACATGTGCAAAACAGAGAGCTTGATTTTCGGTGAAAAACCTACATTCACAAGAAATAAAAAATAAATATAATAATAAAATTATATTTTTTTGGAAGCTTATAATAAGGACTACATACTTACAAAAAATAATTTTTAAATGAACTCATTTGATCCCCCAAAAGGTAAATCAAAATTGGTTTTTTATCAGCATTTTGATAGGTGTAAAGGAGACTCTGTTATAGGTATGGTTTAAAACTAGCGGGGTTCTATCCAAGGGGGCTTGGTCTAAAGTGGTTTGATATAAGGTGGTTTGATCAAACCCTCTTCAATTGGAATCCTTTAAATGAAACTTTTCAAGGCTTAAAAGATTATATTTTCTAAAAATATGTGATTTCAACAAAAATTAGGATCTACCAAAAAGTGTAAACCACTATTACAGGCAGCACCCTACTATGTAGGAGTTTAAAGTTTTGGAATACTTTGAATCTTCAAATGAGGATGATGAGGGTTCTTCAGATTCTCTTTCTTCTCCATCAGGGACTGTTGATGTACCTTCACCTTCAGTGATTCATTGTGCAGAGTCATTGATTGAGGCTCCTATCATTCTTGCTCAGTAGGACCATTCATCTTGTGTTGATGATTCATTGAGCATGTCCAATGATTCATCACAACCAGTATCTTATTGTCTTCCTGATTGGGATTCATATTTTTTCATACATTGGTTCCTTGTTTGTAGAATCTCATATTTCAAATTTGGAAGACACATTTGAGGGTATATCACTTCTATTTGATAATAGTTGTGGTACAACTATTGTGGTACCTTGTTTGTCACCTTCTATTGTGATTGGGCATGTTCTTGATTGGTTTGTGGCATCATCTTCCAAGTTCTTGGCAACACATGAGAAAATTTCAGAGATATTTTCATCCTATATTTGGATTTCACTTGCTACTTCCTATCCAGAATGGGAATCATACCTGCATTTGTACTTAGTTTTGTTTCTTCCAAAATGGAGACAAGTTGTTTGTCAACATTGGATTATTTTTTGTCTTCATACACTTACCATTTTCGCAAGTGATTACACATTGTGGGGGGGCTACATAGCCTCTCTCTTTCCCTCTTATTGGGGGGCCATTGATTGTATATACATGATGTATGTATTCCTTGATGGGTGTGATTCAGTCCTCCATCCATGCATTGTTTTTGTTTTTTTTTTCTCTTTTGGAGAGGAGTTTTTTCCCATAGGGTTTTTCTCCTTTTCTCCAATTGTGAGAGATTTATTTTTGCAATTGTAAATGGGTGCCTAACATGGTTGTGTAGCTAGGACCCATATTGCATCTTGTTTTTTGCATAATAATCTCCCTAAGTTGCACTTGGTTTTACCATTTACTTGCTTAAGTTGACTTAGGCAGAATAGTTTATTAGTTTTGCATTTATCTACCACGATTGGTTTCTTTCCAGTATCAGGAAGTTTCTCGCCTATCACCCACATTTCATGCCATTATAAGTCATGTTGTACATTATGTAAATTATCTCATTTAGTCACTCCTTATTTGGTGAAATGGCCTTGTGTTGCATCAAAAAATGGATCCATGAAGAAGTTGACAAGGAAAGGAATCAAAAAAAATTGGAGATTTGATTGCAACAAAGGTCATGTGAGAATGTAAGAGGCACGTGAAGATGTAGATCATGGTTTGGAGGGTGGCAATTGTATGGATGAAGGAATGGTTCAAAGTTAAGAAAGAAGGATACTACAAGGAAAAATAAAGTGGAGTTGCTAAAGGAGATCAAAAGATCAAAGGAGGATAGATATATGAAAATTAGTTAAAAGAAAAATCAAATAAAGTTGTAAATTGGTAAAGAACTAATGTGATTGATTGTCATAGAATTTTTCATTTGTGTAAATAAGGCCAACAAAGCCAATTGAAGCTACAATCCTCGAGCACCAAAAATTTAGCTCAAAGGGAGGTGATGAGGAAAGAAAGTTAATCATGCCTGAACCTACAATGGAATGGTGAGAAGAAGGCCAAAGCTCATGGTTAGAGCATCCCAACAAAAAATTGGGATTTTCTAGGTTTGATCCAAAGAACTTGAAGATTGTAGATGCAAAAAAATTGATCAAAGAGATTCATAGTTGAGATTAAGGGGGAGTGTAGGAAATATAATCTCAACTACATCATTAAATACTCCAACTAAACTTGTCTTCTCTATATCAGCCTCTGTAGCAACATTGAAGAAAAATTAAAAAGTATTTTGAAATAAGATTTGAAAAGATTTGTAAGGATATAGCATTACTTCCTCTGCAGGTTTCATATGTTTTCTAGGTGCTATAAAATATGTTATTTTATGTTCTTCATAGATGCTTAGGTTTCTATATATTGGTCGGTCTATTTTTTATGCACTCTCTTGAAATATTTCATCTCTTAAGATTTGTAAAGGTGCTCTATAAAATTGTGAGTAACAATATGATGTAATGGTGTTAAGGAGCAGTAGCTCTAGCAGTAGTAAGAATGAAAGTAATGGTATAAGCATGGTTGTTTATGAAAGAACTGAAGCTCTGAAGGTTTATGCTCCATGTAAGGAGTTGAAAGAGTCTTTGTAATAGATGTATGTGTTTTTGAATGAGCGGAAGCTCAAAAGTTTATGTAATGTTTTATTTGGTTAGTATAAATGTTTCATGTCTGCTTTATGTTTAATTTCTATTTTCTCCCACTTTCAAATCCATCATTTGGTATCATTCATAGGTTTTCCAAGAATCCTATCAACCCTACCAGTCAAGCACAGTAGTTAATTTTGCAGGTGTGTAAGTGCATGTGTCAAGCAATGGAGAAAAAGAAGAGAAAAGATACAAGAATCCAAAACAATTGTTTGTAGTTTTTAAAGAGTAAGCACGAGGCTATAGTCCTCTGAAAACATCAAAGGAATGAAGGGAAATGCTTGAAGAAAAAGAGGTTTCAGAATATCCAAAAGAGCCCAACCATAACTGAAGATAATATTGTTTCATGAGTTGGTTGAAAGGGAGTTGACACCAAAGAAAGTAAGAACTGTAGTAGCAGTCGAAGATAACAATCCACTACATAAACAAGCTATCGTTTGAAAAGGACGCTAAAGACTTAAGGAAAGAGAAGTTGCCAAAGGAAGTGTCAATATTATAAGGTTTGAAGTCATTTTTGAAATCTTGTCATTGCAAGAAGAGCCAACAGTAGTTGTAGAAGGAAAGAAGATTGGAAGATCATTGCAACTATGAAAGAAGGCCTTTTCATTTGAAGAAGATGTTGCTAGAAGGTAGACACCAACTAAAGGAAGATCCCAATATTAGGTAAGGTTTCTAAGGAGGCTGAATCATTTTTTATCATGGAGAGAAACTAGAAGTTTATGTCGAGCCATATCAATTTTAGAAGAAATTACAGTTTGAAGTAGCCATGATAGAATAAGATAGTCGTCCAAAGGAGGCGTAGTTAAAACTATAGTCATTTTTTTTTAGGAAATGCTAGTTTTTATAAAATTTGGTGTTTTTTGTTAAAAGAAATAAAAGCCATTGTCAAGGTTGGTCGTTGGTAGCAATCATTGAAAGAAATTCGTTGGTATATTCAATCCAATTATTTCATATGGAACCTATCATAAAAGTAAATCATGGGAGCTCTTACCGAGGAGAAAGTCACCCACAACCACCAATTGGAGGAAGACCATCATATAGGAGGATGGTTTATTTTATAGATACATAGGTGTAGAAGCTTTAACTGCCATTACAAATCAAGCAAAGGTCAACCAGTGACCAAAAGGAGATTGTTGTCACTAGAATGTAGCTTGTAGGTAGGCCAAACAAGTGTGACAAAATTACAAAATAAAAATGTTTTTAATCTTTTTAAATGGAAGAGATATTGAATTTTCCAATTTAGAGAAGAGAAGAGGCCATCAATTTTGATTGTTGAAGAAAAAATGGATACATAAAGAAGTTTCCAAGGAAAGGAATCAAACAAGTCTGAATATTTGATTGTAGTCAGAGGTCATGTGAGAATGTAAGCGACATGTGAAGCTACCGAATAAGATAAATTGTAAGAAGATAGACCGTGATCTAGAGGGAGGTTGTTGTATGGATGAAGAAATAGTTCGTAGTCAAGAAAGAAGGAGATTTCAAGGAAAAAAAAGTGGAGCTACTAAAGGAGATCATAAGATCAAAGGAGGATAGGTATATGAATTAGTTAAAAGACAAATCAAATGGTGATGTAAATTCCATGGTAAATAACTAATGTGATTGGATGTCATAACATTCTATATTTGTGTGAATAAGGTGAACAAAGCCAACTGAAGCTATAATCCCTAAGCACCAACAATGTAGCTCAAAGGGAGGTGTTGAGGAAATTAAGGTAATCACACCTGAGCCTACAATGGACTAGTGACAAGAAGGCCATAGCCTATGGTTAGACAATCCCAACATAAAATTAGGATTTCCTAGGTTCAATCCAAAGTGAACTTGAAGATTGTAGATGCAGAAAAATTGATGAAAGAGATTTTGTAGTTGAGTTTAAAGGGGAGTATTGGAAATATAATCTCGACTACATTATTAACTACTCCAACTAAACCTGTCTTCTCCATATCAACCTCCATAGCAACATTGAAGATAAATTAAGAAGAAGGATTTTGAAATAATATTTGAAAAAAATTGTAAGGATATAGCATTAATTCCTCTACAAGTTTCACATGTTTTCTAGGTGTTATGAAATATGTTATTTTATGTTCTTCAGAATTTTTTAGTTTTCTATATATTGGTCGAAGTCTATTTTTTTATGCACTCTCTTGAAAGAGTCTAGCTTTGAAGAGTTGTAAAGTTGTTCTAAGAAACTGTGAGTAACAATATGATGTAATGGTGTCAAAGAGAAGCAACTCTAGCAATAGTAAGAATGAAAGTAATGGTATTAGCATATATGTTTAAGAAACATTCAAAGTTCTGAAGTTTTATGATCCATGTAAGGATTTTAAAGAGTCTTTGTAATAGATGTATGTGTTTTTGAATGAGCAACAGCTCAAAAATTAATGTAATGTTTTATATTTGGTTAATATAAATATTTCATGTTTTCTTTCTATTTATTTTCTATTTTCTCCCCCTTTCAAATCCATCAAAGTGTTTAATGAGAGCCATGTGAAGGAAACTAATGTGTAGATGTTGTCATTATCCACTTGTTGAGTGTGTGAACCATGATATGCTAAAGAAATAGTTATGTGAGTGATGGAAGAGAGCTAAAAATTGGTGACATCAACCTTGTAGATATTTGAAGGAATAAAAATTACGACAACCCCTATCAATTTTTTGGTGATCTAAAAGTTTAAATCCTGGCATGACAAAACTATGTTACTTGTGCATTGTAAGGAGAAATTATTAATAATAATACTAATGCAATTGGATTATTTAATTTGGAAGGTACTGGGGCCATCTTTCTTGAAGGTAAGAGTATTCAATAGTTTATTTGATACTACTTTATAGTTCCATTTGGAGTAGTTTCATTTGGAATATTTAAAGGAATTTATAGAAAGATCTTGAACATGGGTGCATAAGGCTAGTTATGAAGATGTCGAAGCCTAAAATGGTCTATAATAATTGCCATAAAAGTTATCCAAGTTTGAGATAAGTTGTTAACAAGTAATTAAAACCTGTACAAAAGAGGTTTAAGGAGGTTTTGCATGCAATAAGGCACATGTAGGAAGAGAGGGCATTGGGTGAAATAATATGTAAGTCACGTAATAGAGAGGTATGTTTATGTGATTAGAAATGGCATAAAGGCATGTTTAAGACTACAAATTGAAAAGGAAACCATAAAAGGATCATGTTCCTCCTTGTTGTGATCATTTCTATTAAAAGTTTCTTTGATGCTCACTAAGTTAAAGCCTTATGTAGTAGTTCCTCATATGTATGACAAGACAAAGAGAATGGTCATCCTATTTTTTTGTGCTTTTGGAGCCATCCATGCTACATTTGATAGAACCTTTGAAGGTTTGAATGGATCTTCAAATAGTTATTCTTGGACTTTCAAGGTTATCTTTGCTACACTTGACAAGGCCTCTAAAAACTCGTCGAATATATCAAATGGATAAAGTGTAACAGGATATATTGGAGGTTGGTGGTATCGGAGGATGGAGAAAATTCTATCATCTCAAGTTATCTTCTCACTTTGAGATGGTGCTTTCCATGAGAAGAATTTTTTCTTTCTTTATTGTTTTACTTGTTGATTTTGATGCATTTCAAGAATACATATATTGTGAAGTTTGATTTTTGGAGACAAGTAATGGATTTTGTGTTGAACTCAATATGGATTGTTGTCCAACAAGTTTATGAGACTATGATTGATAATTATACCCTTCGAAGGGTCATTAGACAACTTGATGGAGCTCTATGCAAGAAGAGTGCAATATGGATCGTTGTCAAACAATTCAAGAATTGGTGATTTGGGAGTTCAAGAAAATGGTAGTCCAAAACTCGAGAATTCAACTCGAAGCTACACCCTTCTAAGGGTCATGGGGAAGCTTGATGGAGTTCCACTTGATTCAGGATTTTTTTCTTCAGAGTAATATTTTCTCAAGAATGTGTATCTATTTTTTGGTAATCCACAAGTTGTTTTATGTAAGCCTTAAGGGGGGGTCCCTTAGCAAGGTGGTTTTTGTGGTTTCAAGAAAAATCTAGTAAGAGGGATAATGTTAGCATAATTAGTCATAATATTACATTGTATGGAAATTATTATAATGGTGGCAAGTGTATGCAGTTGAGGATGCAATTAAATTATTTATTCAACCACTTCCTCCTTGGTTCCTCTCCTCACTTGTATATATGCATTAGTGATCATCGAATAAGATATATCAAGCTTTAAAACTCTTAAAATAGGGGAGGCGCCACAAAAATATGATTTTTTTATTTATTGTGTCTATTACTTATAACATGCCACATGAAGGTTTCTCTATCTCATGTCATTCATGGAGTCAAAATTTTAATTTAAGGGTGCACAATATGGATATTATTTGTTGCTTTAAAACCATATCTTATGCACTATGTAAGCCTATGAGTATAGGGATATATTTTAGTTCACATGACATGGAGGATGCCACATGGAAATTCTATTGTAATTATTTAAGAGTTCTTACATGTCATACACAGGTCTTCCTTTAAACATATAGGAGGATATTATAAACAAAATAATTTAACTTATCTACCAAATCTTATTATCCTTTATCGTCTTAATTTAGGTTTGTCTACTCAAGATTAAAAAGGTCTTTGAATGTATCTCTATAAAGAGGCATCAATATGTTTGAAGAGGTAGTTTTGATGTTTGGTTTTATTAACTAACTCCTTTGTGTCCATGTGTTGTCCTTATTAAGGCACCTATATGCCAAAAATAGAAATTTTTTATATAAAGCTATTTTTTAATTATTATAAATTCTCTAGTTAATATTTATTTATAAAATATGAATATTTGTATAGGTTTATCAAGCTATTTTTAATGCCTTGATTAAATTTTATCCCTAAAAAAGGGTAGCTTTGACTATTGTAGGTACGACTAACATATTTTATTTTGATACTTAAGATACTATTTATTATATTAATAAGATAAAAAGTTTTCATACAAACATCTACCAAGGAGGTAAATGTCTTATGAATTCCAGCCACCATATTTTATACAAACATAGCCAACAAAAAAATTCAGACCAGAGAATTTACCAACAACCAGCTTCCTAGAACTAACCAAACCACTGTTAACCCTACCCAGAACATACTTACATAATCACCATTATCAGACAAAAAGCTACCAAGGCTACCATCAAAATGACCAAAACGTTGATACCGACCCCAACGAACCAAAAAACCCTCGACCCACCAGCCACCTTACAAGAACTTGTTCAATTTTGCAAAGTCTTCAAACTCTGCAATCCACTCCTCATCATCAACCTCCATCAGCCCAAAAAGAAATTCAAAAAATTAACAGCCACCGCCACAACCAGCCTATGTCTCATCAAACTCAGACCATGCAAGTCCAGAAGGAAAGGATAAATCCTTATTGTGTCCTCCAAATGAATCTGATTTAGGTCACACATCCTCAGGCAGCCTCATCCTTCCACCACCACACGCAGGACCTCATCCACACCCTTGACCAAGTTTGCTTTAAACATTTTAACCAGCAAGGATTTTGCTTCCACCTTCGGGACATTATTGACCAGGAGAGACGTAAGAGACCAAGAGGAGACCTACAAATTATCCCTTCTGTACTCGTTGCGCTCCAAATGTCTCGAACCCAAAACCATTTTTACGACCACCAGTACCAACGAATTGTAATTGTTTAGGATACACTTGAGTCATTGGTTTGATACCTTCCTAAACAAGGTTTGTCTCGATGACGACTTCAGGGAAATGGGGGTGTTGGCCCCAAAATGTGAAAGACCAGCCACAGATACCTCCACCACAAATTTTGATCCCTTCACCATCCTCTTGCCTTCTCAAATTGCCTCGGTCGAGAAGGAAAAAGGAACCCTCTTACCACCGCAACCTGCTATGAAAATAAAATAATGTATTAAAATTAGCCCAGCCTTCCCTAAATACATGAACATAAAATCCCAGGTCATCGTCGAGCTCAACAAGTAGTACTCTTCAAGACGTCCATGTGTCCTTTCCATAGCTTGGGATCACCTCTCCATTATTGTCACACCTCACTTGGAGTCGATGCAAGTACCCTCGAAAACATAAACCGTAGTCTGAAATAATGCCCAAGATCTGTCAGGATACGCTCGCCCCAATGGTCTTTGCCAGCCAAGCACCCATCCCATCTGCCTTCCATCGTGGCAGCTATTACCACCTTCCTCCGCCAACTTGGAGGGTCACCCACCCTACCTCCCACAGTACGAATAACATATTTTATAATGCTAGATAGTTTAGATTTAATTTTTTATGATCGTGGATATGGTTGTAACATTTTTTTAAGAGATAAAATAAGAAATTTATTAGATTAATTCACACAAGATGACACCCCTCCATGTTTAGAAACATTTTCAATTGCTAATTTATTTATCTTGAGAGATCTTATCTCATAGTATGTATACTATCAATCTCATTACATTAAAAAATATGCCTATAAAAGTGTACCTAAAGAAATATTTTTTTATGGACAAGGGTTCATTCTAATTTGATTGATAAAATTCTCACTCCATTATGATGTAAGATAGAATTGTGATTCTATATATTGATGTAGATCATTTTATGTATTGGGTTTTGGTTGTTCTTTTACACCATTTCTTGGTAGGGAAATTGCTGAAAATTATAATCTAGGGCATCAAATTAAGCAAGTCATCATATCCAAGAGCTTAAATTGTGTAGGCCATAGCAAATTTAGTAATCAAGAAAATTATTATCTATATTTGGATGTCTCCATAGTAAATTATAATAGTTTAGGGGATCTAGTGAGTGTTTCATAGTCTCTCTCTTGCCACACTTTCTAGCATGATGTATAGAGGAGTTGGTTAATGTGAGAATATTGTAAATCATTACAAAGGATTATCTAGCGATCACTCTTTATGGCATGTAGGTTATTTCTAATTTGGAATGGATGGTTAAATAATGTCTAGCTATAGGATCTATTTTACTTTTTAGTTTGTATATACATGTACAAATATAACTTCATATGGTTTTTTTAAAAGTGTTTTATTTATTTTTGAAAGACCTAACTCTATTTATTGAATGGATAAGGTGTTGATCCAAGAGTGTCAAGAATTAAAGCTTGTTAATCAAGTTATAAAATTATTTCTTAGATGTCCCCAATAGTGTAGGAGTAGTATTTATTTCACATGCTTTAAAGACTTGATAATATAAATCATGTATATTGGAAGAAAAGTATGGGTTATATCACACTATTAATTATCAAATAGAAAATATTATTCAATTATTTAAGAGTTATAGACAATTTTGTAAAATAATATGACCGCACAAAAATAAGAGGCCTTTAAATTGGATACTTCCTTGAAAATAAAAGCCATAGTTTTACACCCTAGGTATATTGTGAGATTGAGATCCCCCTTTCATGGTTGTCAAATTTCTCTCTTATATCCAACCAATAACCAACCCTAATATTTAATTATTTCTCTCAATACATACCACATAGGGATTTTCCAACAACATGATGGGTTATAAGGCCGATTTTTTGTCAATGTTTTTATTTGTATATGCACATTTAAAGGAAGGTAGATTACATGGATAATAACAAAAATTAAAAATGGATGAATTATAAGCACTTGAGAGTGTAGGATAATAACTTCTCAAATAGTGCAAGAAAAAAATAATCAAGTTTATATAGGCACCCTCCCTTGCAATCATATAATAAATTAGCCATTATGGTTCATTGATAGAGGTATGTTTCTAAATCCTATATTCAAATAATAAGTTCTTAATATAAGGGCCCACAATTTTCATTTACAAGTTGTGAATTAGAGAGCTAAGTCTATGGGAGTAATATATGGTAGATTTGTAAGGTGTAAATGAAGTGAGAAAACTCATGGAAAAAGTGACATGCAAAGATTGAAATATAGTATGTGGATTGCAAGTTACAATTACATGAAAGATATCGGTTGCACCCCAAGTTTTAAATTCCAAATTGAAGTAATGTTTCATGGTGTGAGAAAAATAACTATTTACAAAGTTTGTAAAATTATTTGAATACATAGTTGTGTTTAAAATTTTGGATCTTGAATAAGTAAGAATGACATGAAGCATGGGTGCTTATAGGTATTTCACAACTTTGCAAAGAGATTCTGGTGATACCAATAACAAAGAACAAAGTTAAGTGGAGATAGAAGTGGTATCTACACATAATTAGAGGAAGATTGATAGTGAAGGTAAACTATGAGTCATGGGAAATAATATGCATGTTACATCATACAACATATACAAAACTAAATCTACCAAATAATTTTTTTGGCTCATAAATTTAAAATATTATATGCACACATGGAAAAGAAGTAATTTTGTAGTACATGTGTAAAGACACAACCCAAGTCTACACAATAAGACTTAAAACTTACAAACAAGACCATAAGACCCACAAATTAATATGAGAATTTGACACCAAGGCATAGTGTCAAGACTAGGAGAGAATGATGCATGAAACTCAACATAATTTTCTCTTGGGCCCACTAAAAGAGTTTTTTAATCCAATTATCATTGATAGGATAAGCATAGGGTAATGGAAAAATGAATGCACAAGAATACAAATTTAGGTGATAGGCCAATAGATTCATTCAAGATCCTTACAATTCATTCACTATAGTAGTGCAAATTTTCAAAGTGTAAGGTGTAGATTCACTCTAAATTATAGGATGAACTACATCCCATAGAGTTTGCAATGCACATACAGGTCACCTATACAACATCTTTTATAATAAATTAGTGTCACTCTAAGGAAAATATTTTTAACTGTTCTAATGTACCTTTGGAAAATTTTATTATAAAATTATATTTCAAATAGTGTAAAAAAATTAACAATTTTCATTTTAATTGGTTTAATGCTTTATGAGATTATTATTGCTAGAAATAATTCAACACTAAGAAGCATGGGTTGAAAGGATTGTAATATTGGATTTAATAATATTTATTGTAGACTTTATAAATTGATTTCAAATCAAAAGTATTAAAATTTATATTTAAAATACAAAGATAACTTTTAAGTTTCTCAAGTATTCCTTCAAAGCAATTATAATATACAACATTCAAACTTTATTTCTCAGAACAATTATACTTAGATAGTTTGATATTTATTATAAATACATATGTTCACTTTGATTAGAATCTTCATGATATAAATATAATAATAGAATACTTGACTATAATGTCAATTATTTTTAACCATGTATTTTTTCATAAATGCTCTATTCATAAATTTTATAAAGGATATAGAAAATCTATTACTTTGTAAGTTCTGCTTCCTATATTTATATAATGGATTGCTAATTTATTATCAATATAAAAATAAATAAAAAATCTCAATTATATTAAAAAATATATGTTTTTTAAAATTGATTGAATTATTAAATATTATAAAAGTAAAAAAAAATATCTAATTATTATTGAAATTTTATTTTATTTTATTTTTAAATCAATTCCACTACTAAAACAGAAAGACAATAAAATTCAATTCTATTGCATGCATCAATGAAGTTTGTTTTTTTATACAATCATTTTGATGAAGTCTCAATTATCACTCATGCTTTCATATTAATAAGAAATAATTCCTACCTATCAAGTGTAGTTCCTTTCAACATTATTAATAAATATTTTATTTGTTTTTCGCTATGTAAAATTTAACATAGAAACATGAAATACATTTCAAACACTTTACCTACACACATAACACAATTCACAAACGTGGACATAAGGGACGGGAAATATAACAGAAAACACTAGAGGCAGGTGGCGAGCCTGAAACGAGGAAGAGCCACAAGTTCAGTACTTCTGGGCATGGACGCTCCTCCCTGTTCGGTCATATCCAAATCCCCTTCCATACTCCATTCAAAGCAGTGAAGTAGCTGCGCCGAAAGAAGATTCATGTTCACAATGGCCATGTTCGCCCCGGGGCATCCTCTTCGTCCTGCCCCGAATGGCACCATATCGAACCAGTCTTTGGCCCTCACAAGATCAACATCTTTACCCATAAATCTCTCCGGCCTGAATACCAGAGGATCGTCCCACAACAATGGGTCTCTTCCAATAGCCCAAGCATTGACAATAAGTCTGCTTCTCTCAGGAATAAAATATCCCCCAACCGTACAATCTTGTGTAGATTCGTGTGGAATCAGCAAGGGTACGGCGGGGTATAATCTCAGAGTCTCTTTTACCACACACTGCACGTACTCCATGCTCGCTACATCATCCTCACTCACTATCCTTTCTCTGCCTACTACCGATTCGATTTCCTCCTGCATTTTCTTCGCCACATCAGGGTTTTTAATCACCGAGCTCATCACCCAACCTAACGTAGTAGACGTCGATTCAACTCCAGCCACAAACATATCCTGAAAATATCATACATCCTTATTAGATCAATTTTTTTTTAAAAGTACTGCCAATTAAAATTTGAAAGTTAATATATACGTACAAAAACAATGGCTTTGATGTTTTCTTCTGTGATTTCCCTTCCATCGAGAATCTCCATTTCCAAGAGCACGTCAATGATGTCCTTAGTAGCAGGCTGCTGCTCATGCTCCTCCCCTCCTGCAACTTCCTCCTGCGCTCCTGGTGTTCCTCTATTATCTTCTTCATCAATTTGTCCATAGAACTGTGTACCTTTTCATGCGCCGCTTTACACCTTGCAAGTCCATCCAGTCTAAGTAAGGAATGAACTCCCCGATATTGACTTCGCCCATCAGAGCTGCAACATCCGAAGCCATCTTCATTATCTCTTCACCACCATCACCCCGATGAGCGTCACTGTGAAAAGGGTACTTGTTCCCGGAAAGGATTCGCCACATGACTGCTAACGCATACGATGAAAACATCTTGGTGAGATTAACAGGCGCCCTTCCCTGCCCAGACATCTCCCACACTGAACGAACAAGGAGATGCGCCTCTTCCTCTCGTACAGATCTGAAGGACTCGATCCTTTTGGTATTCAGCAATCCTACCACGCACAGCTTCCTCATGTGTCTCCAATAAGGCCCGTAAGGAGACAATACAACGTCCTGGAAATTATATCCAATGTATTTTCCCGCAGCACTTGGAGGTCGGCTGGCAAAAACCACATCGTAGGTTTTCAAGAACTCCTTCGCCATGGCAGAAGAAGAAACCACAACAGTGGGAACAGAACCCAATTTCAACATCATAATGGGCCCATATTTCTTACCGAGTTCGTGAAGATCACGATGAGGAAGCCTTTTCAGCTGGTTCAGATTTACAATAATGGGCCATGCAAACGGCCCAGGGGGCAATCTCGATCTCAATGTATTTTGCCTTTGCACACTAAATCTATATAAAACCCACAAGAAAACTATGAGTGCACATAGCGTAGGCGTTGATGGAACATAAGCACTGCTTCTTACTACGTTTGGTGCATGCAAAGATGCAGGAAACTCAGACAAAGAAGACATATTCAACAAAGATGCAGAAAACACTTACTCTATCTCAAATTTATAGAAGCGTTCGCACCTTTTTTAATTTTCTATTTTCTCTTTTACGTATTTAATTTGGTTTACATGTGCAAAAAGTATCAAATCCCAAGAAAAAAACAAAAAAAATGTGGGATCCGTTTTGGAAGTATTGGAAATATTCGATCACTTTATGGTAAAAATTACACTAGTGTAGGTATATGTTAGAAAGAAACTATTTTAGTTGTCCCACCAGCACCACATTTTCTAAAGTCGATTCAATATATTTATACCTATAATTTTTTGGTTTAGATATCCTAGAAATAAAGTACTTTTAATTTATTTATATTTTTAAGGTGACTATACCATTTGACTCCGGAGTTTTTTCTCCTTTTTTCCCGGATTTAATGCTCTTTGCTCTTATCTCTTAAGATTAAATAGGAAAAAAAAAACGTAGCCTTATCACTTTAAATTAAATAGGAAAAATAGAACGTAGAAAATAATAAAGTCAACCGAATATTAGTTGGGTGCCGTGGAAAATAATAGATTATGATCATATTATCTGTTTAAGTTTTTATATTAATCTGATTTTGTTGTAGGCTGGTTTTTTGGTTTATTAGTGAAGCATTAACAAGGTAGATGCTTCTTAATCTTTGATTTTTAATAATAAAAAAATGACTATTCTAATATCTCAAAAATGAGTTATTAGAATCTCATTATCCTTGTACTATAGTTCAAACTACATAATATATTTTGATTATATATATTGTTGCTCTAATTTATCTAAGAAATAAATGTTAAATTGTCTAACTCTCACACTTTTTCACTTTTATGCAATACTAATCAGAGAAATATATATAGATACATATATGTGTTTTTTATATACACATACATTACATATATAGATACATATATACATATCTATGTATATACATTTATATAGAGATATAAATACATATATTTGTACATATATATGTATATGTGTATATATGTACATATATGTGTTTTAGATACATATATACATATGTATGTATATACATATATAGAGATATAGATATAAATATAGATATATATATTTATATTTATATATTTGTACATATAAATGTATATATACATATATATATGTATATGTGTATATGTATATATATGTAAATATATATGCATATATGTGTTTTACATACATATATATAGATAAATATATAATATGTATGTATATATGTATATACATATATAAAGAGATATAGATACATATATATATATATATAAATATATGTATTTATATTTATATATTTGTACGTATATGTGTATATATGTATATGTGTAAATATGTATATGTATATTGTAGATACTTAAAAATGACTAAAGGCTTTTATAATATAATTTCATCATTATCTTTATCGTTTCTTCTATTTATAATAAATTTTGATATTGTTTTTTTTTTCATCCATAGTAATTAAATATTTTTTAATTATTTAATTATTTTAATTTTTTATCATATCTATATTAGCTAAATAATTTTTAACTATTTAATTAATTTATCATTTTCTCTTCAACATTAATTAAATTCAATTTATCTTTGACCCTCTATAATTAAATAATTTTCAAAAAACCTAATGAACTAACACTCCTCTTTTAAATAAATTAAAATTTATTTAATTAAATTTTCCCTCTAAAATGTTGAAAATGACGACACTATCGAATTCGCCTGCACCTAAGGTTCCTTCTCATGGCGATGCTTCGGGTAAATGCTCTGGATCTTCTTCAGCTGGGGTGTTTGCTTCGTCGAGCACCATTACTTTGGGTTCACGGGGCTTTGCGGATGGCAAATCCCTACCACGCATATGGCATCTCTATCTGTGTCTGTGGGCTCTCATGATGGTCGGGATCTTTCATTGCAGACCCTCAAATAAACCCCTCCTCTACCAGATTGTGATGGAAACGTTGAAGCGCTCGGGAGATTCACAAACAGGAAAGAGTCGTTGGTGATGGGCTCGAGTAGGGTTCAAAATGGCTCACCTAGAGTTTTAAATGCCTCGGTCATTAGTGATATTTGAGGGGCATATGTACATGCTTCTACCTCCCCTATGCCTTCCTCTGCTACCAAGGGCGTACGAGCTGCAAATGGGGAAGATCCCCACTTGATTGGTATATCTCCACAACCCTCCAAGCTTCTGCCCCCGGGAGACAGATCTGCTAAAAAATCCATTTTTGTGGATGTAGTAAAATGTGGATAAGGCACTGCCACATAAATTATGAATGCCTCTTTGTCTGGTGCCCCTTGGATGAGCCCAGATATGGGTATGAGTCACCTGGGGCCTCAACAAAGCCACGAAACTCAGGAACAACCAATAGAAGGTCGGTTCAAATCTTAGATAAACCTTTGAAGGTGAATTTTGATGCCATATTATTAAAAGAGCTACGTGAAAATGAAGAATTCTTCTCTGAAAATGAACTTTGATTGGTAGGTTCAGTTAATTTTGGCCTAGTCTTACTATATTGTATGAATGGATTTCAAATTAATGGGGTTCTCTAATGGAAAAAAATCTAGAAATTTATACGAGTATAAAAAGTTTTTTTACAGTGGTCTTTGACAACAAGCATGACAAAAAGGTCATTCTCAATCACACATGGATGTGGGGAGAAATTATACTACTCCTAAAATTGTGGCATTTAAACTTTGATCCAACCTCTGAATCCTTTTTAGTTATGTCAATCTAGGTTCGCCTTCCAAATATTCCCCTGCACTATTTGTTTGAATTGTGTTTTGCAGCCATTGGTAACTCTCTTGGTAATTTCATATGTATAGATGCAAACTCAAAAAAAAATATTCACACAACGTTTGCTAGGATATTGGTTGAGTTGGACACCTCCAAAGCCCTCCCGACAGAAATCAACCTTGATGCAAATGGCAAAAGCTGGTTGCAAACATTGGATTACGAAGGTTTAATTTTCAGATGCAGAAGATGTTACAAAGTTGGACATGTTGCAACAAAATGCTCAAATGGGAAAACTCAAGCTAATTGTGAGGTGTCTTGGTGGAAAGATGCCTCTCCCAAGAACTACTCTATCTCGAGCTCATCCGAGAATTGTGGATCTTCAAAGATTGATCTCAGCACAAAGGAAGAGGAGAAGTTGGGTGAGCTCTCTCCAAAATCTAATGTTGTGGTTTAGGGTGTTCAAACCACAGTGGTGTTGAAAACACAAAATACTGAGGGTGGTGAATCAGTATTCTACAAAACTATTTGATTACTAACTAAATCGTAAATAAAATAGGGGAGGGAATGACTTCCTTCCTATTCTATCTAGGTCATTCGAATATGTCCTAAGAACCCTAATTGGATTGACTAACAACCTCACAAGGTGAGTCAATTCACAACTAGGAGAACCTAGGAAGGGGGTTTTTTTCAGCTTTAAGGGGTTCACCACCAAGAAAATGCTTGGAAAAGACAATTGTTGCAAAACATAATGTGATATGCAAAATGACCTAAAACAAGCTAAATGAGAGATGCAAATACTGAAAATATGCAACACCAAGTTAGGGTATGTGTACCTGGGAAGTCTAGAGATGCAACGAGGATTCTGGAAATGCAAAGAAGTTTCCAAAATATGCCTTGAAGGACTAAGACACCCAAGATGGTGTATTAGTCCCGCTATTATTTTTTGAGGCAAACAAAGAATCTTCGGATGTCGAAATCAGATCTGAAAGAATCTCTGAAAGATATGCTTGGGAGGACTAAGACGCCCAAGATGGCATATTAGTCTTGATTTGAAATTCTAGAATTTTTTAGTGTGATCTCGAAACCTAAGATCTAAGCTTCCTTCTTCACCAAGTTTCTGGACTGAACCTACAAAAAGACCTGCAAAACAAGGTATATGGATTGATTGTTTATGGGGGTTTGCCTTGGTCAAACCCCTTGTTTGGTAATTAAACCTTGATGAAAAAGCATAAATCTAAAAATGGAAATGTGTGTGCTCTAATCTTAAATGTGTCTAAGATTATAAAAACTAGAATATGAAGAAACCCTATTCAAATGTGTTAGAATAAGATCCCTAAGATGCAAATGTAAATGACCTATAAAGGAGATCTCTAATCACCCTAACAAGTCACAAACATGAAGTATACCTTCCTTAGGCAGAAAATAAAGCAATAATGGAAGATGGAATCAATCAAGAAACAAGTCCTTAGGCTTGGATAAATGGCTAGTTGCATCTCCAACCTAGAATCTCTCATGATCCACAATAGGCATCCATTACCAATCTTTGGCAATGCTAGATCTTAACTTGGAAAGACTTGAAAACCTACAAAAACACTATAGAAGGCTGCTCCAAAACTCTGAAACTTCCTTCAACTTGCTCAAATTTCTTGCTATTTACTTTCTTCTTGCTTACTTAGGTGAAAAATGGGTGGGAATCCTAATTTTATAGGCATTCCTACCTAATAACCCAAATATTGGATCTCAAAGGCCAACAAAAGGTCAAATAAATTCAAATATTTTCATTTCTCGCTTTTAATTCTCAAAAATAAAGCCCCGGGGACTAAGATTCCCTAGGTGGCATCTTGGTCCCACAAGGCTTAATTTTGTGGTCCAAAAGGTTTCCAAGATTGATGGTTGTTTAAGGGTTTTTGTCTAGTTTAAAATTGAAATATGCCTCGGGATGCACAAAAAGGGGTCTTAGGGGCCTATAATAAGTGACCTAAAGGGAAATTGATGCAGGGGATGCTAAAATAGGTCCAAATTAAGTATGAAAATGCTAAGGTATGCATTTTTCTACACTACATTTAGCCCCCACTTTAGTGCCCATATGACACTACGTGCATATGCCAGCTAAAGTACTTCAATAAGTAACTTTATAAAAGGATACTCATATGGATTCATTAGGGAGAATGAAGCCCCCACTGTAGTTACCTACAAAACCACAATGTCAAGAACCACATTCTACATCACAGATTCGTTAGTAGCTCAAATATAATCCTTTTATATAACTTTCCTAGCAAATTAAATTCGAAGGTAGATGTATTCCCCCCCTTAATTTCGCTTGCTTTACGGAGGTGGAATCAAGGTAGCAGATCAACCACATCAAACTGGACAAGTCCATCATAGGTAATTTCCAAGTACTATGCCACTTGATGATAGACATTTGATGAGAATGAGAGTGCAACCGTGACAAACAGTGTCAAAAATGGAGTTCGCTAGCTCAAGATATGTTAATTTGAATAAGAAAGTACCTCTTTTCTTTTTAAAAAAATGACCTAAAAGTGCATGTATAAAAAGATAAAAGAGAGAGTAAATCACATTCATTTCATCATTTTACCTTTTTGCAAAGTGAGCTAGGAGTAGAGTGAGCCACCATGTCGAGTAGACGTCCATCCATAGATCAAGATTCTACAAGAGGCGGTCGCACAGGGTGAGCTACAACACACTGTGAGTCGATTTCACCTTCTCTGTACTTCAATTTAATCAATTTTTAATGTTTTTACAAAAAAATTAAGTGAAATTATAGGGTAGGGAAGGTTTTTCTTTCATTTTTTTAGATTGTCGCAAAGTGTCCCACTTTGTTGCAAAGTGTCCCAGTTAAGGAATAAAGTGTCTAGAACCCTTAATTAAGATGTCCTAGAGAAACTTTAGCACAATTTTTAACCATTAAAGCACAAATTTAATATTTTAAGATGTTTTAGTTGATATTTTTCTTCTTTTCTTATAGAAAATTTCACCTCGGTCACGCCAACATCTGGGCGATCGGATGTTCAGCCAACTTCGAGAGCTCATCGATCAGCTACCTAAGGAGGACATGTAGATCCTCCAAGAGATGGGTCTTCACTAGGCCTATCTCGCATCGTCCATGCAATACCATGACACCATGTTGATGGCATTAGCAGAGAGATGGGATGCAGACACCTGCACCTTCCACCTGTCGATAGGGGAGATGGCAGTCACGCTGGAGGATGTGCACTGCATACTGTGGTTGCCCATCTGAGGAGAGAGGGTATTTTTAGCACAGGGCAGTAGTTTCGAGGAGATACAGGCAGACACTGAGTATTGCCTAGGTAAACTGGTTCGGCGTAGGATCATGAGACTGTGCATCGAGCTTTCTTGGTTGTTGCATGCACATTCTCCACTAGTGAGACGCATCTTGATTTTTATAGTAGCGCTGGCACTAGTCCTCGATGGTTGTGTAGCACATCTGGAGGGGAGATTAGTACACATGATTAGAGACATGGAGCACTACCAGGTGGTCTACGCCTAAGGTAAGAGCATACTAGCACACTTATATTATGACCTGGGTCGATTCACCTATGGAGATATGCATAGCATGCTACACTATACCCTACTATAGACATGGATCCTAGAGCATATCACCTGTACCCGGCCTATAGGATTTTTGATTGCCACAATGGTGGGGCATCCATGAGTTTTTAGCTATCCTCTGAGACAGGCATGACAATATGGTGATGTGTTGTTCTAGAGGATGAGGTTTGATAGACTGAGTGAGGAGGATATTCTGTGGAGACCCTACCTCATGGAGCTATTCTAGCCAAACACAACAGGATAGCTGAGATGGATGCAGAGAGACAGGCTACTACTAGGATGGCATGATCTCATGTAGTGAGACCCTTCTACTACAATTGTGTCATGAGGCAGTTTGGACAGATACAAAGGTTACCACGGCTACGAGATTCATACAAACGGTTAGTATGGAGTGCCCATAGACTTGGAGATCTTAAACGACTGACAATAGATGACATCATCTTGAGCGATGCAAAGGAGGATACCGACATGCCCCTAGTCTCCGATTTAGATCATGTCAGCATGACACAAGATTATGATGAGTGGTGGGAGGTGCTACGGCTAGGATCCATCTTTCCTATGGATTATCTTATGGGCCTCGTAGGGCCTTTACCAGATTCAAGAGAGGAGGACAGAGAGTCGGGCAAGAGGGTAGATCTAGTGGACCTATTCCCAGATGAGGATGAGGAGGAGATAGAGGAAGATAGTGATTATGAGGGAGAGGGGATGACAAGGATGACAAGGGGACAGAGGATGAGTAGAGCCATCCCATGAGCGAGGACAGTGAGAGAGGTGAGACTAGTCCTCCTAGCCGTGAGTGGAGAGACACAATTCCCACTTGAGTTACGAGGTCACAGTCTACACATGCCAGTTTCCGAGAGCACAGGGAGAGCAGCGAGGCATTTGAGATTCCTATGGATCATGCTAGAGACCTAGGTGATGATATTTATTATTATGCTTTATGTGTTTATGGATATCTTGCTCATATATAGATATATTATGATAATGGATACTAATTATTCTTATGATTTCTATATTATAGGGCATGTGATAAAGTTTGAGGACCTATTCCACTGTGAAACTATAGCAATAGTGCCACCCCTTCCTACAAATGAGGCTAAAGCCATAGAGTTCATGCCATCACCATTCATAGTGGAGCGCATGAATTTGTTCGAGCCTTATGTGAGGTTCAGGGGAGCATATGTTGGTGTATCCCGACGCGTTGAGCATGTTGAGGGTCAAGTATCAGCACTGGTAGTGGAGTTAGAGGAGGCTCAAGTAGCTCAAAGATCTAACAAAGAGTTTTTCTTACAATCAGAGGTTGAGCGAATTCAAAGAGAGGTTATGAGGATCCAGGCTAATAGAGACCACATCGAGCAAGAGTGAGTGGAGGCACCGATACGTGAAGGTGAGCTATGTGGGTCACTATGGACTATGTAGTAGATGGCCAACATGAGAAAATCTAGATCACACACTAGCGTCTCTCGACGGGCGCGGACACTGCATCCGGGTGAATCTAGCAACCATAAGCCATAGTGACATTGTACTATTGATGAGAGGTATTAAAAAAACTGACATATATATATGAGCATGCATGGATTTTATGTTTATGTGTTAGACGGCCATGTGATTTATTAAATAATATGTTTTAGACTATTCAATAAATATCTTCATGATCTAACATGTCTTTTCTTTAAGTTTTCTTATATGATGCAGTATGTTATGCTAAATTAAATGCACTTATGATTTAACAATGAGGATTTAATGTATCACAACATATGCCATAGGGTCTGAATAGCATGATACTTAAAATAAGAATCCAAACCCACATTAGACCCACTACCCTAGAATTCAAGACACAAAGAACCATGTGTCAGGAATGAAGCAAGCATGAGAGATAATGGCATGCTATCCATTAACTCTAACAACGTTGCTTTAACACTCACACCATTCAGAAAAGGCTAGGCATAATACCGATGCAAATTTGTGGCATTAATGGGTTCTCGAAGAGGTGTGCCACCCATATCGGTTATTAGGTATGCTCCAAACCCATAGCTTTCTTGAACTATATAGGGTCCTAACTAGTTAGGGCTAAACTTTCCTTTTTCTATTGGGTTGGCGTTGATATTTCACTGATTTTCATATAGCACCAAATCACCCTTCTTAAATGAATGAGGGATGACATGATCATTATAACTTCATTGCATTTTCTTATGATAGGCTTGAAAATGTTTGAGGGTGTTGATGTGCCTTTCATCGAGCATTTCAAGTTGGTGTAACTATTGTTCTCTATAAGTATTATTATCAATCAGCCCTTGAAGAGTGATCCTCAAAGAGGGAATCTCTAACTCCATGGGCATAATTGCTTTAGCACCATAAACAAGGTTATAAGGTGTGTTTCCTATTGTCGTTCTGATACTAGTACAATAAGCCCATAATGTGTATGTTAATTGCGTACGCCAATATTTATTATGTTTGTTTACTATCTTTCTTAGGATTTTCTCCAAATTTTTATTAGTTGATTTGGCTTGTTCGTTAGATTGTGGGTAGTAAAGCGTTGAGAATCGATGTTGTATATTAAATTTGTCCAAGAACTTCATGGCATTATTCTTAAATGGTGTTCCATTGTCTGAAACTAACGTGGAAGGAAGTCCAAAGCGAGCAATAATGTGTTCCAATATGAAATGACATATTACATCAGTTGTTGTTGAATGTAAAGGGATAGCTTCTACCCATTTCATGAAATAATCTATTGCCATGATTATAAATGTATGTCTTGTGGATGAGGGTGGAGATATTTTTCCAATAATATCCAAACCCCACACCAAGAACGGCCAAATAGGAGTTTGTGTGCGAAGCTCGAAAGTAGGAGTGTGAATTAAGTTTTGATGCTCTTGACACTTGTGACATTTCTTAACATATTTGAAGCAATTGCAATCCATATTATTCCAATAATATCCTATGCGGATTAAATTTTGACCTAACGATCTTCCTCTGAAATGCCCCTCACAAGCACCTGTGTGAGCTTGTTCAAGTGCTATAGGTATTTCAATTTGTTTGAGACATCTAAGCAAGAGGCCATCAAAGGATCACTTGTATAAGATGTCTGCTAGGATGATATATCTAGATGTCAATTTTTGAAGACAAGAGCGAGTGTTTTTATTTGTCAGCTCAGGAAAGGTATCATCTTTCAAATAATTGAATCGTATCATACCATTCACTTGATTTTTCAATTGTTGTTGATAGCACTTCATCCACTTTATCATCAATCGAAGGTTTGATGATTGTATGCACAATGAAAGTGAAGACTTTTGAAGGATCTTGAGGGGAAATAAGAGAAGTTGTGATTGTCATTGCATCTGCATGATGATTATCTTTTTGAGGGATGTTATCAATGGTAAATGATTCAAACTTCTCTAACAACTTCATTATGAGATATTTGTATTTTGATAATTTGTCATGTTTCATATGATACGTTTCGTTTATCTGTTTGATGACTAATTGTGAGTCACCAAATATCTTAATGTCTCTAGCGCCCATAACTAGAGTGGCACGCAAACCAATGATTAACACTTCATATTCAACAATGTTATTTGTACATAGGAAATTTAATCTATATGATAAGAGAATAGGCTCTTTTGTGGGTGGTTTTATTATAACCCCCACACCAAAGCCAGTTCTACACTTAGATCCATCAAAATACAATTCCCATGTATCATCATCGATTGTCAACAAGTTATCATCAAGGAAGGAATCATTACCGGGTAATGTGAAAGGAGAAGGAGCATTAGACAACTGGTCGGTCAAGGCTTGACCCTCAATTTCTTTTTGTGAAACAAATTTAAGGTCAAACTCAGTCAACAACATTACCCACTTAGCTAAGCATTTGGATAGAATTTTTTTAGTGAACAAGTGTTTTAGAGGATCGAACTTTGTCATGACTTATATTTCAGTGTTGAATAAGTAATGTTGCAACTTACTGATAGTGAATACAAGAGCCAAACATTATTTTTCTATTGTTGTGTATCATTTCTTATAATCAATCAATGTTCAACTAATGTAATAAACAGGATGCTCTTTACCTTTGTCATCTTGTTGAGCCAACAATGCTGCAAGAGCATGGGCTGAAGCCAATGTGTAAAGAATGAATGGTTTGTTTTGTATAGCGAGTTGTAAAATAGGTGGAGTAACAAGATAATCTTTCAAACTCTCAAAAGCCTATTTAAATTCCTCTTTCCAGTCAAAGTGTATTCCCTTCTTAAGAAGATGTGTGAATGGTAGCATTCGATCTACTAAGGACACTAAAAATTGTCGAATGGCTTGAATTCTTCCTTGTAAGGTACGCAATTGAGAGATATTTCTAGGAGGTGGCATGTTAATTATAGCATCATATTTCTTTGTATCCATCTCGATGCCTTTGTGAGATACGATAAAACCTATAATTTTTCCACTATCTACACCAAAGACACACTTTTTCAGATTCAATCTCATGTATTTTCGAAGTTGCTCAAATATTTTTCGATGAAAATTCACATTATCTTGTCATGTTAAAGATTTAGCGAGAATATCATCATCATAATATTCCAAGATCTTGTGTATGTAATCATGGAATATTAGTGTCATAGCTTGTTGGTATGTTGTGCCTACATTTTTCAATCCAAAAGGCATCATAACCCAACAAAATTTTCCCCAAACAGTTGTAAACGTTGTTTTTTATTGATCTTGACGGTAGATGAAAATTTGATTGTATCCCAAAAATCCATCCATGAATGAAAACAAAGCATGTCCTGCAGTCGAGTTTACTATCATGTCAATATTAGGAAGAGGAAAGTCATCTTTTAAAGATGCTTTATTCAAGTCACGAAATTCTGTACACATCCTAATACGATTGTTAGGTTTTGCAACCGCAACAATGTTTGAGATCCAAGGAGAATAATCTATAGGTCTTAAGAAACTAGCATCAAGGATTTTTTCAATTTCGTCCTTAACTAGAAAAGCTATTTTAGGGTGCATCTTTCAAATCTTATCTAACGGGCTTAGCATTTTCAGCTAGAACTATGTTGTGCATTACAATCTTAGGGTCAATTCCCAACATATCTGAATAAGTCCAAGCAAAGAGTTCAGGAAATTCATGAAGCAAGGTTGCAGTATCTTCTTGTTCGTCATCATCAAGGAATTTTCCTATCTTAATGACTTTCTCTTTATCATTGATGTCCATTTTTGTATCTACCATATCCCCTAAAGGAAGAGCATTTGATCTTGGAAATTCAGGGTTGTACTCTTCATTGTTCATGTTTATCTCACTATTCTCTTTTCCTTCATCATTTTGTTTGGTGCTTATCATAGCACATGTGACCTTTTTCTTGTGATGAGGAGTGGATGGTTTATCATAAACTCCAAGCATTTGTTTCAAGGCCTCATCATTTTCATAGTACTCCCATGATGGTGGTAACTCCATATCAAGTAATTCAAGATGTTGCAAAGTGAGACTAATTTTTGGTTTGCATGTAATGGTGTTTATGTTTAATGAAGGTAATTTCTTTGCTTGTGTTATCTTAGGGTCCAGTATCCCAAACCAATCTTTATCTCTTGTGTGTTAAGTTCTATAGGGACACGAATTCCTTGCTCTTTCTTTCCACATCCTTTTCCACTATAACCTAATTATTTCAGAAGCTCATAGCCTCTCCCATAAATTTGTTCTATTTCTTTCAGTTTTGGTGGTTGTTGATAGTCTATCTCATTGAAATTTGTTGTATATCTAGTATCTTGTTCAAGAGTATATATGTTTGTGAGTTGTCTCCTGAATTATGTGTTGACATGACCATTGGTTGCTTTTGGTTTTCATCCTCTTTTCTTGTGATTACATACTCTCCCATGAATGACGGTGTGAACTCCAAGGAGCCCCAATCATCATCTGCTAATTTTGACAATATTTCTATCTCTTGTGTTTCCTCTATGATAGGCTCTATTTTCTATGTTGGGATTAATGTTTTCAGAGGACTGGTAGTTCCCTTTTCAACTTGCAAGCAACTTTCATGCTCGAGATCCATTTCAATTTGGTATATCTCATTCTTATAGACATGCTTCATGATTCGATGAAGAGTTGAAGGTACCGCATGCATCTCATGAATCCATGGTCTTCCTAAATGAAGATTGTATGAAATTTACTGAGGAATAACATGGATAGAAGTTTGTAAGGTAATCTTTCTAATTAAAATGGATAAGGTAATTATACCGAGCGGTTGTTTTCCTATATTGTCAAATCCTCGAATTGATAGGGAATCGGGTTTTATTTGTGATGTATCTACTCCCAATTTATCTAAAAGATTTACACTATAAAAATTCAGAGCCAAGCCATTATCAACAAGGTTTCCCTTTATTCCCTTGGTGTGGTATCTAGTTATTATCATGAATGCATCATATCTCTTTTGCATTTCCAAGGGAGGGAGCTCATGTTGGTGAAAGGTAATGTCTACATTAACTGTGTTCATTCCTTGTATTAGAGCTGCCACATCATTTGTATTTGTATTAGGAGAAACCACAACTTGTTGCAAGGTTGTTTGAAGAATGGTGTGATAACTAGGTGAAGCTTGAATAAGATCCCATAAGGAAATCTTAGTGGGAGTATTCTTAAGTTGTTTAACAAGATCATACTCCTTTCCACTATGTAATGGTAAATGAGGGGTGTTAGGAAATATAGGATTCGATAATGGTAGAAAATAAGGATTAGGTTGATGTTGTCTATTATTCCTTGTATTGTATGTATGAGAAATAGTGTTGTAACTCAGTTGTTGTGATACATTCTCTTTAGGTGCGTTAAGGATAAGGGTGGGTTTATTTGAAGGTTGGGGTTTGTCGAAAGGTGGATAAAGGATAAGTTGAGGTTGAATAATGTTTACTTCACTTTTCTTAGACATATTTGAACAAGATTTAGTGGATGAACTGTGTGAGAGGAAGTCATCAAGGGCTTCATCTAACATGTCAAAGTCATCATGACTAAAGGGGTTGTGTTTGTTAATAGGTTGAGGTTGGATAGAGTTTACTTCACTTTGATTAGGTTTTTTTGGGCAAGCCTTAGTGGATGAACCTTGTGAGATGAAGTCCCCAAGGGCTTCATCTAACATATCAAGGTCATCATGACTAAAAGGCTTGAGATTCAAGCTAACTTTGAAAAAGGGTGTTAACATGCTTAAGTAACCATACATCTATACGTGTTTAAGTTTAACGTTTTGGGTTTTATGTCTTGATATTCTAATGAAAGAAAAATATGAAAATCTAACAAGCTATGTCTATCAAGAATTGTAAACATAAACTATGAAAATTCATACAACAGTAAATTGGCAAACTAAAATAGTAAACTAACTACAACAAACAGAGGCATAGAAATGCATTGTTTGACTCCAAAACTTGCAACCTCAAATCACACAGGGACTAAGACGCTAGGAAGGATGTCTTGGTACTCCTGATGAAATTCTTGGATTCTAGACACTAGAACAAATAGCACACTTTTCAGACAAGATTCTAAACTAAAAACCCTGAGAGGGACTAAGATGCCAGTAAGGGCATTTTAGTCCCAGTAAAGGTTTTTTCCAGAAAAATAGAAAGATTTGAGTTGATAACAAATTTTCTAGGTTGCCTACCCAGGGACCTGATGTTTGGAAACATGAAACTGTGCAAATGGATGCAAAGAAAAGTAACTACTAACAAGCAATTGAATGCAAGATTTGAATGCAATTTTTCAATTTTCAATGCAATAACAATGTTGTTAAATACAATTAAGAGAACGAACAATGCACTTTTCATATTTTTAATGAAATGAAATGATGCAAGAAAGTAAAGATGCAACTTATATGCACTTTCACTAATGCAAAAATAGGAAACCCTAAATGTAATTTCACTGATGAAAGATGCAAGAAACCCTAGATGCACTTTCACTAATGTAAGATGCAATGAATGCAATCTAGATCTAGGACTCTTAAAGGACTCCAAATCAAAAAAAAGAAGAATGTTCAAAGATGTCAGGTTCACCAAAATGAACCATAAATAAAATAGGGGAGGGAATGACTTCCTTCATATTCTATCTAGGTCATTAGAATATGTCCTAAGAACCCTAATTGGATTGACTAACAACCTCACAAGGTGAGTCAATTCACAACTAGGAGGACCTAGGAAGGGGGTTATTTTCATCTTTAAGGAGTTCACCACCAAGAAAATGCTTGGAAAAGACAATTGTTGGAAAACACAATGTGATATGCAAAATGACCTAAAATAAGCTAAACGAGAGATGCACATATTGAAAATATGAAACACCAAGTTAGGGTATATGTACCTAGGAAGTACGGAGATGCAATGAGGATTATGGAAATGTAGAGAAGTTTCCAAAATATGCCTTGAAGGAATAAGACGCCCAAGATGGCATATTAGTCCCACTATTTTTTTGAGGAAAACACAAAATCTTCAGATGTCAGAACCAGATCTTAAAGAATCTTTGAAATATATGCTTGGGAGGACTAAGATGCCCAAGATGGCGTATTATTCTCGATCTAAATTTTGAGAATTTTTTATTGTGATCCTGAAACCTAAGATCTGAGCTTCCTTCTTCACCAATTTTCTAGATCTAAACCTGCAAAAAGACCTACAAAACAATAGTCGAAGGATTTATTTTTTATGGGGGTTTTCCTTGGTCAAACCCCTTGTTTGGTAATTAAACCTTGATGAAAAAGCATAAATCTGAAAATGGAAATGTGTGTGCCCTAATCTTAAATGTGTCTAAGATTATGCAAACTAGAATATGAAGAAACCCTATTCAAATGTGTTAGGAGAAGATCCCTAAGATGAAAATGTAAATGACCTATAAAGGAGATCTCTAATCACTGGCCCCATTAATGGAGATGACGAGAATTGAAGAACATAAGCAGAAGGTAGTAGCCCTTATCAATGATATTGCTAAGGTCTATGATGATTAAAGGATGTCTACTCAGCCTCAAGTGAGTGGAAATCAGGTTAGTGAAGAAACAATGGTGTGATAAGAGATGACAAAGGTATGTTTATTGTGGCGGTGGCTATCTCCTTGGGAATTCAAACTAATCATTTAGTTGAAGCCATAGGAGCCTACCAGGTCATTGACTTGGCAAAAAGGATGAACTTTAAAAATATATGGATTGAGGGTGACTCTAAAAATATCATTGACTGTCTCCTAGGCATATCCCCCCATCATGGACTATAAAATATTGGATTAACGAAGCTAGGGCCATTTTATCAAATTTTGATAGGGAAGCGAATTGTGTGGCCAACTATTTTGCCAATGAGGGAATAAAGCAAAATAAACAGGTGACGTGGTAGAATTGTGAACATTTAGATACTGACATCGGAGCCTTAATCAACTATGATATCACTCATGGGAGAGAAGCCGCATTTAAAGATGATTAATAAGAAAGGTGCCAAGTACTGAGATATCATTTGATATGCTGGCAAGATCATAATAATTGTGACAGATGGGAAGGGCTTGCATGTTTTGTGGGTGCTTTGGGTTAGTTGCGGGCTCCTTAGTCTATATTTTCATGGTGTGAGCTATCAGAACAGGGTATTTGCAACCATGGGAGGAAGCAGGAAAAGAGTTGAGATGAACAAGATGCATGAAGAATAAAAATAACTCCAAGGTCTGGAAGAAGATAGTGAAGGTAGGGCTTCAACCTTTCATTGAAAAACTTCATGGACCTGACTCCAGGGTCACTGATTATTTCACAAAACATTGGAATAATGGGGAGATTATTCTCTCTGGGAGGAAGGCGACGATGGATGAGGCTCTCATTGGAGATGTTATGGGTCTCTCTAGTGAAGGTGTGAAATTCTATCGTGACAGGAAGTTCTCAGATGAAGTTGTTATTAGCTTCCTGAAATCAGAGGAGGAAAAAAAGAAGTTAGTCGAAGTCTCTAATAGCTACTTTGATGTCGGGAGGATTAAGAAAATTTGGAGGGAGGTGATTAGGGTTCTAATGGAGTATATTACGCTAGATGGTAGGTTCACCAGATTCTACGAGTACCACTTTGTTCTACTCAATCATTTCAGACATAAGGTAAGGGTTTCTTTCCCCTATTACCTGCTTTATTCTTTGAATAATAGTATTGAGTAGTTTAGAAGAAATCCTAAGAAGAATCTGGTCCTGCATGCTAGCCTTATTCGTGTCATTCATGAGCACTTCAAAAAAATGTCGGTTGTTTCTAATCCTATTACGGTCTCGACCTCGGAGAGTTACAATATAGAGTCTAGCTCGTCTAAGGAAAATGAGGGTTCAGACCCGGAGTGGGTTGAGGAGGTTACTCCTCCTCCTAGCAAGAAAAGGAAGAATGCCTCTCTTGCTAAGCCCTCGAATAAAAAAGATAGTCCTTTGAATACTCCTCTCAGCACCTCTCAGGTGGAGGATGAGAAGAGGGATGAGCCCCCTATTGAGAAACTGGTGACCTATTCGGGGGACTCTCTAGATGAAGACAATGCTGACCCAAATGACAAGGAGAATTCCTTTGACTCTTTTCATTCCACTGAAAGAGAAAAAAGACCCATTTCCCCCGGGGACCTGGATCCTGAAGACCTCATTTTTAAGTCGGATAGGGATTTTCATGGTGACATTCTAACTCTAGCCAAAAATGGAGCGATCGACCATCTCAAAATTTTGAAATGGGCTTTCCACGAGATAAAGGATCTTAACTTCAAAAATAGAGCTATCACAAATTAACTTCTACTCTATTTCTCCTGAAAAAGAAAGACAACATATAGCAGCCTAACTCCCAAGGTCCTGGTAGTTGGTTCTTAACTGTCTGGTGTCACTCAATTGGTCTATGCAACTATAATATTCAAAGGGCCTTTGTTGATAATAAGGAATGCAAGCAATGACTTATTCATCGAACTATTCTTAATAAAAAAAGGGGGTTTTAAATAAAAGAAAAAGATAGATCAGGGCGTACATCAGTAAAATATGAATAGAACTTATCTAGTATCTGGACATATATCTTCAACATCAAATGTTTTTCCAATAGATCAAGAAAACCATAGCATGATACAATTTACAGAATAGTCCATACTATTGCATGCATCTAAAGTGCTTAATTTAACATCACAATCACACATCATAAATATTTTAAAGTTTCCAAAAGAACACCCTCTCATTTCTTGCCAAGATCATAGATCAACAGACTTTCAATAAATTCAATTCACAGATAATCTAATGAAATAATCCTTAAATCTGGTTTCTTCTAAGGATTTTAATCACAAAAGAAACATTTATGCTTCAGCACAATCACTAGCATACAGATAGACTATAATTCATCAACCTTATCCAATAAACTCAATTCCAACACCATATTGCGTAAAAACCTGTATTTATATTCAACTATAAATAAAATAATAAAGTATCTCTGTAAAAACTATAAAAAATTATATCTCCTACTATCAGGTGGCTAATCTTATTCTCATCAGCCAACCCTTACAATATCATACCCCATGGGTATTTATAGATGTACAAAAATATAAAGTCCTCCCTAACTGAAGTCGATCCACCTTTTTAGGAATTTAAGTCTTCTTGGAAACTCAGATCAATTTGATCTCTAGTTCCCATCTTGATCATCTAGTTAAACTGGAGAGAAGAAGATAGAAGAGAAAAGAAATCCATGTGCCTCTAAGACTACCAGTCTTGCATGCGGAGAAGAGAAGAAAGCCATGCATGCATGAGATTATCAATTATTCATGTGAAGTTTTCTCTGAAGTCTACTCATCGTAACTGGAGAAGACTTGTTGAAGCATATCCAAATCCGGCCCATCAACCCAACTGTCTTCAAACTTGATCCTTTCTAATTCCACAGTAGCAAATCCTCTCATGTCTTTTAGCTTTGTTAACTCCCTTTTAGCAGTCCTTACCTCTTCTTTAATATCCATTAACTGATCTAACAGCAAATCCTCTCCATTATCTCCCTTTTGCACGACCTCTTTAAGCCTATCATCCCATTTCTCTTTTATTTGGCTCAAAGGTAGGCCCTCCTTTACTGGCATATCAACATTTACTATAATAGCAATGACTACTTCTAACTCTTCAAACCATTCATTTAGATCCTTGGTAGAATCTTGAACTTCATTTTTATGCTTGTATAAAAAGTCAGATCTAAACCGGACTATGCTGGAGGTCTTTTCCAAGAAATCTTTGTTGTCCTCTTCAAGTATTGACTATTCTAGAAGAGTGGACTTCAGTAATTTATTAACCTCTTTCAGCTTCTGGCTATATCATCTATACTCCTCCTCCTGCTCCACCAATACTTTGACATGTTGATTCATCTCTTATATTAACTCCTCTGTCATCTTGTGAACTTCAAACTGTTGTCCAGCACCTCACCTATTTCCTGATTTAGTTTATCAGTCCATCTATCCAACATCTTCACCTTACTCCTTACCTGTACCAAATCATCCACCTCTTTCTTGCTAAGAAAAATTGGTGTCTCAATGGTGGCAATTTTTTGTGACCTCATAGCAGAAACACTCTTCAAGAAAGTATGCAATTGATCTAATTGAGCCTTAAGCTCATCCTTTCTCTTCTTATCCTTCATCATTCTTGATTTAGTGGATGATGCTACCACATCTATCAAGTTCATCTATTGATCTCTTGTCGGTCTCCCCAAGTTAACTGTGTCCAATTGATAATCAGTTAGTTGCATGTCCCCTACATCCTTGTCCACCATCGGTATTGCACATTCAGCAAAAATCTCCCTTGGTTCAGTAAGTCTAGTGGAATGCAATATTTTAGCCTTCTTTTTGGGCCTTTCTTTTTCAATCTCCTTCATCATATCATCCCAATTGAGAGGCTGTGAGGGTGTCACTGATTTATTTTGAAGATCCAATTTCAACCAAGTGGGAGCACTTGGAGTAGTGGTCATTATAATCGAAGAAGAAGCAGCAGTAGTAGAGGGTTGTTGCACATTCACCTTAGGTTGAGAATCAACCCATTTTACCTCTTGTTGTTCTTGCTCTACACTTGTCTGTGCAAGCTGTCCAACTTCCTCCCTATCCTTTTGTTGTTGTATCCTCTTGTCTTCTTCTTCCTTCTTCAATTTTTCTTCTTCTAATCTTTTCTCCTCAAGTTCTCGGTTTCTCTCTTCTTCCAATACCTTAAGTTTGTCTACATCTTCCTTTTCTTTTTGTAGCTACTTGATTAGCTCCTCGGAATCTTTCTCTTTTTGCATATGTTCTTCTTCCTCTTTCTTTTTTTAGGCCTCTTCAACAAGCTTCAATTTGGCCACAAGGACTTCCCTTTCCCTTCGTTGCTTTGCCTTTTCCTCCTCTAGATCATGAATTTTCTGTACTAACTCTAGCTTATCATCTCTTCTTTGATATTGAGCTCCTATTCCCTTTGCCTTTGTTGCTTATGTACTTCATCAGCTCTTCACTTGGCTTCCACTTGTTGTTGTTGAAGTAAGGCATCAGCTTGTACCTTAGCATCAATTTCCTTTTGTTTTTCCATTGCCTCTGCATGTGCTTGAGCATCTAAAGCCTTCTTTGCTTCCTCAAACAATGCCCACTGATCTTCCTTTATTAAAATATGTTCAATTTCCTCCTCTAGAGGCATCTTTTCTTGTGCATCTTTCTCTTGGATCTCCAGCTCTACTCCTTTTCCCTTTAATGCTTCAGCTATACCATGAAGAGTTCCTTCAAGCCTCTCTCCAATTTTTTCCTCTATAAGAGGGACTTGAGCATATGACTCACCTATTGCTGGTGTTCGAACCATAGGTCTTGTTTGGACATCCTCTTCTTGTACTCCAGGTAAATCTTGAGTAGAGGCTTCAAGCTTGATCTCTTCAATGTCAGGAGGGAAGAACTCCAAAGGCTCTTTGGAAGGCAATTTCCTCTAGATTATTTTATATCCCTTCCCTTTCTTAGGAGCTGGTCCCTGAGGAGTTTTGGTTCTTAGAACAGCCCAGTGGATACTCCTATCCAAACTGGTCTCCCTATTTGCTTGATGTTGATGGTCTCCTCACCATCCCAATCTACTGGATCCAAACTTTTGATGCCAATGTTCAATGCTTCATATGATGGATCCAACACAACTCCATCATCTACTTATGTATCAGGAATGTCATCTTTGATACCAAATTCTACCATGAGTGAAACGGGAAACCTCTCGTAATTCCTTTTCCTGTCGTCATACTCATCTTGAAGATCACTCCAGAAATCCTCTAGCAGATTCAAATGTTTGTCAAAAATCGAAGGTAGCAAAGCATTCATTTTCTTCTTTGGATCAAAGTTCTTTCGAGCAGTGTACAAACCTAGCTTCAAATGTATCAATTCATTGTAAACTACCTTAGCTCCCACAAGGTGTGGGCAACTATATTCACCCAATTGCATGGGAAACTTATGACAACCTGTCTTGTGCTTTAACCCAAATCGGGCATTGACCCCCAGAGCTTGATAGACAAACTCCATCAGAACCATCCTGTTGCTGCAACACCTTGGAAGTAAGTGGGGATGACCCTCAAATCCTACCAACCTGAAATAAGTGAACTTGGGGTATTGGATATACCAACATCCCAATTCTATGATAAAGGCCATGGCTTCCTGGCTCAATCTATATCTTGCATCTCCATTAAGCTAGTTAATGATTACATATAAGAATGCATCATTAACTCTTCTAAATTGTGTTTCAGAAACCTGTAGAGATAGTTGATCATAATGATCCCATACTCTCTTTTTTCCATCAGCTTCTCCTAATATTCCCACTCTGTTCAAACTTAGAAAGATACCTCCTCTAGCTGTTGCATAAACAACATAAGAAGTCATGAAAAAGCTCTTAGTTTCCCTTATTCTAGTTAACTGGTCATGAATAGTATCTGAGATAATCATTGGCCAATCAAACTATTGCTTGCCATTAAATATTGTATGAATGAAAGGAAACATCCATTCCTTAAAATGAAATGCATCCCTCTTCCCAAAGGCTCTAGACAACATCATTATCAGGTCCGATACTTCCTTGTAAAATTATGTCCTCTTTGGTTGATCATGGAGTTTGGTTAGAGACTTCTTCTCTATTCTCAACCACTTCTTGTTCAAGTGAGCCTTGTTGGCCTCCTTATATTTGCTATATATACCTAAATCATCTACCTCATTTAACTGTACTAGGCTCTTTGGATCAGGGACACTTAACATGTGCTGAAACATTTGAGGAGTTAGATCAATAATCACATTATCCTGTGAATCCATACATTGCCTAGTGGCCGGATTGTAAGCTCCTGCTACTGTCATAATCAATTCAGGGCATTGGATGGATAGAGGAAATAAGTGATGTGAGCCAAGCCGGACTCAACTATTCTTCTAGTTCTTCCTATTACATCCTCGGTGAATGTTTCTGAATATAACTCCTCAAAATTGTATGGGCCTAGATTGGTGTCAGTTATATCAGACCAATCAAATTCCACTTTGCTTGTAGTGACAGCAGGACCCCTATGGTTATACCTCAAGGTATAAGGTATCTGCTTCGGTTTAATCTTCTTAGGCTTAGTTGCTGCCTTTGAAGTTTCAGTAGGTTGATTCCTTTGGGAAGCTTCTCCTGATGCTCCTGACATTCTTTAGTTTCCTACAACAAAACCTCTAATTAGATCCTTGAATAAATATCACAAAATATGCTTTAAAATCTTACCCTTCATATATACCGGAGGTGCAACCAAGCAGAAAACATTCTAAACATTCTCTTTTAAAACACTGTCAGGGTTGGAGCCAAAACCATTATTGAGATTATAGTAATAAGAAGTGGGACTAGAGTTGGAATTACAATGGTAACCGGAATTGGAATCGGAATGGAAACTAACTTAGTTTCATGAAGACTTTCTAATTTAATATTCAGTTCTGGTTCTGGTTCCTGCTAGGTTACGTTATTTTGGGAGCCTGCTTCTTATTGTAAGCAGAGTCGGAGATAAGATGAAAATGGAATCGATACTTATTACAAAACATGGTTTAAAGTCTAAATTGATTCTGATCCCACTTCTGCCTAAAATGACCATGATGTCATAAATGATTTTAACATTTCGATAAATAACTTCATGATTTAAAGACTAGGTCATTTCAAAATGAAAGGGGCTTAAAAACAACCTAATAAGACCATCCCCATATGACCGAGAGGCGAGTGTACTATTTAGGGCATCATTTTAAAATAAGAACGCGTCAAAACCCTAAACTACAAACCATTTATTTCAAATAACTAGGGCATGAATTTAACCCCATTCAAACTAAATAGATCAATGCGCAACAGGATTCCTAAGTAAAAACAACAATTTACCAAACCCTACTCACTATAAAACAGTAATTAACCTATGCATTTAAAAACTAGGGCACCACGATGCGGTAATGATTAAAACGTGAAAACGACCGTGTCCAAAACAAACAAACCAGAAATAAAACCAGAAAAGAAAAAATGAAAACAAGAAAACCAAACAAAAGAGAAATAAAACAAAACACACGAACTCACAAAGAATCACGAATTCGCAAGAAACCACCGACTGAATAAAAACATAAAATGCGAAACCAAATGGAAGAGAAGAACAGAAAACCCCCTACCTCAAACGCAAATAAATAAGTTAATTCCTTGAAGCAATCCATGCACAACTGTCTCTCTTTTGATTGATTCACTCGCACAAATGCTCCAATACAACTCTGGCTCGCTCTTTGATCTTTAAACAATAATGATGATAATTTCCCGTTAATCCCTAATTAAGGTAAAAACTCAGAGTTTCACGCATGCATGGCATCTGCAATTAATGCCATAAATGTGCTAGAGCGGAGTCGAAATTGTAGAAGGAACTGGCACATTACTACTGTGCGACTTCAGTAAAGTCAATGACCACAGCGAGAGCGAAATCAGAATGAAACATATTTTAGACACTTGTCTAATTTTCCAACTTGGTTCTGGTTCCGGTTTCAATTCCACCAAAAAAGATAAAAGCGTAACAAAATGACAAAATAAAACAAAAAAATTGAAACGAAAAGACAAAAACCTTAGTTAAAACAAAAGACCAAAAAGCGGAGGCACAAGCAGTACGGAATTTGATTTTGAAACTTTGAATAAATTCGGACTTAACTTCCACTCGGGCTCCGGATCTAATAAAGACAAAATAAAATGCCAAAAGAAGACTGTCAGGGTGGGATCGGAATCAAACTTTAAAACAAGATTCAAAGCCCAACTCGATTCCGGTTCCAGTTCCGATAGAAGAAACCAAAGAAAAACAAAGTGTTGGAAAAGCAAGACTCCAAACTTTGTTTGAAAAACAAACAAAAACAAAAACAAAAGGGGGACCCATTTTGACCAAGGAAAAAGATGGGGTGGTTATGCAAGGTATAACAAATGGTGACTCGGCTAGGGAAATGGTTTACCCATTTTCAAGACACCTAAGAAAAATTCAGTCACCCAAAAACTACTTGGCTTATGAAGCATGTTTAACTTGAATAAGATCAGATATCTCTAGAATAAGGTTGAGCTAGAATCTCAGATGTATGTGCTCATGAATTATTTTTGAATCTGAGTGTGTGCATATATTATGCATCATTATTTTATAGATACTTTCTCTGCTCGAACAAGTATACCTAATATTCAAGCTACATAGGTTGATTCCTTTAACTATCGTGCAATAAAATCCTAGGTATTGCTCTGTTGCCAGACAGGCGTCCATAGCCCCGACGGAGATACCTCTAGTTCTCTCAAAGAATTTCTCTACTATCAGCCAGGCGTCCATAGCCCTAATAGAGATACTTGATTACCCATTTGATATTGAGTTTTCCTTTTCTTTCTTTCTTTTCATTCATCATTTTTTTTTTTTAAGCTTTTCTTGTGGAAATCTTTTATGCACCTTCCTCAATACTCAGATACAATAGATCGAAAATGTGGGTTGAGAACTACAATGGATTTCATGATAGTCTTGGAATCGGATTTTTCACTTGAATCAAAGGTAGAATCATTCTAAAACAGATAGGCATTTACTTAGGCAGATGTTTTCTAATTTAGTGATAGATTTTTTATCATAACTCATGAGATATTCACAATGTATCTTCTATCCTTAATAACTTTTCAAACTCAGATTAGAATGGTCATAAAACATGAGTTTTAGAATGAAATATTTTTCAATGATGATGATGAAAATACCTAAACCAATTTCTCTCTTAGTGCCAGTAGCATACTTTGAATAACAACCCCTCGTCTTGAGATGGACAAAAATGAAGATCCCCAACGAAACAAGACAAAACAAAACAAACAAAACACAAAAATCAACAAAAACTTAACTACATATGATAAATTATAATAAATTCTCTTTAAAACATCAGACCTTTCATGAACCAAAATAGTACTTAAGAAATTGACCATTAACTGGTAATGGAACAAGCTCTCCTGTTAAGGTACTTAAACGAAAAGCATTCTCACCTAGTATCTCAGCCACTTGATATGGACCTAACTAGATTTTATCAAACTTCTGGTGATCTCCTTTCTTTTCTCTGGCTTTATCCCATAGTAATACAAGATTTGATATCCTAAAAGCTTTTATCTTGGCTCTTTTGTCAAACCAACATTTGATGACAGCCTGATGTTTAGAGAATTGCTGCAAAGTAGCATCTCTTTGCTCTTCCATGTTAAGCAAATTAAGTAATCTAACCTCAATCCTATCATCCTTGGTATAAAATTCCTGCATGAACTTAAGAATAGGTATTTGTAAATGGAACGGGAAGACTGGGTCTTGGCCATAGACTAACTTAAAAGGTGAATTTCCTAGAGCTGCTTTGATTCGGGTTCGATCTGCCCATAAGGAAAATCTCAACTAGATGTGCCAGTCTCTAGGATTGTTTACTAGCAATTTTCTTGTCACTTCCAACAAGTTTTTATTAGTGGACTCAACCACTCCATTTCCCTTAGGGTAGTAATTAGATGAATATTTCAAAATAATTTTATGTTCATATGCCCATTGAATGAATTCAGCAGAAGAAAAAGCAGGGCCATTATCACATACCAGAGCAAATGGAACTCCAAACCTAGTTGTGATGTTCTCAGTCAAAAATTTGATGACCACCTCTGTGGTGCTATTTTTGCAGGGTTGGGCCTCAGTCTAGCGTGTACAGTAGTCAGTTGCAGTCAAGATGAATTTATGTCCTGCAGAAGAATTGGGATTAATAAAACTACAAAATCCAGGGCCCATTGAGCAAACAGCCTTACCTCATACATTGGTTGCAAAGGCATTATAGGATTTCTTTCCCTGGGTGCAAAAGTTTGGCATACATGACAGGCTCTAACATGTTGGTGTGCATCTTGAAATACATAAGGCCAATAATAGCCTGATCTAAGAATCTGATGGGCCAAAGCATCTGCAGATCCATGTCATGTTCCATGTCTTCCATGAAACTCAAAAATAGCATGCTTGGCCTCTTATTGATCTAAACAGCGCAAGTAAATCCCTTGAAAATTCTTTTTGTAGATGGATCCCGCTTTAAGCATATAGTGAGCACTCTTCATCCTTAATGCTCTCCTATGAGTAGCATTCATTCCTTCTAGACATTTTTTATTGAGAAGGAAGAAAATCAAGTTTGTGTATCAGGGATCCTTAGTAAATGACTGGACAGTATACTGCTGACAATAATGTTTTTGTCCACATCTACCATTGCTTTTGATAAACCTTGCCCTCGAACAAGTTTCATTAGATGAATCTCTAAGTCAAATTCTTGTAGAATTGCCATCCACTTTCCTCTTCGCTCTCCTAATTCACTTTGCATCAAGAGATACTTCACAACTGGATCTAGAACTATAGCCATTACTTGACTTCGAAGAATGTAATGTTTGAACTTCTTTACTGCTCGTACCAATGCAAAGGCTTGTTTCTCCAGTGGTGGGTATCTCACTTCTGCATTCTTAAATGGAGAGCTCATGAAGGAAATAGGTCTTTCTTCTCCCTCTCCTCTTAGTTGTGTTAACATAGCTGCACATGAATGATCATATGCAAAAGAATAGATATAAAAAGGTTTTAAATAATTTGGGCTTGTTAAAATAGGCACCTCAGATATTGACTATTTGATCTGCAAGAAAGTAGATTTAGCCTCATCACTCTACTCAATCTTTACCTTTTTCTTCATCATTTCATTTAGAGGTTTGATGATCTCCGCAAACCCTGTTATAAACTTTCTAACAAAATTGATCCTCCCGAAGAAGGATCTCATTTCTTTCTTGCTACCTCACCTTGTTAGTTTCAATATGGCCTCGACTCGATCAGGGTCTATGGATATCCCTTCTTTTGATATGATGTGACCTAGGATTTTCCCTTCAGATACTCCAAACACACACTTCTTTAGATTGAGAGAGATGCCATAGCTTACACATTTCTTGAGAACTTTTTCCAGATCAGTAATAGGGTCTTCTCTATTCTTGGAGAAGATGGTTAAATCATCTACATAAATAATTATACACTTCCCCATCAAATCCTTGAAGGCTACGTCCATTTCCCGTTGAAAGGTTGCTCCAGCATTGATAAGACCGAATGGCATCCTCCGATAGGCAAATGTGCCCCATTTGGTGGTGAAAGTTGTATTCATTCTATCCTCATGACTAACAAGAACCTAATTGTACCCAGAATAGCCATCTAAAAATGAAATCATTTGAGATCCATTAACCTTTTGTAGCACTTCATCCAGAGAGGGCAATGGATAATTATCTTTCTCAGAGGCTTTATTTAGATTCCTGAAATCAACACATAATCTGATTTCACCATTCTTTTTGCATACAAGAACTAAATTTGCCACCCAGGTAGAATGTCTAACAGGAAAAATTATCCTTGCAAATAGGAGCTTATGTACCTCTTTCTGGATCAAGGGCTCAATTAAAAAATTGACCAGGCATTGTTTTTGACGGAAAGGCTTGGCTTTTGGCTTGAGAGGTATGGTATGTGTGATCACTGAAGTGTCAAAGGTTTTTAGATCATCATAACTCCAAGCAATGGCTGAAATGTTTTTCTCTAAAACTTTAACTATCTTGTTCTTAATTTCTTGAGGACAGGTCTTTCCTATGAGGACATTCCTTTCAGAGCCTGAGTGAGTTGGATTGATAGATTCATATTTCCCTCCTTCACTCTCATTGGGCACCCTTTGACGAGCCTGTGGGTCAGAATCAAATATTCTCTCTAAGGCTACCATCCCTTTTGGAATACTATTACTTTTCAAATCCAATATCCCTTCTTCACTCTCTTTCTCAGGATCCCAATCTCCCTAATCTCTTTCAGATTCATCTATTATCTGCCCTTCAAAAACATCAGAACTTGCCAAAAAGGCCAATATATGCTGATCATCATCAAATACCTAAAAATTTCGGACATTATCAAGGACTGTTGGGATTGAAATTAGTTCAACTGAAAATCTCTTTAGATTAGAATCTTGCATGGGCTCCAATGTGCTAGCAGCAACGGGAAGTGCATCTTCAATTTGATTAGCTTCTCTAGGGATCAAAGTAATCCCAAAAGCACCAAAGTCTTCAATTAAGTTCCAAACTCTGTTTTTGTACGCAGCCAATCTTTTGTTATGACATGTATATTGGCTACGTACCTATTTTACAATCACTTCAGAATCTCCCATAACTGTGAAAGCAGTAACCTTCTTTTTATGAGCAAACATAAGGCCTCAAGCAAGTGCTTCATACTTAGCCACATTGTTTGTGTAGCCAAACTACAATCTGTAAGATGCAAAGTAAGTTTTCCCTTTTGGTTTGGTTAGTTCAATCCCTGCTCCACTTCCTGCTTTGGATTTGGAACCATCAAATTTAAGACTCCACAATTGATCTTTGGCTAGGAGTTCTTTCCTTTTAGGGATAACAGGGGATGACTTACTTGGGATGTGTGGTGGCTCAGACTTTTTTTGTTTATCAGTTTTTGACTCAGGGCAAAGCTGACTTGGATATTTTTCTATGTTTTCAACTTGCTCAGAAATCACTTCCTAAACAACTTCTTGGGTTAAATTGCAATCCAACTCATCTTTTATCAATGCCTTCGGCATTGGAAAATTATCTGGGGCAGGTGTATTAAAAATGAATTGAGACACCTCAATTTATTTTTGAATTTTGGAGCCTAAAACCTAGGCCTGCTCTACTGGTGGAGAATCCTCCTCCTGAGAACAACTAGTCCTAGTGAGAATGGTAGCATCCTTAACTTTAAAAGAAAACTCATTAATAGGGGGTTGGGGCTTCTCTTGAAATATTTGTTGAGGGTGGTCTACATGACTTAAGATATCTAGGCATGATTGTCATGTTAACTCCGAATGATTATGATAATGAATCCTACGCCAATTAGGAAGTAGCAAACTACTCAAATCAGTTTCTTCTCCTAAAACCAGCTTATCTTGTTACAATTTCCTTATTAGAACTTGCTAGTTGATGAAGATCATTGGGTTACCATGTTCTAGGGGCAATGTATCCCTAGGATTGAGTACAGAGAAAGTGAGGACTTCCTCTTGTTTGTAAACTCCTATCTCAGTCTCAAAATATGCTACTTCATTTGAAGCATCATACTCTGTGATCATATGCTTGAGTATTGGTTCACTTTCAATCCTTATCTGCATTGCAACCCCCTTCTAAGGTGGCCACATGTGAGAGAAATCCAAAGACAAATATCCCCCAATACTTTTCATTAACTCACGACTTAGGAGCATACCATATGTCTTTGGAATGTCAGCCACTTGGATATCTATGTAGGTCTGGATCCTTGGATCTGATCCAACCTGTACATGCATGTTCTTTAGTTCTCCTACAACATTGACCTCAGTTTTGTCTAACTGGATCACTTTCTTATTGGTCGGGATAGGACTTAATCCTAACTTCTTACATATTGAAAAGGGCATAACATTTCCCAATGCTCCAGAGTCCAATAAACAGTTATGTAAATTCTTTCCAAAAATCCTCAGACTTAAAAGAAAAGGTGGGGTACTAGTCTTACCTTTATAGATGGTTGCATTTGTCTCTTTTACTGAAGTCGCTTTACCTTTTCCTTTTAAGTGGTCTGCCTCCTCCAAGGCCTTCAATACCACTTCACATTGAGTTGGGCACCTTTTCATAATGTCAAAGAATGACAATGAAATCTTCTGTCTCTATAGTTCTACAATAAAATTAAATTTTGAATCATTCCTCACTTGATACTTAGGAAAAGGAGGTGGATTACCTCTATTTTAAGAGTTAGAAGGTCCCTTTGGTGGTGGTGGGTTATTATCTGCATTCTGGTTAGGTGGGACCATGTTTTTTGGGGGTGCAGATGTAGTAAATGGGCCCTTATTTTGATTTCTCAGAAAGTGACCACCTTTGGACTGAAAGGCTTGGGCATCATACACATCCTCCTCTGGCCCATTATCTCCCTACATGGGAAATTGGTACTTCTCTTCAATAGTCTCATAAGTCATAGCAGTACTTACTGGCCCATTATCCTGATTGGAATTTCATGTTGGAGGATGGGCATCAGCTTGTGCAATCTTTACGATTTTTTCCATTTCTGGGCAATTAACCTCTGAATGTGTTGTAGTATCATGTAGCCTACACCAATTAGTCATGAAATTAAGGTTAGCCACATTAACAGTATGTGATCTCTCCTCACCTGATTAATAATTATGGGGAACTCCCTCATTGTTAGGTCCAATATTCCACTGCCTATTTTTGTTGTTGGACCTCTGGTTATATCCTCTATTCTGATTTTGGTAATTTTGATTAGAGTTCTGATTCTAGAAAATTTTGGTTGGTGTTTTGATTCCCATTCTGATTAGAGTAATTCCCCTGGTTGTTGTAACCTCCTTGGTTATGATAATTCTGATTTTGGTTGTGGGGAGGGTTTTGCCTAAGCTATGCCATGTCATTAGACATTTGAGATAGAGTCTTTTTGAGAGTTTCTAGCTCACTGGTTAGTTGAACAGTTTGTTCATTTTGCACATTTTTCACTATGGATGGGGAATGAACATGGGTTGATCCTCCCGCTTGTTGTTTTTGATTTTGAGGTTGTTGGGAAGATTCTTGCATGCCATTTCCAAAAAAGGGCATGGTAGGTAAGGCTTGTAATTTAGACACCAGTCCATATTGGGAGTAAGACATCCCTGGGACAATGTTGTACAATGGTGGGTTAGGCATCTGATAATTCATGGGAGGGAGAGCTTCTCCTAAACCTCTTGATTACAGACTTATCTGCTATTGCAATTTGATAGCTAGATGATACACCTTAGACAAAGATTCAATCTCATTGGTCTGATAAGTTCTCTGCAAGAATAGGCCAATCAAGGGATCAACAGCTCTTAAATACGCCTGAATAGCAATATTCTCAGTTACTAAGTAAGGATCTTGTATCCTACTAAACATCCTTTGGAACCTAGTGTTGAATAGAGGAAATGGCTCATGATTTTCCTTTGTTATGGTGGCAAACTCGTGATACAAGATGGCAGGGTCCACATAAACCTGAAATTGATTAATGAATGCATTTTCTAAATCTGTCCAACCCAGAATAGATCCCCGGGGCAGATTTAAGTACCAATTATATGCCATGTCCCCTAAACAATAAGGAAACAATCTACATACCATGTCCTGATGAGCAACTTGAGAATGTGTAAAAGCATCTTTGAATGCTTGTATATGCTCCTCGGCACTCCTTGATTCGCCATGCATGTACTTGGGACAAAACATTTTTGGGTTCTTCGGTAAATCATGGATTCCTCCTGGAATAGTCCCTAACGGAGAGGGGTTATTCACAAAATAAGCCATGGGTAGGATTGGTTGAGCAGGTGGTGGTGATATAGGCCAAATTGGTGGCAACACAAGCCTATCTGGTGGTGGTGATACTGGTCGAGCCAATGGTGGTGATGTAGGTTGAACTAGTGGTGGTGTAGGTGGGTTTTGTTGAAATCCTAGTGGAGTAAGTGGTGGTGGCAATGTGGGTATCAATATTCTATGAGCATGGGGTCTAGGTCTAACTGGGGTTTGGATTTCTTCCAATGGTTCAGGATTAGTAGAGGATCTGAGAATCCTCTCGTATTTCTCCGATGAAAATGACCCAATGCGAGCCAGAATGTTCCTTTGGCCCTCCTTCTAGCACCAGATCTGTTGATGGTGAAAATGACACAAACAACATTTCAACATAATATCTCTACTCTATCTCTCCTGAAAAAGAAAGACAACATATAGCAGCCTAACTCCCAAGGTCCTAGTAGTTGGTTCTCAACTATCTGGTGTCACTCAATCGGTCCATGCAACTGTGATATTCAAGGGGCCTTTGTTGGTAATAAGTAATGCAAGCAATGACTTATTCATCGAACTATTCTTAATAAAAAAAAGGGGTTTTAAATAAAAGAAAAAGATAGATCAGGGCATACATTAGTAAAACATGAATAAAACTTATCTAGTATCCGGACATATATCTTCAACAACAAATGTTTTTCCAACAGATCAAGAAAACCATAGCATGATACAATTTATAGAATAGTCCATACTATTGCATGCATCTAAGGTGCTTAATTTAACATCACAATCACACATCATAAATATTTTAAAGTTTCCAAAAGAACACACTCTCATTCATTGCCAAGATCATAGATCAACAAACTTTCAATAAATTCAATTCGCAAATAATCTAATGAAATAATCCTTAAATCTAGTTTCTTCTAAGGATTTTCATCACAAAAGAAACACTTATGCTTTAGCACAATCACTGGCATACAGATAGACTATAATTCATCAACCTTATCCAATAAACTCAATTCCAACACCATATTGTGTAAAAACCTATATTTATATTCAACTATAAATAAAATGACAAAGTAGCCATGTAAAAACTACAAAAAATTATATCTCCTACTATTAGGTGGATAATCTTATTCTCATTAGCCGACCCTTACAATATCATACCCCATGGATATTTATAGATGTACAAAAATATAAATTCCTCCCTAATTGAAGTCGATCCACCTTTTTAGGAATTTAAGTCTTCTTGGAAACTCAGATCAATTTGATCTCTAGTTCCCATCTTGATCATCTAGTTAAACTGGAGAGAAGAAGATAGAAGAGAAAAGAAAGCCATGCACCTCTAAGACTACCAGTCCTGCATGCGGAGAAGAGAAGAAAGCCATGCATGCATGAGATTATCAATTATTCATGCGAATTTTGCTCTGTAGTGTACTCATCGTAACTGGAGAAGACTTGTTGAAGCATATCCAAATCCGGCCCATCAACCCAACTGTCTTCAAACTTGATCCTTTCTAATTCTACAGCAACAAATCCTCTCATATCTTTTAGCTTTGTAAACTCCCTTTTAGTAGTCCTTACCTCTTCTTTAATATCCAATAACCGATCTAACAGCAAATCCTCTCCATCATCTCCTTTTTGCACGACCTCTTTAAGCCTATCATCCCATTTCTCTTGTATTTGGCTCAAAGGTAGGCCCTCCTTTATCGGCATACCAACATTTACTATAATCGCAATGACTGCTTCTAACTCCTCAAACTATTCATTTAGATCCTTGGTAGAATCTTGAACTTCATTTTTATGCTTGTATAAAAAGTCAGATCTAAACTGAACTATGTTGCGAGTCTTTTCCAAGAAATCTTTGTTGTCCTCTTCAAGTATTGACTATTCTAGAAGAGTGGACTTTGGCAATTTATTAACCTCTTTCAGCTTCTATCTATATCCTCTATACTCCTCCTCCTGTTCCTCTAATACTTTGACATACTGATTCATCTCTTCTATTAACTCCTTTGTCATCTTGTGAACTTCAAAACTATTGTCCAGCACCTCACCTATTTCTTGATTTAGTTTATCAGTCCATCTATCCAACATCTCCACCTTACTCCTTACCTGTACCAAATCATCCACCGCTTTCTTGCTAAGAAAAATTAGTGTCTCAATGGTGGCAATTTTTTGTGACCTCAGAGCAGAAACACTCTTCAAGAAAGTATGCAATTGATCTAATTGAGCCTTAAGCTCATCCTTTATATACTTATCCTTCATCATTCTTGATTTAGTGGATGATGCTACCACATCTATCAAGTTCATTTGTTGATCTTTTGTGGGTCTCTCCAAGTTAACTGTGCCAAACTGATAATCAATTAGTTGCATATCCCCTACATCCTTGTCCACCATCGGTATTGCACATTCAGCAAAAATCTCCCCTACTTCAGTAAGTCTAGTGGAATGTAGGATTTTAGCCTTCTTTTTGGGCCTTTCTTTTTCAATCTCCTTCATTATATCATCCCAATTGAGAGGCTGTGAGGGTGTCACTGATTTCTTTTGAAGATCCAATTTCAACCAAGTGGGAGCACTTGGAGTAGTGGTCATTATAATCGAAGAAGAAGTAGCAGTAGTAGAGGGTTGTTGCACATTCACCTTAGGTTGAGAATCAACTCCTTGTACCTCTTGTTGTTCTTGCTCTACACTTGTATGTGAAAGCTTTCCAGCTTCCTCCCTATCCTTTTGTTGTTGTATCCTCTTGTCTTCTTCTTCCTTCTTCTAATCTTTTCTCCTCAAGTTCCCGGTTTCTCTCTTCTTCTAATACCTTAAGTCTGTTTTCATCTTCCTTTTCTTTTTGCAGCTGCTTGATCAACTCCTCGGCATCTTTCTCTTTTTGCATATGTTATGCTTCCTCTTTCTTTTTATAGGCCTCTTCAACAAGCTTCAATTTGGCCATAAGGACTTCCCTTTCCCTACGTTGCTTCGCCTTTTCCTCCTCTAGATCATGAATTTTATGTACTAACTCTAGCTTATCATTCTCTTCTTTGATCTCGAGCTCCTGTTCCCTTTTCCTTTGCTATTTTTGTACTTCATTAGCTCTTTGCTTGGCTTCCACTTGTTGTTGTTGAAGTAAGGCATTATCTTGTGCCTTAGCATCAATTTCCTTTTGCTTCTCCATTGCCTCTGCATCTGCTTGAGCATCAGAAGCCTTCTTTGCTTCCTCAAATAGTGCCCATTGATCTTCCTTTGTTAAAATATGTTCAATTTCCTCCTCTAGAGGCATCTTTTCTTGTGCATCTTTCTCTGATAAGGTCTCATCAGAGTTTGTTTCAACATCATGGATCTCCAGCTCTACTCCTTTTCCCTTTAATGCTTCAGCTATACCATGAAGAGTTCCTTCAGGCATCTCTCCACTTTGCTGCTCTATAAGAGGGACCTGAGCAGATGACTCACCTATCGCTGGTGTTGGAAGCACAAGTCTTGTTTGGACATCCTCTTCTTGTACTCCAAGTAAATCTTGAGTAGATAATTCAAGCTCGATCTCTTCAATGTTAGGAGGGAAGAACTCCAAAGGCTCTTTGGAAGGCAATTTCCTCTTGATTCTTTTATATCCCTTCCCTTTCTTAGGAGCTAGTCCCTAAGGAGTTTTGGTTCTTAGAATAGCCCAGTGGATACTCCTATGAAAGACTAGTCTCCCTATTTACTTGATTTCGATGGTCTCCTCACCATCCCAATCTACCGAATCCAAACTTTTGGTGCCAATGTTCAATGCTTCATATGATGGATCCAACACAACTCCATCATCTACTAATATATCAGGAATGTCATCTTTGATCCTGAATTCTACCATGAGTGAAACGGGCAACCTCTCATAATTCCTTTTCCTGAGGTCATACTCATCTTGAAGCTCACTCCAAAAATCCTCTAACAGATTGAAATGGTTATCAAAAATTGAATGCAGCAAAGCATTCATTTTCTTCTTTGGATCAAAGTGCTTTCGAGTAGTGTACAAACCTAGCTTCAAATGTATCAATTCATTGTAAACTACCTTAGCTCCCACAAGGTGTGGGAAACTATATTCACCCAATTGCATGGGAAACTTATGACAACCTATCTTGTGCTTTAACCCAAATCGGGCATTGACCCCCAAAGCTTGATAGAAAAACTCCATCAGAACCATCCTATTGCTGCAATACCTTGGAAGTAAGTGGGGATGACCCTCAAATCTTGCCAACCTAAAATAAGTGAACTTGGGGTATTGGATATACCAACATCCCCATTCTGTGATAAAGGCCATGGCTTCTTGGCTCAATCTGTATCCTACATCTCCATTAAGCTAGTTAATGATTACATATAAGAATGCATCATTAACTCTTCTAAATTGTGTTTCATAAACCCGTAGAGATAGCTGATCATAATGATCCCATACTCTCTTTTTTCCATCATCTTCTCCTAATATTCCCACTCTGTTCAAACCTGGAAATATACCTCCTCTAGCTGCTACATAAACAACATAAGAAGTCATGAAAAAGCTCTTGGTTTCCCTTATTCTAGTTAATTGGTCATGAATAGTATCTGAGACAATCATTGGCCAATCAAACTATTGCTTGCCATTAAAGATTGTATGAATGAAAGGAAACATCCATTCCTTAAAATGAAATGCATCCCTCTTCCCAAAGGCTCTAGACAACATTATTATCAGGTCTGATACTTCCTTGTAAATTTTGTCCTCTTTGGTTTATCATGGAGCTTGGTCAGAGACTTGTTCTTTGTTCTCAACCACTTCTTGTTCAAGTGAGCCTTGTTGGCCTCCTTATATTTTCTATATATACCTAAAGCATCTACCTCATTTAACTGTACCAAGATCTTTGGATCAGGGACACTAAACATGTGCTGAAACATTTGAGCAGTTCGATCAATAATCACATTATCCTGTGAATCCATACATTGCCTAGTGGCCTGATTGTAAGCTCCTATTGTTGTCATAATCAATTCAGGGAATTGGATGGATAGAGGAAATAAAGTGATGTGAGTCAAGCCAAACTCAACTATTCTTCCAGTTCTTCTTGTTACATCCTCGGTGAATGTTTTTGAATATAACTCCTCAAAATTGTATGGGCCTAGATTGGTGTCAGTTATATCAAACCAATCAGATTCCACTTTGCTTGTAGTGATAGTAGGACCCCTATGGTTATACCTCAAGGTATAAGGTAACTGCTCTGGCTTAATCTTCTTAGGCTTAGTTGCTGCCTTTGAAGTTTCAACAGGTTGATTCCTTTGGGAAGCTTCTCCTGATACTCCTGACATTCTTTAGCTTCCTGCAACAAAACCTCTAATTAGATCCTTGAATATATATCACAAAATATGCTTTAAAATCTTAACCTTCATATATATACCGAGTCAGAACCAAGCAGAAAACATTCTAAACAGTCTCTTTTAAAACATTGTCAGGGTTAGAGCCAAAACCATTATTGAGATTACAGTAATAATAAGTGGGACTGGAGTCAGAATTGCAATGGTAATCGGAATTACAATGGAAACTGACTTAGTTTCATGAAGATTTTATAATTTCATATTCAGTTCCGGTTCCAGTTCCGACTAGGTTATCGTTATTTTGGGAGCCTACTTCTTATTGTAAGCAGAGTCGGAGATGGGATGAAAATGGAATCAATACTTATTACAAAATATGGTTTAAAGTCTAAATCTATTCTGATCCTGCTTCCGCCTAAAATGACCATGACGTCATAAGTGATTTTAACAATTCGATAAATAAATTCATGATTTAAGGACTAGGTCATTTCAAAATGAAAGGGGCTTAAAATCAACCTAATAAGACCATCCTCGTATGACTGAGAGGCGACTATACTATTTAGGGCATCATTTTAAAATAAGAATGCATCAAAACCCTAAACTACAAACCAATGATTTCAAATAACTAGGGTACGAATTTAACCCCATTCAAACTAAATAGATCGATGCGCAACAGGATTCCTAAGTAAAAGCAACAATTTACCAAACCCTACTCACTATAAAATAGTAATTACCCTATGCATTTAAAAACTAGGGCACCACGATGCGCTCACGATTAAAACGTGAAAACCACCTTGTCCAAAACAAACAAACCATAAATAAAACCAGAAAAGAAAAAATGAAAACAAGAAAACCAAACAAAAGAGAAAGAAAACAAAACACACGAACTCACAGAGAATCACGAATTCGCAAGAAACCACCGACTGAATAAAAACGTAAAACGCGAAACCAAATGGAAGAGAAGAACAGAAAACCCCTTACCTCAAATGCAAATAAATAAGTTAATTCTGTAAAGCAATCTGCATGCAAATATCTCTCTTTCGATCGATTCACTCGCACAAATGCTCCACTGCAACTCTAGTTCGCTCTTTGATCTTTAAACAATAATGATGATAACTGCCCGCTAATCCCTAATTAAGGTAAAAACTCTAAGTTTCATGCGTGCATGGCACCTGCAATTAATGCCATAAATGTGCTAGAGTGGAGTCGAAACTGCAGAAGGAATTGGCACATTACTATTGTGCGACTTCAATAAAGTCAACAACCATAGCGGGAGCAGAATCGAAATGAAACATGATTTAAACACTTGTCTAATTTTCCAACTCGGTTCCCATTCTGGTTCCAGTTCTATCAACAAAGATAAAAGAGAAACAAAACGACAAAATAAAACAAAAAGACCGAAATGAAAAGATAAAAACCTTAGTTAAAACAAAAGACCAAAAAGAGGAGGTGGAAGCGGGACGGGATTTGATTTTGAAAATTCAAATAAATTCAGACTTAACTTCCACTCCGGCTCCGACTCCGATAAAGACAAAACAAAAGGCCAAAAAAAGACTGTCAGGGTGGGATTGGAATCAAACTTTAAAACAAGATTCAAAACCCGATTCGATTCCGGTTCCGGTTCCAACAAAAGAAACCAAAGAAAAACAAAGTGTTGGAAAATCAAGACCGAAACTTTCTTTGAAAAACAAACAAAAACAAAAACAAAAGGGGGACCCATTTTGACCAAGGCAAAAGATGGGGTGGTTATGCAAGGCATAACAAGTTGATTTTCCTCTTTTTTGTTCTCTTTATTGCAGCCTTTCTATCCCCGAGTACTATGATGCTCTTTTTTATTTTGGCATGTAAACTTTGTGGTTTCGGGTCCCTATAAAACCCATTTTTTCCTCTATCAAAAACAAGTCACAAACATGAAGTATACCTTCCTTAAGAAGAAAATAGAGCAACAATGGAAAATGGAATCAATCAAGAAACAATTCCTTAGGCTTGGTTAAATGGCTAGTTGCATCTCCAATCTAGAATCTCTCATGATCCACAATAGGCATACATTACCAATATTTGGTAATGCTAGATCTTGACTCAGAAAGACTTGAAAAACTTGAAAAAACACAATAGAAGGCTACTCCAAAACTTTGAAACTTCCTTCAACTTGCTCAACTTTCTTGCTACTTGCTTTCTTCTTGCTTACTTAAGTGAAAAATGGGTGGGAATCTTGTAGGCATTCCTACCTAATAACCCGAATATTGGATTTCAAAGGTCGACAAAAGGTCAAATAAATTCAAATATTTTCATTTCTCAATTTTAATTCCCGAAAATAAAGCCCTCGGGACTAAGACACCTTAGGTGGCATCTTGTTCCCACAAGGCTTAATTTGTCGGTCCAAAAGGTGGGTTTCCAAGATTGATGGTTGTTTAAGGGTTTTGGTCTGATTTAAAGTTGAGATATGTCTCGAGATGCACCTAAAGGGGTCTTAGGGGCCTATAATAAGTGACTTAAAGGGAAATTGATGCAGGGGATGCTAAAATAGGTCCAAATTAAGTGTGAAAAATCCAAGGTATGCATTTTTCTACACTACACTAACCATCCAATTATTAAAACATATCTAGCGAAAACTTCAAGTAAAAACATGAAAGAGATCATAACATCACACAACTCATAGACAGCGGGATTTTTACATGGAAAACCCAAAGTAGGAAAAACCATGGTGATGATTAACTCACAATACATTATAACCGGTCATAAGATATTACAAGGCACACTACCAGTACACACTGTCCTTGAAAGGCTCACAGCCTGAAAAATGATTACAAAAGAGTGTGGCTCACTGCCAAAATATAAACTAATGAAATGCACCTTTTGTTTGCTAAGTACAATTCTAATTAAGCTATGGAAAAACCAAATTCTTGCACTACTTTGCAGGTATATAGCAACTATCAACAATTGTCAGCAGCTTCAAACAATATCATTCTATCGCATGTTTTCACACTATCACTTTCTCTATGTGTATATATGAACAGTATATGAATGCTCCATATATATATATATATGATTACATCTTCATACATCAATTAGGTTGGCCTAATTGGATGTAAGCATACTCAACTCAAAATATCTTGTCATCTTCAAAACAAAAACATCTTTGACGCTTAAAGAAAAAATGTGCCAAGCATAAGTTGGGTCAGCCCGGACTAAAACACAAGCACATTAAGCATCCAGGAAATGTATACCACTTGATTAATTCATCCAGATGAAGACCATGCCAAAAACCATAAGTCGAACAACTATCATTTACAATTTATAGCTTATTCAACCAAAATTATTGAAACCCCGACCACAACTGCATCCAATAGTCCTGACTAACATACTAGAATCAAATGAACTGATATTCTACCCAGAGTGAATCCAAACCAAATTACCAGATCAATGAAGCACAAAAAGAGTCTACCAGATGAGTAGAAAATTAGACACCAAACAATGTTGGCATCAATGACAACAAAGATAACAAAACCGGAGGTCTCCTTCTTCATTCATCCAACAAGTGGCTAAGTGTTCCCTCTCTTAGGCTCCAACACATACACAAAAGGATTATACTAATGGGGTTGGTGAGAATGGCTGGAAAATAATAAGAAAAAAGAAGCGGTGCAATAGTCAAAATAGGGATGTATGCAAAGGAATACAGCTTCAGCCTCACACCATTTCTGCCATTAAGGAACAAAAGTTTGGGGGAGATGATGAATGGCTCAGAGCTCAAAAAAAAGGTTAATTATATCCTCAAGTTAAAGGAGATTAGTAACAAATTGTGTTCTCAAGTTAAATCTGGCGCCACCTCTTAGTTGACATTTATTGTACAGTAGGGTTGAATTGGTAATTTTCTATGTGTAGACTTTTCTATTTGAACAAGTAGGTAGAAAATTATTTAGGTTAGTATGTCCTTGGATGAATAAAGCAGATGTAATCTTAAATCATGGGGATGAGATCTCTCATCTGTGATCTCACCTGATACGAGCCAAGAAAAATTCCTGCATGAATAACAAAACTCACCTCTTAGATATAAAAAAAAATCCCTCTAAAATAAATTAATTAATATTTAGCTATTTCTCCAACTATCCTTATGAATTAAATAAAGTTATTTATTTAATTCTTCTAATTTTCCCTCCATCGAAATTCAAATTCTAGGTCTTATCCTATCTTGAATTTTCCTATCCATTGATCTTTCTAATTAATCTTCACCATTGATCAAATTTCAAGTGAAGCATATAAATACAAATCTTTCATTCATTCATATCCCCTAGAAACTAGATCATTATCATTATCAAGAGCACTATTAAGCAATCAACTTATCATTATCATGATCAAGCATAGGTATCATTTATCTTTGAGAATTTTATCATTATCATTGCATCATATCATTATTATTCTTTCATAGTTATTTTCACTTTGAAGAGCAACACCCAATGGAGAAAATCAAGATCTTTGCTATGATTACTTTGTTTGTTAATTATTTTTTAGTCAAGATCTTAAGCTTCATTGAGTGATTGTTGAAGTATGAGTTTTGTACTTTCACTGTATTGTTACTAGATTTTTGATTCACATTCTCATCATCCGCATTTTGGCATGTCTAACGGGACCCACATCCTTGACATTAATGTAATAAAATTTGTAAGAAGTGTGTTTCTTTGAAGTTCTAGGTCATATTTGTGCATTTAGATTGATTTATGATGTTTTTGAGCCAATACACATCACTTCTGGACAAACATAGCCGACGTCTGGTATATAATAGATCTATTTGCACTCATAGAATTTTTTTATCAACAAGGTAGATATGCTCTTTCAGTCAATTCTACAATGTTTTTGGTCAATTTTATGATGCATCTGGTTAGACCAGATACCCTTTTGGCTCAAAACATTGTGTTTGGCATATACATATTTTTTTGATCATCTAACAAATTTTTCTACGTTATTGGTCAATATTGTAACACTTCTGATCAAATTTATAATATTTTTGGTCTATTTTGTAATACCTTTGGTCACTGGTAAAGCACTTTTGATCTATTATGTTGTGCTTGCAGGTTCTCTAGCTATGCATTTGAGCAGTATTTAGTGCTAAATTAAAATTTTCAATTAATTTAGTTTATATTTGAATTTTTTTAAATTTTTAATAGCTAACCTCATATTTGAATTGAATCTAAGCCTAGATCTGAGATCTTGTTGTCTTGGTCTACTTTGTTATTGATCTTTGTAGACACAAATTGGATCTTTTGGGAATCAAAAGAATTGTGAAGGGAAGTAGATTTGGAGCTCTTCATCAAATCGTCACCTCAAATCTAGTGTTGGACTTCGGTTTTTATCATTCCCAATCATCCTATCAATTTTCATTTTTAAAGTGCTTAATAGTTACAGTATTTCCTTTATTTTAATCAAATATTGTTTGACGTTTCTTCCTCACGTTAAAAATTGGTGTAAAAAATAATCTTTCACATTTGGATTTGAGCTTTAAAATAAACAAAGTGTCTTTTAATCCTCAAGGTCTACTTATGTATGATTTCCTCTCATATCCAGTAGTGATCTTGAGGATCAAAAATAAGTGATCTTGTTTTTCTTTTTAGAGGGCCTTCCTCGAGAAGTAATCACTTTGAGGGATGACCTCAACTCTCGTGTTTCGGTGGAGTATAAAGAGTGGGGAGTGAATTAAAAGGCACACCTCTTGGAAGTGGAATATTTTCAATCTTGGCTAAGCTAATAAAAAAAATATACCTTAGAGAAGTGAAGGTAGAGAGTGGGTTACCCTTTCCTCTCAATTGTTTGGGAGTATTCCCTTTTATCCATGGATTAGGCCTCATGTACCCTTGTTGAATTTAAAATATATTACAATATCATGTCATTCTCAACTCTCTTCAAATTTACTTGTTTCTATCTAATGATATTAAAGAATGGTGATGTACCATCTTCTAGTCATTAAGGTAATTCATTTTCAACCACAACATGGCACAAAGCTCAATGTTTAATGAAAGGTGTAGGTACATATTCTAGGAAGAATGAAATAATTATGGGTCAATATATCTCAATGTGGTTCATACCATAATGTCTCTTGGGGCCAATGTACCTTTCAAATCTTTACAGAGTTAATTGTAAGATTTGAGAATTTAGTGCAATGCTCAAACAATGAAATTAAATGTTAATTTTCTATTTTGTTGTGTCAATAAAGGATAAAAATTTAATAGATGAGTTTTTGGTGATTATAATCTCATACTATTATTATATTTCATTTAAGATCTAAGATGATCATATGTTTCCAACTAAAAGGTGAAAAATCAAGTTATGGTGAAATACTGTGGGAAATTAGTGACTATCTAAAGTAAAAGAAAACCCATAAAAAATAAACAAGTAAAGAAATATTTTTTATTGATACAAGATTAATCTTACATCCTAAGATGATCCTACATCATTTTTCATCAAGGTAGTAAAGGGTCCAATGATTTTATCATATTAACAAATAAATTTCCTAATAACTTGTCAAGCCTAAAAAACTCACAAGATTTTAAGGTGCTTAGGTCTTGGCAACTGCTACATTGCTATAATTATCTTGGGTCAAGATGTACACCAATATGTAAAACAATGTGGCCTATATAATCCACATATTATACTCTAAAGATACATTTAGAATGCTTCACAAAATTAGAATGCTCCTTTAAAATTTGGATAGTGATCCCCACATGGTGAAGATGGTCATCCTAGTTATGAATATATATGAGAATGTCAAAGAAGACCAAGATAAATTTGTGTTGGCAGTCACAAAACATTACATTCATGAGGATCTAAAAAGTATGATAACTGATTATTCATAAGTCCAAAAGGTATTTTGGAAATATCAACTAATACTGATATGAATTTAGTGATATTCATAATGACAACCCACTTTTTTAAAAATATTTGCCTCCAAAATTTCATCTAACAAATTATTAGTAATTGGAATAGTAAATACGTCTTTTATGGTTAATTTATTATGTTCACAAAAATTAGGTCACATTCACTAACCACCATCTTTCTTGGGAACCATAATTATAGAAGATAAGTAAGGATTAATACTTGGGAAAATTACACCAGCCTCTATTGAAAAATAGTGTAGATGACACAATGAAGATAGTAAGAAATATGGATTTTACTATAATTATAATTCAATTAATCCAATAACAATTAAATAATGGAAGTATTATAATGAATTATAAAACTCGTAAAATTTAAACTATTACATAGATATATGTGGATAGACCCTTTACAAAAACCCACCCCAAAGAGACCCACACTTTATTATTCTCAAAATATGGAGTATAATAATACAATACACTTATATCTTTGATACTAGGATAGCTACAAAAGTGTACCTATAAAGGAATATAGAATCCACTATCTCATGTCTTCAATATATAAGAAAATTATAAACAAGAAATTATTAAATGGTATCTAAAACCATGAACTAGGGTCATCCCACAATAATGGGTTATACTTTCTGGCCAAACTTGACATTGAAATCAACATTTTCAGAAAAAACTTCACTTTCTAACACCTATAGTAGGTAAACTGTTAGGAATTTGAAAATTATGTAAACTAGTGATTTGTGAGATTTTGTCTATAGATTTTAAATGTATTTTAAAAAAAAAAAATTATAATTAAATTATAATTTTTTTTGTATCTCCTTTGATAACTAGTTTTTAATAGTAAACAACATTTTTTAAAAGTGGTGTGTACTTCGGCTCGCATAACTTTTTTTCTAGAAATGATAAAATTCTGATTCTTTTGAATTTAGGTTGGTAACACTAGTATCTAGTGCTTTCATTTTGTTTCATAATATTTTGTTGAATATTTTTCTTTTAATTAAGTTTTGAAGTCAAACCAATTACAATTTAGACATAGGCGTACTTCGGCTCAAATAACTTTTTTGGTATGCATTGAAATTTAATTTTTCTTTTTTTGTTGGAACGAGGACATAAATACCTAGTACATATATATTTTTCAAAAAAAATTCTCAAATTTACTATTTTTTCACAATGATTTTTCACTGAACTTGATGTTTGATGAAAAACCTATGTTTAGTAAAACTAAAAAATAAAAACAAAAAATATTAAATTTATAGTTGTTGGAAAGCATGTTTTGATCACTACAGTCCTCCACCTTGTTTTATCAAGTCGAATCCATTTGCACCTCCTTCTCGGGCTTCGATAGTCAAAAAAATGCATAAATTTTGAAATGGTGGAGAGGGAGTTGAAAAAAGGGGGGTTCATTAGAAGGGGGTTCGAATGAACCCCTCTTTATGGTGCAAGTGAGGGTTCATTAGAAGGGGGGGGTTCATTAGAACCCCCTTCATTAGAAGGGGTAAGCCATTTTAAATTTTTTGATGGGAATTTCTAATTTTCTTCATGGAAAAAATTGTAACCCACTATTATGGGTTTACCCACCATGGAAAAAAACTAATACTCTTATGATCATGGTCAAGCATCTTAGAATAGTATTTAACTCCTCTTATAAATATTACTCACCCCATATTGACATATATTTCATAGCTTCATGTTAATAATGGTCAAAATAACTAATATCACAAACCTAGGCACTCCATGTGGGTATTGATCGCCTTGTCATAGAAACAAATATGAAATATCTTCTCAAAACTTAAAATCTTGACCAATTATTGTAACCTCAATATTGATTTTTGTACATAATACCCCAAGTATCTTGGAAAATAAATAAAAAATAATCCCCTCCCTCACACAAGTATCCAACTGGGTGTCCTTCCACAATGTTTGGAGACTCTAGACATTATTTATCATATACATAAATTACAATTACAAAACTTTAAACTCGCAAGGTGAATGGAACACCTATTCCTAACATTATATCACATAAATTTACATTGCAATACATAATACAAAACTAAAAATTAAACCAAGATCTAGAAGGGCAAGTCACATGGCATCTCTAAACCAACTAAAATTTCTTGTGCTCATTGGCTTATTGAGAAAATATGTAACATTAACCAAAGTATCAACCTTTTGCATCATGGATATTCCTCCAAGAATCTCATAAATAAAATGATACCAAAATTAATAGTATTTGTATGAGAATGGTACATCGAGTTCATAAAATAGATGGCATTCTAAACATCACATCCAACCTTAACTTGTTCATACTCAATGTCAATATCCAAAAATAATAAATTTATAACCATATGGCCTATTATTAAGAATTTTTTATGTCCATGTACTATGTTTATATGATGAATAATGCAATCATAGTTTGTTGATTACTCATCTAGCTAACAACTTCCCCAAAATAAATTGAAACACATAGTCACTAGTGGAACTTCTACTGTCCAAACCACAAGTCCAATTTGAATCAAAAAAATCCCTATATATCAAGAATCTTACCCACATCATAAGTCCTATAATGAAAATTACAACAATAATTACTCCCTTGCAAATATTTAAAAATACTTTTCACACAATTCTAATGATGTCTACTAGGATTGGATATAAACATGTAAAGAACTCCCACTACTTAGGTAATGTCTGGTATTGTACAAACCACAACATATATTAGAATTCCTACAACACTAGCATAACTAATATTGAATATATCATCCAAATAACTATCTAGCTAAGACATTGATCTAATGATAACTTAGTACTAATAAGTAAAGAAATATTGATTATCTTATTGTCATACACTACAAACCTATACAAAATAGTCTAAACATACTCTAATTGAGTCAAATATTTCTTGTAGATTTATCTTTGCTAATATCCATACTAATAATTACTTAATAGGTCATAAATCCTTCATGTCAAAGGAATCAAGCAACTAAGGTTTGAGTTCTTTAGTTTTTTCCTTATTATTTCCAATAAACAACATGTCATCAACACACAAGATAATAATTAGTGATTGATCATCATCTAATTCAAAATAAACATAACATGGTCATATTCACTTCTAAAGAATCAAATATCTAATGAAAAAGTATCAAACTTATGATACCACATCCTAATAACTAATTTATACCATATAATGACTAATTCAATCCATAAACCAAGTTCTCCTTTCCTTTTACCATAAAACTATCAAGCTATTTCATATGAATTTATTCTTCAAGGTCTCCATGCAAAAAAATACTTTGAACATCTAATTTCTATAATTATATATCATAAGTAGTAGTAATATGAAGTAGGAATCTAATAGACGTTATTTTTCTAATAGGAGAGAAAATTTTAATAAAGTCAACTCCCTCTGAGAGTACCATTTTTCCACTATTCTTTCCTTGTACCTTTCCAACTATCTATCTACTCTAAATTTATTCCTACATACCATTGGATTTCCTTCCCTTGAGAAACTCGAATAGATCCCAAGTTTTAAATCTAATGTCATCGTATCATCCTACATGGCCTCCATCCAAGACTTATGCTCCTTGAAATAAAGGTCATCCCTCATATATTTAGGTTCATCATTAGTACAAGATAAAACAAATACATAATAGGAATCTAGTGGGCTATAATTGTCAATTAGTTCCAATTGCCTTGTGTACCTATGTAAGGGTGTACTAAAAATTTCTTCCTAGTCTTCATTTAAACTCTTTGAGTCTGAGCCTTTTTCTTCTTCTACATCCTCTTATCCAACTCATTATTCTTCCACTTGTGCATCTTCTTGCTTATCAATTCTAGATTCAAAATGCACATTTTTCTTTTCCTTTTCTTTTAGTTGTGCCTAATCAAACTTAACTCTAAGCTCCCTTAAAACTACATCTCTACAAAGTACCATTTTCAAGTTTTGAGGATTTTAAATTTTATAACCCTTGATATTATCACCATAACCAAGTATATAAAAACCCATAGAATAACTGAATAAACCATCGACAATATTTTTAAACAAGGATCTTGATGCCTTTTTACCAATGTGACCCATCATGTGGTGTCACAATATACATGAATTTAAGTTTCTAAATACATATGTGGAGTTACAATGTGTACATGAATTAATCTTAAACAAAGTACCACATCTACATCCTTTAATTATCACTAAATACCCTCTCACCACCATCTAATCACTCCTATCAAATGTGTCATATAATACATCATTCATTTTAGAAACCAAAAGAAAATTTCATGCTAATCATAAAATATGTAAAATATATATGAGAGATCTAACTCTCCCAACACTAAAACACAAACTTTACCTTCCCTTTACCAAAAATCTAATATGAACTATTTTCATAAAGGAACGCCTTAACACCACCAAATTTTTTGTCTAAAGAGAACCAATTCTTTTTATGATTCATGTGATATGAAGTACTTGAATCAACAAGCCACAATTCATTGTTAGAAATGTTAGCACAAATAATCAAAGAATCATTCTCATCATTGGAGGATTTATCATGTGAGGAATATTTAGAAAGATTCTTTTTATTTATGCATTTCTTATTTGCATGTCCTCATTTACCATAGTTTCAAAAATTTACTCTACTCTTACCAAGGGTTTAGACCATCCTTTTGACTTAGACCTCTTATTTCTCCTTTTTCTTACCATATTTTTCCTTAGGTCTATCCCATACATTCAATGCATCCTTGAAACCATCATTCATGGATTTTCATCTCATTACTTTTCTAATCAAGATATCAACAACACCATCCATATTAGGCTCTATATTACCATCACTAATTACAACTATTAGATTCTATCATAATCCAAGTAAAGAGCATAACAATAAAATACCTTTATCCCCCTCCTCTAAAATACATCAATGCTTCCTAATTGACTCAAAATAATATTAAATACTTGGAAAAATATCCTTCCTTCATTTTTAAGGAGTAAAATTTTTAAATAAAATTTATCTACCAAACTCTTTATTTGATTTCAATATTATCAATCCTTTTCCATAGACTGTGTGCAATAGTCTCCTCAAATACATTCAACATAATTAAACTTAAGGGACATAGTCATATTATTCCACAATATTTTTTTCCATATTTATCCAATCTACATCAAAAATATTTGTAAACTTATCCTTCTATAATAACTCTCTAGCAATATCTCTCCTACAAGATATCCCTTGCTTTTCAATTTTCATAAATTATATCTAGACCCATTTCAATTTCCAATCTTCAATCACGGTATGCTTGTCATGGACTGTCTAACTACACTAATATATGAAAAAACACTAAACTAATACTCCAAAAATTACCACAAAACCTAACAATACTGCAAGAAATACACCCCCTTCTAGGATCTAGTTGAAGCTTTTATATCAAAACTTAAAAGTATAGGATAAATAGCCCAAAAAAAATAATGAATATAGATATTAATATAATTACAATGTGATTTAGCCAATAACTTTGTATCAATGAAATAATAAAGAAGCAATATATAGTACATCATCAAACTCAAAAAATGTAAACTACTACACTAGATATACAAATAGAAACCCTTGTAGGGAAAAGCTCCCCCAAAGAGACGCAAGCTTGTATTATTCTCAAAAGATGAAGTACAATAATAAAATCCACTCATCCCTCTAGTAGTAGGCTAACGATATAATAGTATCAATAAATAAACATACAATCCACTATCTTATGCCTCCAATTTATTAAAAAAATAGAAAATAATAACCATCAAATGGTATCCAAAACCATAATTCAAAATCATGAATTATAGAAAATCTAATTCCCCTATGGTCATGGTTAGGCATCTCAAAATAGTATGTAACTCCTCTTACACACCCCTTACACATCATAGATGTCATAGATTTGGTCATAATAGTCAAATTTACTAAGATACTAATCCTAGGCACTACATGAGGTTGTTGATTGCCTTTTCATATCACCAAATATGAAATCTCTTCTTGCAAATTGTAATCTTGATTGGTTCCTTTTCAACCTCCTATTAAAAATATTTTTTACATAATATCCCAAGTAAACAAATAAATAAATAATCCCCTTGCTCACATGGGAATCCATTTTTTTCCTACATAATCCTTTACAATACTTATGACTTCCAAGGTGAATGGCATGCCTATTCTTAATAGCCTCTTGTATTTCTTTAACTATCTTCTCAATTTTATTCTTTTTCTCAAAGAGGTGTCTATAGGGCCAAATATTTAAAGGATGGTTACTAGGAATGATGGGATTGGCATGGCCATGGATGTATGGGGAGAAACCCTTTGGGGTCCTCAAACACTTGTTGATATATATTCAGGAGGCTTTATAATTCTAACAAAGTACCCCTTATTCAACCATTTTTCCATACAATGAAAACTAAAAATCTAATTATTGCCTACCTTTATTCCTTGTAGTGTATACTCTCTTTCATTATGATTAAATTTTATTCATATATAGGAGTACTCACAAGTGAGTGGACCTAAGGTTTGTAGCCAATAGATTCCCAACATCAAATTTGTGTCACCTAGGGAAAGAGTAAACAAATAAGTGGTCAAGAGTATTTTTTACATTACAACAGCTGGCCTATATAACATAATAATTAGCCACCATAATTAGAAAATTATTGTAGGTGTGGACATAATAGTGGAATTGTTTGACAAGTTTTTTGCTAATGAAATTATGTGTGCTACCCTTATCAATCAAGACCACTAAATTTTGAAATTTGGCTCCACTACTAAATGTAAGTGTTCAAGAGAAAGAGAATTTGTCTAGAGCATGAATAGGAATATGTGCATTAGGAGTTGACTCATGTTACTATGAAGCTGGAACTCTTCTTCCTCTTCAAACAAGTCCTCTAAATCATTAGGTGACCCTATAGAATCAATTAGATACAATTTTTTCTCCTAAAAGTAATGACCTTTGTCCCATTTTTATCATAATTGAAACATAGGTTGTTGGGTTTTTTTCTCAACTAATTCTTATCTAGAGATTCAATGAATCATGTTGGATTTAGTACATAAATCAACTGTATAATTTTTAAGGTAGATAGACAAGGAGGATGACCCAAGAAAAATTTTCAAAGCAACAAATTTATCCTTGGTGAAGCAATCCAAAGAAAGAGCATTGTGAAATGTGACCAATTTAAATAGTCTAAGCTCTACCCTAAGATCTTTTAGATCACTTATAAAATAAATTTTGATAAAAAAAGTTCATCAAGGCCACGGGTCCTACTGGCCAATTTCTCAAACTCTATTTGATAGTCCAACACTAAAAGTGTCTAGCATAATTAAATCAAGGCACTAGTAAAAAAATTTGATGTACTAAGACCAAAATATTTTAGGTCTTTCTAGTAAAATTGTGTGCACATGACAAATGGTTTGAGTTTGATCCAACCATTGGAACCACTAAATGGATTCAATTTCTAGGTGGAAATAAGTAATAGAGAATTTTTAATCTTGGAAAATATTATGGATTATAAAATGTTGGTGTATTGTGTATAACCAAATAGTATGATTGATACCATTAAATTTGAGAAAGTCTAGTTAAATAAGGAGTGTGGGAGTCAACCCTAACTCAAAGAGGTGAACCCATCTACATTAGTAGAGGATTGGACCTTATTTGAATTATGCATGGCCTGCAAATATTCCAACTATGCTAGTATGTGGTAGAATTGATCTTGTGTGGATAATTGTAATTGGTCAAATTGTTCATTGACTGACTCCATATAGAGCTCTAGTAGGTCTTGATTGTAATGAAGCCCTGCCATAATGATAATTTAGAGGTATAAAAAAAGGTTACCAAATTTATATAGTAAAATGATCATTGATTCCACAAAAAATCTCTAGGAGTTCCTAAGAGTAATGACCCCCTATCATAGTGATAATGAGGAGGTATCATAAAAGGTTACCATATTTATATAGTAAAATTATCAAGATGCAAAGATGATCACAACCATGTAGGTGCCTAAATGAGAGAAATATGAGCTCAAATTGAAAAAGGGTTGAGTTGTAGTCAATAGTGGCATGGTGTGATGGTTGAGTTGTTGTGTTGTTATTCTTTCCATCAAAGTTCAAACCCCATTGAGGTGTAATTGTTGAGAATTTATATTGGGGATGAAGTCCCCAGTTTGTGACCTCAGCGATTCATAGCTCTGGGTCAAGAACGTTTATCCCAAGAAATAAAAATATATAGTATGGTAAAAATTATATATATTAACATGAAAACAAGTTTAATAAATTATCATATGGTACATTTGATTTAAAGTTTAGAGAAAGTATTCAATAGTGGCGTGGTGTGATGGTTGAGTTGTTGTGTTGTTATTCTTGCCATCAAAGTTCAAACCCCATTGAGGTTTAATTGTTGATAATTTATATTGAGGATGAAATCCCCGATTTGTGACCTCGGTGATTCATAGCTCTGAGTCAAGAACATTTACCCCTCTTTTAAAAAAAAAAAATAGAGAAAGTAGTATATGAATACTAATAGTTAAAACTCTATATTTGTTAAGATATTTATAAATTAATCTTTACAATTTCTAATTAAAATATTGTAACATGTTGAAACCTTTAAAAAAATGAGTCTCTAATTGAAACAATAGTATATCAAACTATTAAAATATAAAACCTAATTTTTTATGAGAAGTAAATTTTCCTAAAGATTAAATGTTGCTAAAAACTTAAGATCTATAAGAATAAGAATGTTCCATTATCAATTTATATATAAGCATACATTTATCTAGAAATCAAATACACATGCAATTATGTGAACTACTCAATTAAAACAAAGAAGAGACACTTTTTGGTTTTCTAAGAATATTTCTTTCACTTATTCAATTTAATTCCACATCTCTATTAAAAAAATTAAGTATTAAATTATTATTTTACTCCCTTTGTTTTCCTCCAAAATCTCAATTAGTGCACCTGTATTTTACCATGGTTTTTAATGGTTAAATAACATTTGGTCATTCGCAATGTTATTGTATTAAATAAAACAAAATATTAATTTTAAAATGTTAAGATATTTCATTCTCTCCTATCCCTTTAATCTATTATGAAACTGATTTATTTCCATCGTCACAATATAAATTTTTGTATTATTTTAAAAATATTTTTTATAATTCTAATTACATTTAAATAATTCAACAAAAAAATTATTTAATTAATATTTAGTAAGAATATAAATTTGAATCCAAAAATTAAATTAAAAATATTAATATAGCATTTGCAACTACCATATGAGTTTTATTGAAAGGAGTTCAATTGAATAGTGGTTTAATTGGACCCCTAATATGACACAAAATATGGTCTTTAGACACAAAATACACAATCATAAAGACAATATTTTCATATCATATATTAGATATAAAGATGGTTCATCTACCCACTTTCACAAAATATATGGACATAGAAAATATTGGCATTAGAGCATTATTACAACAATATATAATAGAGTGGTGGAGGGGATAGGGATCTTTACTTTTGAGGTTTTTTCTTTACATTTTTTTGTCATTGTGAGGGTCTATTGGCATGCATGGCTACACCTAGGGGCCCAAAGGTCTCACTTCTTTCCTTCAAAGATGAGGATTGAGTTAATGAAGCCTGGTCTTCAAAACAATCATGTTGTCTACTTCCTATTGAATGAAACAAGTGAGTTTAAATCTAATAAGAAAGTGGGAAAATGCCTAAGATCAAATGGTTGTTTGGAGAAAATTAGATTGGTATATTTTGGTTATCAATCTTCAATGATTGCAAGTGGCATGTTCTATCTCTCTAAACACAATGATTTGCAAGTTTATGGGAATTAAAATTTATTTTCCCTTCTTGAAGGCCAAGGCTTTTTAAATCTAACAACCTAAGGGAGATATGGAAATTATCCTTTCTAAAAATGGCTACTTTTTGTTATTTTTAAGTGGCTTATCAAAATTTGGTCTTCTAGGGATGCCCTCATTTTCATAATCAAGTAGGTTAATTCATGAAACACTAGCATGTGGATTTTAATCCTATGGAAGAGCTCCCTTCTATAATATTAGTTTGGATTCATCTCCTTTGACTACCCATGGAGTTTTGGAGACCTAATGTTTTGCAATCCATTATTATGGTCCTTGGGAACCCATGGATTCCTCTCATCTTACAATTGAAAGGAAGCTAACTACTTATGCTCACATTTTTATTGAAATTGATCTTAATAAACCTCTACCTGAATATTTAAGGATTAGATTAGACAACATGCAATGGATCCAACAAATTGATTATGAATATCTTCCTTTTTGATGTTGTGCTTGTCATGTTTAAGGGTTCTTATAGAGAAAATACCCACTAAGGGTTATGATGATCTCTCAATCCTTTCCAAATTTTTTTGTATCTAAAGCTAGTACAAAAGTAAAATCCATGGCCCATCTTGATGGACTCAACCTCGATGGTTCCATGCCTATGAAATCTCATCATAAAGGAATGCCTTTGAACCACTAGAAAATGGATCTACCAAGAGAAAACTTTAATAACATATTTGATGTCCTTGAAATTTTTGAACTTGGATCTACCCTAATTGAGAAGCCCCTAGTTGGTCAAGACTTAGATTTATCTAATCCTAGTGTTTCCTCTAACCTAGCAAAAACTCATAACATTAAGCATTAGGAAACTAGTAATTTTAACACTAGTATGATTACTACCTCTCTCCTTAATACAAATACTCCCTTTTAAGACTCTTCATATTATATCTTACCAAAATTTCTCTAGTCTAAGGTGCAAAGAATGATTCTAATAAGAAAGTCTATCCTCTTTTAGGACTAAACAAAATTCAAAATGATTTCCTCAAATAAGCTCTCCAAAGTTGGGAGGAAAAGAGATCAGCAAAAAGTGAAGATGATTGGGGAATTCCTAGTAGAATCTGGTGAAATTCAAACATTAGATTCTTATTTATGTACATATCACAACTGATAGTGATATCATAGAATATAAGGGCTTTGGGTAACACCCCTTTCCAAAAGGTTGTTCAAGACCTTATTTGAGAGCTCAAGCCCAATATCGTCTTTCTTCAAGAAATGAAACCTATGTGGAGGAAATGGCTACTCTCTAAGAAATTAGTGTCAATGTATTAGGGTTTGGGGACATTTTGGAGGTCCAACATGTTTATAGGATCCTTGTTTTTGATAAGATAAGCAGCATTTTCAAGGTGTTGTACCCTTTACACAGAGAGCCCAAAGGGCCAAGAAAGACGTTAGTTCATACCAAGAATGAAATAGGAAGAGAGGACAGACCACACACAGAAACAGTTGACAGACAACTGTCAAACAACACTAGACAACCCCAAGATCAGAGGGGGCCAAACCGAAACCCTTAACCCGAGGCCGCGAATCAGCGACAGATCGAGGGAGACCCTTCTTCCTTCTCAAGACAATGGACCAGGAAGACTCGGAATCGTCCACCAAGCGGGGAGAGAGAAGCGGATCCACAATCTCCACCAAAGGAAAAGAGCCATCATGTAGGGGAGACGACAGTGTCGGAGAGGAGACAGGATCAATCGAAGGACCAGCAGTGGCATCCAACAAGGTTCGAGTAGGCTCAGACAGGAAAGTGTCAGTAGAATGAGCCAACAATGGCTCCACGGAAGGGATAGTTGGAAGAGGGGCCAGGCAAGACGTAAGCGCATGAGAAGACTCAGGAGGGTCGTCCTCCATAAAAGAAACTTCCAAAGGAGGAGAACCCATAGGATCCTTGTTGAATTACTCCCTCTCTATGGATAAATTGTAAACATTCTTTAGCATTGGTTGGCTCCTACTTTGATTCAAGTAGTTCCATTTTCCTAAACAATGTTTATGCTCCTATGAAATTCCAAGGTAAGAATCTCTTATGATCTCATATTAGATTGGTTTTCTCTAAGTTTCGATTTTTTTTGGATCATAGCAAGAGATTTTAATGCTATTCTCAGTCTAAATAAAAATTTTGATGGCTCTAATTGCTTAGATCCTTCTTCATTTGTTAAGAGATAATTTTCCATTTCTTAATCTTGTGGATGTTAAACTAAGATGTGGCCTTTTTACTTGGAAAAATAAAACATGTGGACTATACTCCATCTCTAAGAATCTTTATAGGTTTTTTTTTATCTCATATTGTTACATTGGTGATTCTTTGGACTCCCTTATCAAGTTTTCTTCTTCCCTTTTTTTATCTTCCAAAAAATCTCCCTTTCAAGTTTCAACTAATGTGACTCAAAGATCATCTATTCCTTCTTCAGAATATTTTATTTGTGAAGCTCATGCTCAAACAATGGGACAAATCATGTTTTAAAAAAAAAAATTGGGAAACAAAAATAGGTGTAGCAAAAAGTAGATGACATCACCTTTCAAATTAGGGAATTCAGTATGATAAGGGAGCATCTTCTTGAGGAATCCTCTCTTTTTAAAGAGCTTAATAGTTATATTTAATGGGATGATATATTCTAGAAGTAGAAATCAAGAAACAATTGGATTCAAGAGGGGGATCGGAATACCTCTTTCACCCATAATTCAATCAAAGGCCAAAGAAGCAATAATGATATATCTTCTCTCATCTTGGCAAAAGGAAATCAATTGACCTACTAAAACATAAGTAGGGAAGTAATCCAAAATTACTATTGGAGGAGGAAAAAACCATTTTGGATTCAATCCCCCTTGATCACTAAGGATATGAACAAATTTCTTATGAGGCACATCTCTCTTGAGGAGCTTAAAGTTGTGCTACAAGTAAAGAGAATAAAAAACCTTGGCCCAAATGGTTTTCCCATTGAATTTTTCAAGAATTTTGGATATTTTGAAGCTTGAATTGTTGGAGGTTGTTGTGAGTCCCGAGCTAGTAAGTAGATACTTAAATAAATTAATTCTACTTTTTTAGCTTTGATTCTTGAGAAAAAGGGGGCTAACTCTTTTGATATGTTCTTTCCTATTTCTTTTTATAATGCCACCTATGATATTATCACCAAACTCATTATTGATCATTTGAAATAGATCTTGGCTTCTCTCATATAACCTAAGCAGGGTGGGTTTGTGAAAAGGTGCTAGATCCTTAATGATATCAATGTTGCCACGTAAGCCATTCACTCTATGTCTCATTCTAGGGATAAAGCTATGTTTATCAAGCTAGACATGTTGAAGGCCTAACCTAGGGTTAGATGATCTTGCTTCAAGAACATTTTATCAACATTTGAATTTTACTCAGTTTGGATTGATTGACTCATGAGTTGTGTGTTTTCTCTCTCTTGTTTAAATTATAGTTCATTTTATCGCCTCTTTTCTTTGCTTGTATGGCGTTGTGACAAGGTGATCATCTATCTCCTTACCTCTCCATTCTCAAGGAAAAAGGTCTAGGTAGAGTTCTAAAACATGAGAGAACTAACCATTGCATTGAAGGTTGGAGTCTGGCTCAAGAGCTTGACTCTCAATCTCATCTACAATTTGTCATTCACACTGCTTTATTGGGTGTTGCTAAGATTCAAGAAGCTATTAATTTTAGGAAATTCATGGATTTTTTTTCTTCTAATCAATAGATTAATGAGGACAAGTCTAACATATTTTTCTTTAATAACCCCTTGATCGTCCACAAATTTTTGATGGAATTTCTTTGTTTGGTGTTGCTAAGATATAAGAAGCTATTAATTTTAGGAAAGCCATGGATATTTATTTTGTTGATTGCAATCAATAGATTAATGAGGACAAGTCCAATATTTTTTTTAATACCCCCTTGATCATCCAATATTGAATAGCTCTTATTTTACACTTTAAAATAGAGAAACATCATTCAAGTATCTTAGTGTCCTCTTATTGGTTGCTTTCCTTAAAAAAGATTAGTAGAAGAGAATTCTTAACAAATTTATAATGTAGGTTAGTCACTAGACCTTTAGATGGTCATCTTTTCTTGGCCAATTGAATCCCTTAAAATTTGTCCTACAAGCTCTTCTTATTTACAAAACTCGTGGTGTCTACCCCCCAAAATCTTTCTCAAGGACTTTGACACTCTCCCTAGGAAGTTCTTATGGGCAAGGAATTTGGACTCCCAAATATGGAATCTAACTTGTTGGGATCATGTTTGCAAGTCTAAGTAGCATGATCACCTAGACTAAAGCAAACTAAGAACAATAACCAAGCCATATTTTCTAAAATTTATTGGTGATGGCGTAAGCATATAAACCAAGTTTGGGCTAGAATTCTTAACTTGAAATAATTAGGGGGAGTTGATACCAAGGTTCCAAGATTGGATTTGTTTGGGAAAGGTTTTATGGTTTGGAATACCATTAAGAAGGATGCTTAGATTGTCAAATAAGGTCTCTTCTAGATTGTCAAAAATGGTCATATGTCCTTTCTTGGAATGATGCTTGAGACCTCCACCCCTAATCATCTCTTCATTTCCCCTTTTGTGTCCTTTGAGTGATGTCTATAAAGCAACAATGTGAAGTAAGGCTTCTAATTTTAAGAGTACACTCATGGTGGGGGAATCCCAAATATCATTGGAAGGATTACAATAGATAGCCTATGGGAGGAACTCCTAAATCTCGAGCTACCCTTTCTTCCATTCTTGAAAATATGTCATGTTTCTCTCCAAAGGAAGTGAATGTTCTTGCATGGGGCCAAGGTCCTAAAGGGACATATATGATAGTTATTGGTTATCAGTCCCTAGAGTTGAAGAATGGTGAAAATAGAAATTTCCCTTGGTGAAACAAAATTTTGAACAAATTAGTTAACCTAAATGCAACTTCTTTATCTAGTTGCCTTCTTAAAACAATTGTCCCGCCTAGGATAAGGGTGATCCCACAATACTGGTTTACAATTTTTGGCCAAACTGGACACTGAAATATTTTTTTCTAACTAAATCTTCACTTTTGAGCACCTATAGCGGCTAAACTGTGAGGAATTTGAAGATGATAAAAAATAGTGATTTGCGACATTTTTTCTATACAGTCTAAATATATTTTTTTCCAAAATTTTGGATTCAAATTGCACTTTTTTTTCCATCTCCTTTGAAAAGGGGGGTTCGAGCGAACTCCCTCTCCACAATTGGCTTTTTGTCAAGAATGGTGGGCCCCATCATTAAATGGGTTCGCTCAAACCCGGGTTCTAGCAAACCCTATTTTGGTTCACTCAAACCAAATAGTTCATTCGAACCCCTAAAAGCAAAAATTTTTGCATGCGGTCATTTTTTTCAACTTTTCCTTCGTCACTCGAATTGTAAACCACTTTTGTGGGTTTACCCATAACATAAGAGAGGATATCAAGGCCCTTACAAATGGGTTATGTGTGGCACTAATGAAGAATGTGTTGCTCACTTTTTCTCCCATGTTAGATATTTGGGAACAATGGTGGTAGATATGGGACCAACCTATCATTTATGTTACTTCATTGTTTAAGTTCTAAGCAAGCTTGGGTTAACTTCCTACTTCTACTTATTTTCTTATTGTCACCTAGGATCTTGGTCCTATTTTCATTATGTAGCAAATCTAGCTTGAGCAAAATCATCAAATTTTCAAAGACATCAAAGTCCCATTTAACAAGTGTGGTAAAAGGTCATGGATTATGCCAAAGAAAATATAGTAACTAAGTGTTCTTTGGATGAGGTCATATCTCCTAATTTTCAACTTTCAAGATGCCTTGAGCTTCATTTTTTTGTTGCTCCCTTAAGTCAATACAACTTGATCTTGAAGGCCTTTAGAAAGGTGAAAAGGGCTAATAAATGGTCCCCAACCCTTCATAGGATTTTTCAAAATTAATACTAATGGTGCTTCTCATTTCAATTTGAATGCTATGAGAATGGAGAGGTTGGTCATGCTTGTGAGAGAGGGGGACCACCCACTGCAAGACCCTAGGTCACGAAAGGTCAAGAGCGGAAAGGCTACCCTAACCCACCTCAGTTTAAAGGGAAGTTAGGATGACGAGGATGAGAATGATGAGGATTATGAACCCTTTGACCACTCTGCAATCCGAATGTAGGAAGGAGACTAGGTGAGTCGACCCTTTAGAATCAGACTCGTGTCTCAGGCAGCTCTTTGTCTGAGGACGGAAGCGCAGTTCCAGGACAACAATGCGGCGTGCTGGTGTCTCATAGGTGCATTGGCGTCCATACGGCCAAAGAACCGGAAAGACAAGATTTTGACTCGAAAAGGGAGACTACTAGCCTAGCCTAGGAATGTTTAAAATGGTAGAATGAGATCAAGATAAATGAAATACAAGTATGAATGCGATAAAGGAAACGTATTACCACCAAGGTGATGAAGACGATCTCATAGAATACTCTCCTCGCCAGCTTGCTCTAAGCTCTCTTTACCTGCACACACGAAAGGGAGAAGTTGTTGGGGATGTATAGGGGCCTGCCTCAGTCAGACCCCCGTCTTTGTGTTTCCACCTCCACGGACAGCCCAGTTTGGAATAGTATAGAGAAATGATAAAGGAAAGAACTACAAGCTACGTATGCAAGAAACACTACAAAACAGTAAATGCTTACTCAATCAAAAGCAAAAGGAAAGAAGGGAGGAGCTTTACCACCTCCATCCAAAGGGCTCAAGGCTTGTGGAGGAGCGAATGAGAGGGACTCAAGCCTCTATTGCCACAGTGTATGTCCTGTACTCGCCCTGTTGGAGTGACAGAGTGTTGAGTTGCGGCAATGGAGTGAAGGATGCTGCTACAAATATTGGAATGAATGAAAAATGGTGGAGAAATGCTCAAGTGATCTTGCAAAATTCTCTCAAACCTCTACTTCTTTTTGCTTGGAGAAAGCCAAGGATGGAAGAGTGAAGAATGTGAAGGGATGGATGAAAAAAGGCCATATTCAGGTCGGCCAGTCGAAGAGGGGCGTTACTCTTTGACTTCCAATCGAAAATGTAACGCCTCTACAGTCTCAGTCATAGGAATCTGCCAGGGACGTAAGTGCGTCGCGTGCACGTCCCTAACAGAAATGCCCCCACCGACAAGCAAAATAGGTGCCAAGTGGATGCAAGCAGTGGAATTAAGCCTCTGCCTTTGATTTTCTAAAGTGTTAAGGGTCAAAATGAGATTTGCGTTAGGGGTGCAAATTCATGTTGATACATTTTTCCCCCACTTTAGCGAGCACGAGTACTGATGAGTGCTTCGATAAAGTAGAGTAGTAAGAAATTAGTTGAGTAAGAAGTGTATACTTGAACCGACGAGGAAGCAGAGCATGGTCTGGCGAACCCAGAAGTGCAAGAAAACACTTCATAGTTCCACAGAACTACAAAGCTGAAGTATGAAAATACCTTACAAGCGCACGGTCCTGTAAGGGCGGTATCCTTCAAGAAATTTCACATGAAGGAGACCAGGAAAGTGCCTTACAGACCCGTAGACCTACAAGGAAGGTATCCCCCAAGAACTCTCACATGAGGGAGATCGAGCGAAGCACCTTACAGACCTGCAGACCTGCAAGGAAGGTTTCCCCCAAGAACTCTCACATGGAGGAAACTGAGCAAAGAAGAATTCGTAGAGCCAGAGATGGCGACATGTTTACCCGTAGATAGAACATATCAGCAAGCGATCGCGCAGTCCAGTGAACGGACAGTCATGCAGACTATCGCTAAGTTGCGAGACTTTCAAAGGGGTCTCTTGGGAACCCTTCAAAAGGAAGGAGGGTCCACTCAAGGGATGTGTTGTTTGAAAGGTAAAGTCTAGTCGGGTTCCCCCCAAGCTAGACGCGAAGATGTATAAACGGTCTAGTCAGGCTGCCCCCGGGCTAGACGTCAAGATGTGAAATAGGTTTAGTCGGGCTGCCCCCAAGCTAGACGCCATAGGAAATGTTTGAAACTTTGTGAAGGGGTCCCTTGGGAACCCAACTTGAAGAGGAGGGGTCCACTCGAGGGATGCACTGTTCAAAAGCTTAACGTCTTCCTTCTCAAATTGATTCGTCACCAAGGAATCCTTTTGAAAGATGTTCACTTCATCAAGGAATTTGAAAGGAAGGAGATGTGCTCATACAAGGGGAAGACTAAGACCGTTCCCACTTCGGAGGAGGATTCCATGTCCTTTCTTTACGAACCCTTGATGGAGGAAACACGTTCCATTGGGGTTCTAAGCTGGGAATGCAATTCTATCAAGGAAGTGTGTGAAGGGTCTTCGATAAAAGATTCATTTGGCAATGAATGTGTTTTCTAAAGACCATGTGATGTAGAAGATGTGTTTTCACATAAAAAAGGGACAACTCAAGCAAAGACGAGAGAAAGATAAAGAGGAAAGATAAAAAAAATAGATCACACACAGAGGGCACAAGGGGATCTAGTTATGCGGGGTCAAATCTGCCTTTATTTATATATATTAGGTAACTGTGTTAAGAGGCGGACAATCATCAATCCCCAACCAGATCAAGAAGAATGCATGAAAGAAAAAGTAAAATAAAAAATCAGGTCAACATGGAAGGATGCCTAATTGCTCCTGACGCTTTGCATCATTCCCAATTTATCAAAAGTCAATCACAAACATGGAAGAATGATGACATATATAGAGGAAGGTCTAAAACATACACACTAGTCCTATATCCACACACCAACAAGGGTGATGAGGTTCATCTAGGCACATACAACACGATCACGGGGAGCACATGTCACAACATGCACACATCTAATCTAAAGATCAAGAAGAGGGTCTCCCCCTAACACTAGTCGACCAAGAGGTCGTCAGCTTCCCACTCTAGATCATTGAAGGAAGGAAGATGAGCCTACAACGGTGTAATGTTAATGGGAGGAGTTTTTGATCCTCCCGCAACAAGGGCCAAGGTAGAGGGACCTATAAGATCTCTGTTGCTCAACTCTTGTGGGTCCAAGGTCAATGACCTAGCGAAGATTGTTGACAGGGTCGGAACTTCCTCTACCGAGTTAAACATGCACTTAATAGGAGTGTGGTGTTTCACCTCAGTAGATGGTGGAGTTCGCACCCGAGGTTCACCGCTAGGCTCACCGAGTGACTCGGGAGCGATGACAAACTCGAGGGAAGCTGGAGCTGGTTCCGTGACTAGGACAGAACAAGTCAATTTGGGGCCACCTTTCAGAGAAGGTGGGATCTTCTTATGTCCTCCATTACTGGAGGGACCACGTTCTACCTTCTTTATCGAACGAGGTGAACTCCCCACAAATGAAGCGAGAATCGAGGGAGAAGAGTAAAGAACCATAGTGGACACAACTGAGGTGTTCACCATGTCCACGGGCTTTGGAAAAGGTAGGACATCTAGAATGGAAGTCAACAAGGGCAGTTGCGCAGAAGGAGCGATAAAAACTTGCACCCTTCTAGGTGCAGGTGTGCTCACAGCGGGAGTCGAAAGAGGTATGGAACTAGGTCGAACAGGGACAGAAGGAGGGAGAGAAGAAGACACTGCAGGAGGTGCGGTCTTCTCCTCCTCTTTCTTCTGTAAGGAGGCTTGCTCGGCCAGGAGAGCCTTTCATCGACGCTTACGCTCGCGCGCAAGGCGGTTTCTACGGCTCTTCGCATCGAAAGCCGAAACTTGTGAAGGAACAAAAGGATCCTACTCAACCATGGGAGTGTCCTCCATGGAGGTCTCCAGTAGAAGGGAATTCACCTGAATGGGAGCAAGAGGAATGGGTTCGTAAATGGTGGGAGGAGTTACCTCTACCACCTTAGAGGTGGGCCCTTTTCCGTTCGGGGGAACAGGAATAGGTCGAGGGGAAAACTCTCTCTGTGAGCCTTTCTTTCTATCATATAAATAATACCAGGGCCCTAGAAACCCATTAGGGAGATCCAATATCTTGATCTTGGGCTTCTGCCAAGGAGGCATCATCAGACTCAATGGATAGAGTCCAGGCTTGTTCATCCAGTACTCTTCCCAAGAGGGAGGAGCGGATGAGTCAGCTTGAGAGGGAGCGAGCTTCTCCTTTCCCTTTCGAGAGGAGGAGGTAGCTGGATGCTCAACTATAGGAAGGGTCAACTTTGGTTGTCCCTTACCTCCAGTCTTGTACTTCACATAGTTCTTGTAAAGTAGGTTCGTTCTTTGCAGGAGCGGACCGACGGGAGTAGGCCAGAAGTGATCCAACGAATATCCTCCACGGGATACCACAGGTTGATATCTAGTGTCATGCACCACATGTACGACACCTTCATGGGAAAACTTAAGACACTTATGAACCACATAGGCAATCTCGTTCATGGAAGCTAGCCAAGGTATGCCTAGCTTCACTCTAAATAGGTCTGACTCGGGAATAACATCGAAGACCGTGTCTACGCTCCTAGGTCCAACCACGATGGACAACGTTATCGATCCATAAGGTTTAAGAGAAAGTCCATCATGTGTGCGGATGACGGATTTTGTTTTTTTGTATTCTTCCCATTGCAGGGAATTCAAGAGTAATGTCTCCTTCGTTACGACATTCAGTCTACTCACAGGGTCGACTAGGACCCCTATCACAATATTGCCATTGAGGCGAGTGGGAATATATAACGGAGAAGGTTTGTTGTTTGTTGAAATATCGTGCGAGGTAAATGTAACATCCGGTGAGCCGGTCGCAAGACGAGGAGAGGGAGTAACAGTAACTACGTTAACATACGCCTCTGGGTGAGAAGTACAATCGGTGGGATCAATAATCATGTTGGCAGAATGTGACGGAAACGGATCCATGTATATCTGCAAATCATTGTTAGCTTTCGCCACTGATTTTTTTGAATTGTGTTTACTCCCATCAAGACGGCTAGTATCGTCCTCGATGTGTTCCTGTATCTCATGACGCAGGCGCATGCAACGTTCGATATCGTGTCCATTAACTTGATGGTATTTACAATACGTGTTCTCTTCATACCAGCTAGGGTATGGTTCTCTAATCAGTTTAGGAGTAGGCAAGGCAAGGATCTTATCCTTTACCAACTTCTTCAAGATGGAAGAATAAGATTCGGATAGCTTTGTAAACTTTCAGTCACGTCTTAGGTCATTGTTGTCCACAGCGGCTACTACATTCCGGACGGATTTTCCTCTTCCCAAGATTGACATGATGGATCTTCCCTCAGAACGGGAGCACGAGGAGGAACCCCTAAAATGAACCAATGTCTGCTAGTATTCTCATAGAGCCGCACACAGATGTGTGAAAGAGGGATACTTCATGAGGGCGAACTTCTCTTGCCAATGTCTCTGTAAATTCCCTATGAAGACCTTTTGCACATCTGAGTCAGGTAACGGGTACGAGATCTGTGAGAAGAGCGCTTGATATCACGCTATAAAGTCTGTAACCTTCTCATTGTCCCCTTGCTTGCATCGAACAAGGTCTGAGAAGGTCATCTTCGGTCCGATATTGGCTTGGAACTGTCACAAGAACTGGTTCACAAGCTGATTGAATGTGAAGATGGAATTATCGCGCAAAGAACAGTACCAATCTAGTGTTGTATCTTTGAGAGATTGGGGAAACAGTTTAGCCATCAATGCATCATGATGGAAGAAATCTGTGCACATGGCGTTAAAGGCGGACACATGTGTTTGCGGGTCCCCTTTACCATCGTATTTCTCAAATTTGGGGATCCCCATCCCTAGTGAGAATGGGTTGTTTAGAATAGCCACCGACAACGGGATGTGTCGGGAGAAAGGTTGAAAGATAGGTTGAGTTGAGGCCTGGGACAGGTCCACCAGTTGATTCTGCATCTTCCCCATATTCTGAAGAAGAGTATTCAGGATAGGGTCATTAGAAGATAGAGAACCACCAGAACCACTCCCAGAGCCATTGTCGAAACCGCCAACAATGCCACCAACACCACCACCATGACCACCGCCAGAGCCGCCACCGATGCCGCCACCACCAGTGTGACTTTCGTCGGAGCCACCGCCAGAGCCGAAGCCACCACCATGACTTCCACTGGCACCGCCTCCACCAATGCCACCTCCCCGCTGCCAAAGCCTTCGCCCATCATTCTGCCTAATCCTCTACCACCGAAGGTAGTAGAAGGGGTGAAGTGGAAACCCAAAGGGTTTTTGTTTACTTTGATAGTGTCTAAGCTTTCATAAGTAGAGGGTATATTGATTGAGGGGACCGTGTCAGCCATGTACATGGATGTAGGAGGCATCGACATCTCTAGCTGCCTCTCGCGTTCCTCGAAGAGGCCACCTCATATCGTGCGACCAAGACTCGAGGGGGCACAGGCTTTGGCTAGACCGACGAGACTAGCCAAGAGTTCTACGCTTGTCCAGTCCTTTTCCACCATGTATCTTATTTTCACCGATCACCTTAGCAGCCCTAGCCAACTTTGGGTTGCCTTCCAGATGATTTTCTAATGCACCTAACCCCTTACCGAGATTAACAACATACTCGAAAGGGACATGGACGGCCTCATGCTCGTCTACGGATGAGGAGGTTGGTGACACAAGAGGAGTAGGGATGCGATCAGTTTCATCAAGAAATCTAGATTCGCCTCGTGCTATGTGCTCCTGTGTAGATAGACCAACTATGGATCCAGAGAAAAGGCCGATAGTGAAACTAGAGGAGACCTTCATCTTTTCCATCAGAAGGTGTCGCAGACTTCTTCTAACAATATGTCCAGAGGTTGTGGACTGGGTCGTGAAGCTCATAAACTTTCACGACTCACAAGGGTATGACGACCAAGGGATATAAGAGAAAAAGTTGCGAACACCGACAAAGGGATAGACATTGGTTCACGTCGGGTTCACCAAAAATGTGAGAGAGGGGGACCACCCACTGCAAGACCCCAAGTCACAAAAGGTCAAGAGCGGAAAGGCTGCCCTAACCCACCTCAGTTTAAAGGGAAGTTAGGATGACGAGGATGAGAATGATGAGGATTATGAACCCTTCGACCACTCAGCAATCCGAATGTAGGAAGGGGACCAGGTGAGTCAACCCTTTAGAATTAGACCTGTGTCTCAGGTAGCTCTCTGTCTAAGGACGGAAGCACAGTTCCAAGACGACAGCGCAATGCACTGGCATCTCACAGGTGCGTTGGCGTCCATATGGCCAAAGAACCAAAAAGACAAGATTCTGACTTGGAAAGGGAGACTACTAGCCTAGCCTAGGAATGTTTAAAACGGTAGAATGAGATTGAGATAAATGAAATACAAGTATGAATGCGATAAAGGAAACGTATTACCACCAAGGTGACGAAGACGATCTCGTAGAATACTCTCCTCGCCAACTTGCTCTGAGCTCTCTTTACCTGCACACACGAAAGGGAGAAGTTGTTGGGGTTGTATAGGGGCCTGCCTCAGTCAGACCCTTGTCTTGGTGTTTCCACCTCCATGGACAACCAAGTTTGGAATAGTATAGAGAAATGATAAAGGAAAGAACTACAAGCTACATACGCAAGAAACACTACAAAACAGTAAATGCTTACTCAATCAAAAGCAAAAGGAAAGAAGGGAGGAGCTTTACCGCCTTCATCCAAAGCACTCAAGGCTTGTGGAGAAGCGAAAGAGAGGGACTCGAGCCTCTATTGCCATGATGTATGTCATGTACTCGCCCTATTGGAGTGATGGAGTGTTGAGTTGCTGCAATGGAGTGAAGGATGTTGCTACAAAGCTTGGAATGAATGCAAAATGGTGGAGAAATGCTCAAGTGATCTTGCAAACTTCTCTCAAACCTCTACTTATTTCTACTTGGAAAAAGCCAAGGATGGAAGAGTGAAGAATATGAAGGGATGGATGAAAAACGGCCATATTCGGGTCGGCCAGCCGAAGAGGGGCGTTACTCTTCAACTTCCAATCGAAAATGTAACGCCTCTGCAGTCTCAGTCGCAGGAATCTACCAAGGACGTAAGTGCACCGCGTGGACGTCTACGCCCCGTGCAAGCGTCCCCGAGAGAAACGCCCCCACCGACATGCAAAACAGATGCCAAGTGGATGCAAGCAGCGGGCTTAAGTGGAATTAAACCTCTGCCTTTGATTTTCTAAAGTGTTAAGGGTCAAAATGAGATTTGCATTAGGGGTGCAAATTCATGTTGATAAAATGTTAAATATGGGATTTTCCATTTCTTCTCTTTTACCATGGGGGTGAACACCAACAATCAAATGAACGCTCAAGACATCATTGTGGCTCTTGAAACAAGCTCTTTTTAAATAGACAAGGACTCACGAGTCCTCTTAGAGGTTGGCAACTTTAGCTAAGTAGATTCTTAGCCTTACACCTAACTTCAAAGCTATACTATTTGTTTGTATCCATAAGGAATGGAATGTGGTTTTGGATTGTGTTTCCAAATGGTCTCCTGATGATAATTACAAATGGAATGTCTCTAAGTGGGGATTTTTCTCTTGATAAATCCTCAAAACTTCAACTTGTTCAAAACAATCAAGCCTAACCCTCCTTTGTTCTCCTTGTTGTAGCTCAAGCTTCTTGTTTGCTTCTCTTCTTGGAAAGCTTCTTCAAAGGCCATCTACTAGTATTATAGCTTGGTTATCCTTTTCGTATGTGCTTAGTTTCTCCTCCTTTCTAGCCTAGCATAAAAGGAGATTGATGTTTTCAAAGAGTATGGTTGCCATATGGTCTCTCCAAGTTCTTCTTCGAAGTGAGATAGTTGAAAACCTCCTTGAGTTTTCTCCTTCTTGCCTTATTTATAATTCTAGACATTTGGAAATCTCAATGTTGTAAATATAATAATTCTTTCTTAAAATTATTTTCCTTTTTCTTAAAAAAGGAAAAAGAAAAACAATATATAGAGTTATAACTCATCTACTATTTTTTAAAGAAAATATTAATAGTCAATTATATATTTATCTAATTATAATTTATAAAAAAATCAACTAATTCTATTAAAAAGGCTTACAAAGAATATCTAATACTCCAAAACACAAAATCAATTGAAATTATGATAAATATTAACCATTAACATAGATAAAACTGATGACTGTAGACACATGTAAATTCTCTATTATAGAAATCCTCTTAAGAAAACACAATGAACTGAACTAATTACATTTTAGTGCCTTCAATCAAATGAAAGTCCTTGGTTGATATTGTCATTTTCAAAAATCTTTCGGTGTGGGATATACGTTGTAGTTTGTTAAGATGATAGATGGACTATTTGAGAAACCAAAAAAGCATTGACAAAGGATATCTAATGCTTCGTTAATATTTATAATAATGCACTTTGTAGAGTGTTGCATAATTATGGTACAATGGGTACCCCTTCATTGGAAAATTATTCACCATTTTGATTTCAATCAAATACATTGTACAAAAACCCTCCTTACCAACAAAAGCACCTCCAAAATTGCCTTAGGTGGCACCAAAAGTGAAAACAAATTGAATGAAATGTGTGAATACAAAACATTGGTCCTAACAAGAGTTTAACACATTGAAGGTAGCCAAACTTAAGCACTTGTGTGCTTATCATATGACCGCACACCAAGGAATTCAGGGCAAAACTTTCAAAGTCTATAAAAGAATTATACAAAAAAATTGGCAAATATTTAAAGTTCTTGTTTTAGATGTTTGAGAACATAGTATGCAAGTTACATATGTTGTGCAAATGGCTCGGGCCTTGTTTGTTTTTAATGTTGGTGTGGCACTTGCCCTCCAAGTTGTGTGTTGCTCCACAACCCTGTGTGGACATCAAGCATCCACTGCCACCACCGAATATAAAAAATAAAAAAGAAGCTCTCAAAGAATAATTTCAATGGTACATAGTTATTGTACCATTCTAATATCTTATTATTATGAATGTGTACATAGTTATTGTGCCATAATTGAAATTATTCAAGACCCTTAAAACTATTTAATCAAAATTTGGTACAATAACTTTGCAGAAATAAGAGGTTGTCACTATACCTAAACAACATCATGTCCACTAATCTCATAAACACGGATTTACTAAAAAGGGCAGGATTCAGCAATTGGAGAGCTAGTCCAAGAAAAAACTCTAATGTTGGATTGTTAATCCAAGGGAACAATAGATTGAAGAAAAAGTATTCTAATAAAAAGAAATAAGAAGACTGGCACAAACATTAGAGTCATCGTGTGAGGTTTAAATAACACTGTATAAATAGGGGAAAAATAAATCGATGAAAAGACTATAAATTGCTCCACAAAAGAACCACTAAGAATCAATTTTTCCATAGGAACAATTTTTTTATTATTATTCTTGTCAACTATTTTATCTTTGGACTTGACATAATATATCTGAACTGGACCAATTGGCAATGTCGCTAAGAAACCATAATATAACCCAAACAATATTACCGGAACCTCTCTCTATCCACGGCAATACAAAAGCAGCTAAAACAGTCATCATAAATAACCTCCTTTATAAGTTAATTGGTTATAAATTTTAGAATTGATTATATATTGTATCATATGCAATATCGCCACTAGTGTTTTTTGAATGAGAAAGTGGAATAGAATAGAGTGAAATACCAATAGAGTTCCATTAAAAAGTGTTTACATAGGGTAGAACCTCCTCAAAGAATATAAGGAATATATACACATATTACCATTCTATGTAGGTAATTTGAAGTTTGAATAGACTGATTGATCAATTATCAATCATACTAATAAAAAAAGAACCCCTCCCTTGAGCACTTTCATTCCCTGGTTTTTGAAAATTTATCGTAAATTCCCTTGAGAGAATTTATAATGCCCCCTAAAAAGAGGGCATGGGAGGGAGCGGGGGAGATTTTAAACCCAAAAGATCTTAAAACATATATTAAGATATGAAAGAATTTAGAATACCTACTAAAAAGACTGATCCAATCCATAATGATACACCTGAAAATAGTACATTTTTGTTACTTGACCAACCATTAGAAAAAGCAAGTTTCTTCTCTTCCGGCTCCTGATGAAGAATCTATGACCAAATTCGATAATAAATATTGAGATCCTCTGTTATATAGGAATAAATCTGTATTTACTTATTACACATATCATATACATATAATATGATGATACAAATACCTCTTTTATTATATATCGGTACTGCTCAATAAGTATCTTACAGGCGAATATTTACTCTTTCAATATTTGGGGTCGACTTATGGACTCCAATGAAATTAATTCTTTATTGATTTTAATACCATAATTGAATAATCTAGTTGTATGTTGCTCCACAACCCTAAACCCTAAACATCCACTGCCACCCTCAAAGTATCACCACGCCTACACTATACCAAAGACGGACATAAAACAGATTCTGTTCCGTGAACCTACACTACCAAAGAATGACATAAAACATGGACCCTGCCTTCATGCACAAACCTAAACTTCTAATACCATGTTAGAAATAATAATGACGCACTTCACAGAAAGACAGTGTAGTAGAAGGAAGTGGGTGAAAGACAACAAGCAACAAGGTTTTAATTATGGGTAGACTGGATCCCTTTACTTCATTGACAGTTATCAATTACATTGTGCAGACCACCTCCTTTGGTAGTTTCACATGAGCAGTGAACTATTGATAAATCCACACAATACAATATTAACACATTCCAACATACTCCATACTGATGTTTTATTGTTTTACTAAAACAGATAACCAATTGAGATAATAAATATGGTATGATGCAAACAAAAGAAACATTTCCACACCATTTGCCATTAACTTGAAAATGCAGTATAAACATATTTTCAACGTAACACAATGTATTGAATATCTAAGAATTATACAAAACACCCCAACTTTAATTTCAACAGTTCTTCCAACAAAAAAAGATCATATGATTTACCATTCAAGAAAACCAAGATGAAAAGACACAAGATCCTGCAACTTAATGTTAAATGAACGACTGCATTTTGACAAAACTGGAAGATAATTAACAGTGCTCATCACAGTTCAATAACTAAAATGTGGGAGTGAATATAATAGAGCAGCTTATAGAAACAGATCTCAAGTAATACACTACGAAAGAATCCAGAATGTCCTATAATTTTTAAAAGCCAGGAGGAGGCCATTATCTCCCTCTCTATTCAAAAGCTACAGCAATTTACATAAAAAATCAGATAACAGTGGATTGAGAACAATGCTTCTGGATGTAACTGTGTAGTACATTTTGGATTGCATCTGTGATACATCATCAAGGTGAGGAAAAACACTGTATTAGGGTCTCAAGCAACTGATTTCAAAAACTACGGAAAATACATCTAATCCTTGCTTCAAGATTTCAGTGCCTCCTGTCCTAGCAACAAGCATAAAATAGGTCATCAAAGAGGGAAGATCGTTGAATGAGAAAAGAAATGCAAAGAAACATCAAGATACTCAATCTAGATTCAACTGAGCTGAAGCTTGAAGAATACCTATCTTACAGATAAATGTAGTATGGAACTTCATTAAACTTAACCAGATGCAACTAAAAAATTCTTTTTTGAGAAACTTCACAAAACTTATCCGGATATAACTGGGCTAATCTTCAAGAAAATCGATCTTACAATGATACAAGTTTATGTGGTTTTCTTTTTCAAGTCACAAAATAAAGGTTTATATCATTATATATAAAACAAGTACATGTATGTCATGTAAAGGTAGTTGCATATTGCAGGGATTCTGACCTTCAGGGCATGCAAAATTTTGGCTTACCAATAATAACTTCAATTTTTACCCATATGCAGAATAGATCCTGCAAAATCTAGCACATGCAATCACAACATAAAGTAAAACATCATGACACAGGCCCTAATTTGTCAGCAACAACCCATCATATCTTCTTAGACAACATTATTTGGAAGAAATAAATCAATGAACTTACTTCTATGTAAGAAACCAGATCAAGTGGGAACAAGGATCCATAGATTTGTACCATCAGTTATAAGATAAAGCTGACAAACCTCATGCCAATGAGATGAGATGCCTTACAAGAACAGTAATAGCCACTACACATTTTGCATTGAAAATACTATTCCCTACAATTTATGCAGGAAAGTTAAATTGTAGATTTAGCAAGTTCTCCCTGCTTAGCTCACTATAAATGAAATAGTTTGGCCTTGCTGACAAGGATGGGGTCTGGTTTGAGCATATAATCATTCACAAGTCTCTGATACCTCAAGCGTGTAAACTTCTTCCTGAAAGAAAGATTAAGAGGAAAATAGCAACGAAGTTGTGAAGCGATAAATAATGATAGTATGAAGATGATGAAATGAGATAAAACAGGGAAACATGTAAAAATGCTGAATTGAAATAACAATCAGAACTCTTTTGAATTACACAAAGGAACAAAATATATACTCATAAGGAATGAAGATATTGTCACATTCATCATTAACAATAAGCCTTCAATTTTCCATTTAGTAAAGGTGGTCATTACCCTCCAAAAGGCAATTAGCCAAAAATAGACAAGGTATTGATCAATCCGAAAGAATATCTGATGTATACTGATATTTTAAAAAAAGGAATTTGTCATTATGGATTAATAAGTTAAACAGGTTTGCCATCAACCTATCATCACTTGCACTTTGGAAATGACCCCCTTGCACCAGTAAAGCTTCTCCAAATTGAAAAACATTTTCACTACAATTCAAATTGCACAAATCAACTACAATCACAAAGCTTGAAATTTTCAAATTAATTTTTTCAGACAATCAGTGAAAGCAGTATTTGCCATTAGCTGCTTCTGTAAGCTATCCTTTTGTAAATGTTATGCCCACTGAAGCTTCCCAGCATGTTCCACACACTGATGGACGTTCCCATTCGTGCTGACAACAGGGCCCCTTCTAATAACAGGCTTTGTACTGTGCTTAACTTCAAGTCTCAGACGCTCTCTTGAATCATCCCGACCCCTTACATCTGGTAAAACCTCATTAAGAAATTCCTCTGCTATGTCACCATCTTCATCTGCTTGAAGCTTTTGTGTGTACCACCGAAAGCCCTGGGAAAATATTCAAAATTTTGTCAGAGGCAACAAAAGTATCCATCGCAGAGAGTTCAGAGAGAAAAACTCATACCATATGCTCAGTGCTAAAACGGTAAATTATATAGGTAAAAATAGAATTCAACCATGATTTTAAAATGCATGGATACAATAAGAATATAGCATTTTCATTATTACATCGAGGGGTGTTCTATGATGACATCATGGAGTCTCATGTCATTACCATGTATACAAAAAACAAAATACACCGGAGATATATTTTTAAAAAATTTAAACTATAAAGTAACTCTTAAATAAAAATAGTTCCTCATTGCTTCAAATAAAAATACAGTAACCAACGTCAATAAAACAAAATAATTTTTAAATAGTTATAAAATAAAATAAAATAACTCTGAAGTAAATAATGTAAATTAAATTAAATAATTCTTAATGCTTACGAAGTAAAATAACCTAACTCTAAATACATAAAATAATTCAAGACTGATATCTCTCGGCACATTTTAAATAGAGATGTATTTAAGATATCTTATTGCCATCTTCAAAACAAAAATAAGCTAAACATTAATCGTACTTCAAAAGATAATATTCTGGACCATGTTACCACAAGTACTAGAGGCATTTGAGAAGACTCCAGGCAGCATCAGGAACATCAGGGTCCCAAATATAAACAAATTTAGAGCATTAAAATCTTAGAGAAAATCCAATCTAAATTCTAGCCATAAGGCAGGAGTCTCCAACGAAACAACTCCAGTTTATAAAGAAAAAATACAGAATTTCTGCAATGCCATGCCCATATATCTTCAAACCTAAATTTTCCACAATGAAAGATAATAGGAGCTATCTGAAAATCAACAATACTCCAAAGGTCTCTTTGTCCATTGATGAAATGGAAATAGACAATAGCTTGTTAACAAAGAATACTAATATGCACGTTTATGGATGCATATCAAGAACTAAAAACTCTAAGAACTTGGGTAAGAAAAGTGGAAAACATCATGCTCGGTGGAAATCCTAATGATGCCTAATGGTTGCTTTTCAATCAATCCAAGCAGAATATAATGACTTCTAAGGAGGCTCATGGTTAAAGTAAAATCCAGTCTTTTCATTAAGCATTGGTCACCTGCTTCCAATCCCACTGAGGATCTTCCCATTACAGTGCCAATATAGGTCAAGTTTCCATTGCTAGCAACAGAATATCGGCATGAATCTTGTCCAAGAAAATAGGAAGTCATCATAGAATACATCATTGCTTCAGATTTCACCAAAGATACTCGAAGCTCAACTATGCTAGGATTTGCACACTACAGATGTGGCTTAGCTTTTTCAAAATAGACTGATCTTGGAAATGGGATGTATTGAATGGGAGCAGTAAATGGATAATAAAACATCTCATGCAAATGCAGAATATGCAATAAACATGGACATTTGATGGGGGCCCAATATAGGAGCAAAGATCTCACAATCCCAAGAAGATAAGGAACAAAAATACAGTTGTCTCTGCAGAAAAAAACAGCAAGACAGAGGCACAAGTCTACAAAAATCCAAAGAAAGGCAAGCTGAAACAAAATTTCAGAGAGCATACACTGGAAAAGGCAAATGACAAATCAGCCAAGCAAAAGAGTTAAGCCTAGAAAACCATTCTTGAAGCACTTTCTAATACTTATCTAGACTTTAGAGGACATGGAAGACATCCAAGCAATCAGAAAAACAAGTCAATTTTTTTCTTTAACAATAGGAGCCTCTAGAAACTGCAAGCATCAAAGATAAAGAACATTGCAATCCTCAAACTCAACTTTGCAAGGGATTACTTCCATTGTGAACTTTCTTGTCTAGGTAGCTGTTTTACTTTTTATTCAACGAGCTTTCTAAGTTCTAATCTTTAAAGAGCTGTGCGACTGTGTATTTTCAGAGAGAAGCGTATAGTAAAAGATTATGTGGATAATTCATTCTGCCCTAAATCTTCAGTTTTATGGGGATGGTTTTGCCTTATTATAGTGTTAAATTTCTTACCTCAACCATTAGTCATTATTATGTCTATCTTATTGTTGAGTGTTTAGATTTCCAGCTATTGTGTGCATATCTTACTCCTTTGGGAGTGATCACACACTATTCTAGCATTTATTGTTATTTTCTCTTCTTTTCACCCTCCCAAACATTTTTAGAAGGCATTTGAATAGGGGAGATGGCCCAAATCTGGAGGTTGCTTGAGCTAAAGCTTCCCTTTATATGCTCTGATTGCGGGTGCATAGAAGTCAAACAATCAGAAGCACCAACAATAAGTGCTTAATAAAGATCATTCAACTAGGTAAAAGGAAAAAGGAAATAGGAATTAAATCTAAACAAAATAAGCAAGGCAATGTTATCTGCATAAAAATTCAATTTAGGAACCCAAAGTTATGAAGCTGCAAAAAAATAGAGGAAATCATTTAGAAACTATATTGAATTAGATGAAAATGCAGGCCTCTGCAGACGAACAGAGAAAATAATGCAAAATATGGACTACCGCAGGCCTCTGTAGACGAACAGAGAAAATAATGCAAGACTACCAACCTCCAAGAAATTCCAAAGGAAAGTATTACAACCACCTTGCCATCATTTTAATATGGATTCCTTTGATAAATATTAAAGGCCCGGATGTGCCTGATAAACATTTTTTCTTCAAATATAAGATTAAAACAAAGCAAACTGATATGATTGGGAGCTGTCAAAAATAACATATTTGGAGACATTTGAGGCAGCAAGCAAAAAATTATTTGCAACATGACAAACGATGATACTTTGGAACCTAGCCATGTATGAACTCAAATCTTCACAGAATTTCAGCTTGGGACTTCATGCCATCTCTTCTCATGAATTTCAAATATTTTATGTGAACAATAGAATAAGTACAATTAAGTAGCTAACATATTGGATTCTGAACACCACTCTCAAAATCTTACTATAATGGAGGATTTCAAACCATCCAGGCACCTAAAGACAGAAAGAAGAGGGATTTAATCAGAGAACACTGAAGCTCTTAACCAAAATTAACTCAGCACCCGCAAGCTAGAATTAAACTTTGCTCAAAGCCTTTACACTTGGAGCAATAGAACAAAGAGCATAAATTACAATGCTGAATAATCAGATACGAGTTTTTGTCTCAGAATAATGGCTCACACCAAGAACACAGATGGAAAAAAGAGCATGCAACTTTCTGACCAATGTCCTATATATCTAGACATTAATATAATATTATAAAGCCCTTCAAAAGAAAATGACACTCAATTCAATTTGAGAAGGTGTGGCTCACTCATAAAGAATTTAAAAACAATACCATAAAGTGGTGGCATGAAGTGTTGGTGTAATTAGTTATTGCACCTTATATTAAGTTTACTAAGGTAATTAATATTATTTACTTGAGTAAATTAAAAAATAAGAACACATGTCAACTCCCTTGATTGATGGAATTCTTTGCCACCTCAACCTCACTCATCTCCTTGATTGACAGTAGTGAGGTGCCACATCCCTCATCAAGATGAATTACTTGACACCTCTGCTTCTATTGTTGGGTCAGTGCTTTAATTCACTACTCTCCTTTAGACACTTGTCACACTAGCTTCTGCATTGTAGCCTATTTCCTTGTTTTACATGCTCTTGAAGACAGATATTGGAATGATGTTATTATTATTAGTGTCATCTTGGTGCTAGTGTTCCTAGGGTAATAATTTAATATTGTCTAATATTTATTAAATCTAGCATGGTACCAAAGTACGACAGCTTAGGTGGCATTTGATTTCAAATTTGGGATGGTTTTTATGTTTTTTCCTAGGCTTTATAGCTATGTTAACGGTTCTATTCTCAACACTCTTGGATCGGGGTTTGATCTGCTCTTGGTTCAAAATCAAACACCACAAAGTCAAGTAACCATTCTTTTGCCCATAAGGTTTGATTTTGTTTTTATAAATGCATGCATTTCTAAACAATTTTGAGCAAAATGGAGGCACAGATACCTCTGCAGTGGCAGAAAACCGATACTATCAAATCGTTGAAATCAAACTAGAACAAGCAAAGGCAAAAAGAAATAGCCCTAGGCATGCAACCTGCAGTCATACAAATTTCCTATTATCACTGCACAAGTCTAACTTAGGCGAAGGTATTGTCACATAAATATTTTATAGCATGGGCATTGGTTGGATAATTCTTTTTTTTGTTTCAATTACTTATGCAAAGGGGTACAGGGGGTACTGTAGGTACCAAGGCAAAGGCAGTCAACCCCACTAGCCCCCCATGCCATTACAAAATAATGGTTTCCCATAAACCACTCCAATGACACCCTTAAGATTTCCAGCCAAACATTTGCTACCATGTCACCCATGCAGACAATCAACCACTAGTCCACTGATGCTCCACCACCAAGCCACCGCTTGCCTCCATCAAAGCTTGGTCACCTAGCAACTCCCATGGCACCAAGTCATTGCCTAAGTGGCACCACCCATCACCTCCACCAATGCACTATCAATGACACTACTCCATCCTCCACTCAAGTAACACTCACCTAACACTGGCCTGACAAACCCCTCCGGATGCATTTTCAAAATTACCACTCAAGTTTAAGAAGCCTATTCTTGGCCATATGAAGTGTTTTTTGACACAATTTTTTTGAAATGGGCGAAAATTTTGTAAACTTCACAATAGTATAATCCATTATTGCTCAAGACTCCCAAATTTTTTAAAAATCAATTTTCTCTAGAATTTGCTGCAAAATCTCAAGTTTTTGAACTTCTAGGCCTTATAACTTTTACAAATGGACTTGGATTTGAATCCCCTTTTTTAAGTGAGGTTTTACAAGCACTACATATTGGTGCAAGCTAATTTGTTATTATGGTGTCATTTGATTGTACCTTCAAGTTTCTGGTCCACATTGGATATTGTAAAGCTTTGAAAAAACAGCTTCTGTTAGTTTTATGATCAGAAATTCAATAAGCAGAAATGCAGCACATAAGACAATGAACACCACAAGATACCCTGGGAAAACCCTCCTACTCAAGGGAGAAAAACCCAGCAAATATATCGCTTATATATTCAAGGAATAAGAGCAGAAATCTGCTTACAACTCAGGCACAACACAATGCCAAATTTGATACAATGAATAATGGCGCTTCTTCTAGATGCGCAAATACAAATGAATATGTTACTCCTTGAATTTGATCTGCTGCTCAAGTACGAACCTCTTCTAGAACATGCGAATATGAATGAACTGAACTTGATGATCAAATGGAATGAAATGATCTCATATATATACAATGTGAAGGAGAGGTCGCACCTCTTCATGAACAAGGTCGGCCACAAAAGAAATAAATTTACAAATGAATGGTGCGAATTACAAGGAGAGTCGGCCCAAATGAATTATAATATGTTGCCAAGTGAAGCGTCTCTTCACTTTAATAAAAGTAATAAATAAATAGCCGTTAGGCTATATGAAATTTATTGTTCAACAAGCATGGCGGAAGTATGTAGCCCGAAGCTACAACATCAACACTCCCTCTTAGCTAGGGAGGAATACTTCCGATACACACAGTCATGGAATCTCTCAACATGACACCCACAATGGCTACACCCATATGTGGAAAGGAGCACATCACAGAGTCACTCAATGTGATATCAACCGTCATGGCTACTCCCATGTATGGCAAGCATATATGCACAAATGCCCATCACAGAATCACTTAACGTGATGTCATCATCTTATCATGACGTCCACCATGGCTACTCCCAGAGGGTGGAAACAAGGGCTTTCACCTCAAATTTCTCTCACAGAGAAAGATGCATTAAACAAGGGCTTACACCTCAAATTTCTCTCACAGAGAAAAATGCATTAAAGCAAATCACAGAAGATCACTGAAGCTGAGTCTCCCTCTCAGCTATGGCTTCATTCTCCACAATACCAAGCTTGTCTCGAAAGTACACAAACTTTACTCTGGAGAGAGGCTTGGTGAGAATATCGGTCGTCTGCTCATCAGTGCTAATGTATCTCAACTGGATAGCTTTTCTCAATACCATATCTCTGATATAATGGTATTTGATCTCAACATGTCTGGTTTTGTCATGAAACACTGGATTGACAAAAAGCTTCACACAACTTTGATTATCACAATGAATGATAGTCGGCTCCAATGATTGTCCAAACAATCCTGCAAGGAGCTTCCGAAGCCACACTGCTTCTCGAGCTGCCACACACGCTGCAATGTACTCGGCCTCTACGGTGCTCAGTGCCACTAAAGACTGCTTCCTGCTACACCAGGAGATCATCGCAGACCCTAAACTGAAACAACATCTAGAGGTGCTCTTCCAATCAGCAACACACCCTGCCCAATCAGAATCAGTATAACCATGCAGCTTCAAGTCCACACCAGAAGAATATCTCAAGCCATACCCAACTGTGCCACGCAAGTATCTCAGGATATGCTTTGCTGCAACTAGGTGTATTTGCCTCGGTTCACACATGAACTGACTAAGTGCACTCACTGCATAGCAAATATCTGATCTAGTATTGACTAGATACATCAATGATCCAATCAACTACATGTACATAGTAGGATCCACCAGATCTGAACTAGCTGCAGCCTCCTTTAACTTTTGAAAATTTGTTTCCATAGGTGTAGACATGGATTTGCAATCCATCATACCAAATCTCTTCAAGATGTCTATTGTATACTTCCCTTGACTTAGAATGATCTCATTAGGCCTCTGCCATACTTCTAAACCAAGGAAGTAATGCATGTACTTAAGATCCTTCATTTCAAATTCAGAAGCCAACTCCTTGCATTTGATAATGAGGTGTTCTTCTCCAATAAGAAATAGATCATCAACATAGAGGACCAAGATCAATGCTTCGCCATCAATTACCTTGAAGTACAGGTTTGAATCAGCATCATTCTTAGAGAAGCCCAAGCTCAACAGGTATCGATCAATCCTCTCATACCAAGCACGAGGAACCTACTTAAGGCCATACAAAGCCTTCTTCAATCTGCAAACATGAGACTCCTTCCCATGAACTTCAAAGCCATCAGGTTGCTCAATGTATACTTCTTCAATTACACCATTTAGAAATGTTGTCTTCACGTCCATCTGGTGTAACTTCTATCCTTTAGCTACTGCAATGGCAATGATAGTCTAGCTACTACAATGGCAATGATAGTCCTGATGGAGGTATAACGAGCAATTGGAGCAAAGGTTTCCTCATATTCCCTCTTTCTGAGAGAATCCTCTAGCCACAAATCTAGCCTTGTACTTCTCAATGCTTCCATCAGCCGCATGCTTGATCTTGAAAAGCCACTTAGAAGATACAACAGATTTGCCTTCCGGTCTAGGTACAATGTCCCAAACATCGTTCTTGAGAATAGATTGATATTCTTCAGCCATAGCATCTCTCCATACTTGCTAACTTGTAGCTTCCTAAACACTGGACGATTCAGACTCAATGATTTGACCCATCAATGCAACATAGTTTGAAAACTTGAGAGGTCTTTTGCTCTCTCTGAATGTTCCTCTAGGGGCTGCAAACTTTTATGCCTCCTGCATTGTTTGCCTAGCCCATAGAGGTCTCTTTCTACCAAGAACAATGTCTATAGGCCCATCAGTAGGTTCCAAAGGCTCAACTGGATCATCATCCTCTTCTAGTTCAGTAGAATCCCTCTAAATCTCCAAGTTCTTGCATCAACCTCCTAACCTCCTCGTCTAAGGTTGCCTCTGTTGGTTTGTCAGACTCCCTCTGAAGGTTAATTCCTCCTCTTCGAAGAAACTGATCACAATGACAACCTAAATAGGTTATTCCTCTTCGAGAGATGTATTCAGCCACCAACTCAGTCCCATGGCTGCAAGCTATGACTCCATGCTTGATCATTTCTCCAGTCGGCATGACTTCTTCACAGGATGCCTCAAGCTCTTCCTCTCTATGCGATCTCTCATCACCCTCTTGCTCCTCGATCCGTCTTGGAAGCATTATAGAGAGAGATTACTAAAAGTTCATAGAACTCAACTATCTCGAAGAGAAATACCAATGCTAGAAGCATACATGATTCACTATCCCAATGTTATAGCATGAATTAATAACTACATAAAAAATTCATGAACATTATTCAACATGAAATACTTATCTCATTGAAATCAGAATCTCCTTAAGTGTTGTACTTAGACGCTTTTCAAGTCTGCACTTATCTTTCCTGGGATCTGCTCATTATCTCTCAATAATTTTTCAGATCTTCTTCACATGATTCTTCACAGAAGTAAACTCAGAAATAACACTTTGATGCTAACAACTCATGCAAAGACGTCTCTCACAACACCTTCGTATACAACATGACACCAGACTTGGAAAACATATAGTATCACGACAAACTTGACTTAACACTGCTTCTACAAACGATTAGACTCAGATTTAAAAGCAATGTACACTGTCAACACTTACGGCTCAAAAATAATACATACAACAATCACCATGGCATAGTGAGTATATATGGCTCAAATGAACAAGGCAACTCCCACACTCTAAGGCATACAATAACTTCAGGACTTCAATATATTTCAACTCATCTCAACCCATGACCAGCAAAATGAAGTGAATTTTGAAGCTCACACCCTCACATAGTCCAACTCCATCACATTCTTTCCATGGCACTTACACAAACTCAGCAGCTTTACCTGTGTCTTCTAACATGTCAAAGATTGACAACCTCAAAAGCCTTCAAAACAATCGGTATACTGCTCGCAGCCAATATGATGAAGTTCGTCTCAAGGTCTACATTTGAATCTGCTAGAATTGCTTGGACAAATCTGATCAGATCTAAACCCGCTCTGATACCATGTTAGTTTTATGATCAGAAATTCAATAAGCAGAAATGCAGCACATAAGACAATGAACACCACAAGACACCCTGTGAAAACCCTCCTACTTGAGGGAGAAAAACCTAGCAAATATATCGCTTATATATTCAAGGAATAAGAGCAGAAATATGCTTACAACTCAGGCACAACACAATGCCGAATTTGATACAATGAATAATGGCGCTTCTCCTAGATGCGCAAATACAAATGAATATGTTACTCCTTGAATTCAATCTGCTGTAGCAAGATGATGATATGTTGCTCAAGTGTGAAACTCTTCTAGAACATGCGAATATGAATGAATTGAACTTGATGATCAAATGGAATGAAATGATCTCATATATATACAATGTGAAGGAGAGGTCACACCTCTTCATGAACAAGGTCGGCCACAAAAGAAATGAATTTACAAATGAATGGTGCGAATTACAAGGAGAGTAGACCCAAATGAATTATAATATGTTGCCAAGTGAAGCACCTCTTCACTTTAATAAAAGCAATAAATAAATAGCCGTTAGGCTATATGAAATTTATTGTTGTAATGTCCCCTTCTCGACAGTAGTCCGACAGTTGGCCGTTAGTCTATCCTGGTGACCCGTAGGCTACTCGGAAGCATAATTAGGGTTCCCTATCTTCTAAGAGGATGTTTCAGCTCTTGTTGGAGTGTGCTTTTGGAATCTTGGTGTCTGGTTGGCAGCTCTTTTCTGGGTTTTCAGAGAGCTTCGCGTCGATATGACTTACATGATGATCCAAGCAAATTCATGGATTTACTATTTTTAGTAAGTTCTATTTCTGGCAGTGGTCCTGTTTGCTTCAGTGCATTTGGCTTCCCTCTTCAGATGGTTCAATTGGTTGCGTCAGATTCAACGCCTGGGTGCAGTTCTTGGAGAGATAAGTTATTTTAATTAAAATAATGTTTTATTATAATTATAACCCCTTGGTCTAGCTTCATAACTTAAGTTGTTTTAAAAAGGGGAATTTAAGGGTGGGCGCCCCATCAAGGAATTATGTGAATTTTTAATGATTTATCAAAGAGGAAAAAGGACGCCAACTTGAGGAGAGAAAGTAACTTTAATTTTAATAAGATTTTTCACTGGGTGAAAAGGGACGCCAACTTGAGGAAGGGTAAGTCAACATGAAATTTGAAATTGGTTGACTCCTGAGTTTTGGCGCACCTTCTGGAAGCTTCTAGGATGCTCTTCAAAAGTTATATAAGGGAGTGCTCATCTTCATGTTTTTCATCTTGAGTTTATGCAAAGTTATGCTGCCGAATTGGTGACTGAGTGCTTCGGGGAATGCATACCCCCTAGCTAGGCTTAACTTCTTGCTTGAAAGATAGCAACTAGTTGAGAGGTTGATTTCAGTAGAGTTGTTTTGCATTCTAAGTTAGAGTTTTGCATTTTCAGTCCATTTCACAGTTGCTGTTTTAGCTGTGGCTAAACTAGTTTTTCAATCATAAGTAGTTGAGTGATTTTTATTTGCTTATGGGTGTTTGAGGTTTATGCTTGGTTGGTTGAGGCAACCCCTTCCTCCAAATTGCAGATTTTATTATTGAGTCTCTAATTTATTATGGCAAAATCGCCCTTTCTTGAGGGTCGTACCATTTTGGAGAGCATTGGGATGCGTGCAAATTAAATGTGTTGTGTTTTGGTTGGTCTATGGGTTCTATCTTGGGCACCTTTTGCATTAAACATGTTTGCACTTGGTTTCATGGGATTCGGGTAAAAATTGAGTGAGTTATCAGTAGATGAATGAATTTCTATGTTGCTGATTCTGCAATTTCAGTGCAGGTCTGACATAACCAGATTTGCATAATGGGGTCTAAGAGTTGGGTTTGCTGTTTGTGAGGTCCAGATAGGTATAGGCAAGTCTTCTTATTTTATTACAGCAATTTGTACTTATCCGGTTGGCATGAAGTTCTATCAAATTGTAAGTTGAGCAGTAGTACTGCCAGTATTCTTAGCTTTGGCTATTTCCCACGATTGTGGAAGGGACTAGTACTCCTTCAATCTATAGTTTAAATTAATCACTGCTTTCCCGCTGACCAAGTGGAAGAGGCCAGCTTGCCGCCTATTTACCCTTATTGTAATGCATTTCATCATTTGTTGATCGGCTAATCCGTCAAAATGCTCCTGCTGAATAAGTGGTCGAGTTGCACTTTATTTCAGTACTGTACTCTCAATTCCAGTCCTCCCGCTGAACAAGTGGTTGAGTGATTGCTTTCTTTTCAGTTACTTTCAGCAAGTTCTTGTTTGCTAATGATCCCCTTTCGTGTATGCTCTCAACCTTGCCCACACTGGGATCTGGGTAGATCAGAGGAGAGGGTTACATTCAACTGGTTTATGTTTACACTAATGCTAATGGGTGAATTTAGCTGTGTAACAAAATGAAAAAATTGGCCGGCATATTTCAGTGGTATCAGAGCTATGATTCTGCCAACCTGTGGCCTAGTGAGTTCAGTTTCCGATGAGTGACAGAGCCCACAGATACTACACCAAAATTCAGGCGAGAAATCCGCCCTATCAGTTTCTGCATACACTAGAGGTAGATACTTTTTCTGAGGCACTCAGACAAACAGTTGACAGAGGTAAAGCAGTTGCAAAGATGGCAGAGAGTAACAAACAGCCCACGGATGATAGAGATGACAGAATGGAGAAGAAGTTTGACGGGATGATTGACATGCTGGGACGCTTACTTGCCAAAATGGATCAGCAAGTTGCAAACAATTCCCCCCTTAATCAAAACAACTCCAACGGTGAACACAGTGGAGTCAATGGGAACAATGGCAGTGGGAGAGACAGAACCATTGGACAGCATGATGCCACGTCTAGAGGATCAACCTCTAGGCCCCTTTTTGCCACATTCACTCAAAGAGAAGAAACCCAAGTTGAAGCTACAACGAATTACGCCGATGACGCCAGACAGGCTTACTTGGAGTATGACTCTTTCCCTCTTGGCCTTAAGGAGTTGTGGTCTTTCGACCAATTCATTAATCAAAGGAACCGGAGAAATGGTGGAAGAAATGAATTCAGAGGTCCTATGGGTCCTAGAACGGATTACCAACAAGCTCTTGGGAAGGTGTCCTTGGCCCACTTCGATGGAAGTGATGCATGCACAACTAGAGCATGGGTGCAGAAACTGAATAATTACTTATCCTTGAGACCTATGACGGAAGAAGACGCAAACAAATTTGCCACCCTACACTTGGAAGGTGTTGCCCATGAGTGGCGGTATCATGGTTTGGTCACCCTTGGCCACAGCCTAATCAGAACATATGGAGAGTTCACTAACAAGCTGATTGACAAATTTGACACTAAGGATCCGAAGGTGAAATTCAAGGAGCTTGCTCAGCTGAAACAACATGGTTCCTTGGAATCATACATTGGGGATTTCCAAAGGCTTTCCGCGATGGTGCCCAACATCACCGAAAGAAGATTAGTGGTGCTGTTTTCAGAAGGTCTAATGGAGCCATTGAGAGGATGAGTAAAGGCTTTTGACCCACCCAGTCTTGAAGAGTCTATCAAAAAGGCTAGAAACATGGAGCTGTCTGCACCTAAGCCTAAATTTCCATCCAAGCCTTTTCCCCATAGACAAGACAAAAGGCATCCTCCAAATCAGCACGAGAAGTTTCCTCCCCAATTGGGTGATGATGATAGAGAAAAGCTAAGGAAAGAAGGGAAGTATTACACATGCAAAGAACCTTGGACAAGGGGACACAGATGCTATGGAAGAGGCCATTCTAACCATATGGAGGCCTATTCTGATTACGGATCAGAATCTGATCACTTAGAGCAGCATTCAAAGATGGCAGAAAGTGATGAAGAATGTGAGCTTGAGGAGATTGAAGAAGAGCAAGGGGGTGAGGGCACCTTTGCCCAACTCTCAAATTTCCAAAAGAACGAGTCCTTCAAGCTTCGTGGCTCAATTGGGAAGCACAGATTGATTGCCTTAATTGATACTGAAGCAACACACAACTTCATTGATGAAGGATTGGTTGCAAAGAAGAACCTCAAGACGGAAGAATTTGAAGGCTTTAAAGTGATGGTTGTTGATGGGTTCCACATCGCTTGCACTCACAAAATTACCAACATGTCTTTACAGTTAGGTAACCATGAAGTCAAAGATGACTTCTATGTTGTTAACATTGGAGATACTGATGCCGTTCTCGGCATCCAATGGCTGCGATCTCTTGGAGAGATCTCCCTAAATCTGCAAACCATGGAACTTAAATTTCAGTCTGATGGGAAGAAAGTAGTGCTAAGAGGAATGTCAAATGGAGGTCCTCGGATTGTCTCTTTCAAAAGGATGGAAAGGTTGATCCGCCATGACGCAGTTGAGTGGGCTGCGGAGTGCATGGTTCTTCCAGCTAGCCCGGTTGAAACAAAGATAGAATATCCACCAAATATTCAATCTGTACTCACAAAAAGAAGTAAAGTGTTTACTGATTTGCCACCAGGGCCACCTCCAGATAGAGGGTTTGAACACGTCATTGAGCAAAAAGAAGGGGCAAAACCAATCATCACAACACCATACAGATATCCTAAGAAACAAAAGGATGAAATTGAGAAAAACATAAAGGAGCTTTTAGAGATGGGTTTCATTCGCCCAAGTAAAAGTCCCTTCGCTTCAACAGTGGTTCTTGTGAAGAAGAAGGATGGCACCATCCGCATGTGTGTGGATTATCGTGCCTTGAACCAAAGCACCATCAAGAATCAGTATCCCATCCCCCGAATCGATGAACTCATTGATGAGCTGCACGGTGCTAAGTTTTTCTCAAAGATTGACTTAAGATCAGGATACTATCAGATTTGAATGAGGGGATCAGATGTTGAGAAGACAGCATTCAGGTGCCACTATGGTCACTTCGAGTTCTTAGTTATGCCATTTGGGCTAACTAATGCTCTGGCCACCTTCCAATCATGCATGAACAGAACTTTCCAGAGGCAGTTGAGGAAGTTCGTGTTGATATTTTTTGATGAAATCCTCATTTACAGCAAGACTTGGGAGGAGCACCTCCAACACTTGGAAGACGTGCTTGGCATTCTTGAGACAGAAGGTTTCTTTGCAAAGGAATCAAAGTGTGAATTTGGTATGGGAGAGTTACTCTACCTTGGCCACATCATCAGTGCAGAGGGAGTCAGAGTTGATCCAGAGAAGATCAGGGCTATCGTGGATTGGCCAACCCCGGAAACTCTAACCCATTTGAGAGGATTCTTGGGTCTATGTGGATTTTACAGAAGGTTTCTGAAAGGGTACTCACAAAGTGTTGCTCCTCTTACTGATCTAACCAAGAAGGGGGCATTCTTATGGTCAGAAAAGGCACAAGTTGTCTTTGATAAATTCAAGAGGATCATCAGTTCTTGTCCGGTCTTTAGCCATACCGGACTTTTCTAAACCCTTTGAGCTGCAATGTGATGCTTCGGGAGAAGAAGTTGGTGCTGTTTTGATGCAAGAAAAGCACCCCATTGTGTTCGAAAGCAGAAAATTAAGAGGCATTGAGAGAACCTACTCAATTTATGACAAGGAAATGCTTGCAATCATGCATGCATTAGCCAAGTTCAGACAATACTTGGAGGGGAGTAAGTTTGTTGTCAAGACTGATCACAACAATCTCAAACACTTCATGCATCAGAAGGACTTTGAGTATGTCAAAGGGAAGAATAATGTGGTGGCAGATGCCTTGTCTTTAAGGCCACATTTGAGCTCATTATGTGAGCTTACAGCTGATTGGAGAGAGTTGTTGCTTGCTGATTATGCAAAAAATCAGTTTGCAACCAGCATTATTGAAGGTACTTGTCAAGATGAGAAGTACAAAGTGGTTGATGGGCTGATACATTACAAGGATAGGATCTTTTTGGTATCCGATTCTAAGCTCAAAAAGAAGGTTTTGCAAACTTTTCATGACATTCCACTTGCTGGTCACCAAGGTTATTTTAAGACTTACCGGCAGATCCGTGAAAGATTCACATGGAAGGGGTTGAAGAATGAGGTGTTGAGCTACATCAAGGAATGCCATACTTGCCAAATGAACAAGAATGAGCACACCTACCCCGCCGGACTGTTGCAGCCCCTACCCATTCCCAATCAAAAATGGGAAAGCATCTCTATGGTCTTCATCACGGGGTTGCCTAAGACACAAGGGAAGGATTGCATCTTCGTGGTAGTAGATAGATTAACTCAGTTTGCTCATTTCTTCGCCATTACCAGTTCATTTACAGCAGCTCAAGTGGCTGAGTTGTTCTTTCATGAGGTGTTCAAGTTGCACGGTTTGCCAAAGAACATTGTGAGTGATAGGAACAGCAAGTTCCTAAGCACTTTTTGGCAAGAAATTTTCCGGATGAGTGGTACGGTACTTACTCTGAGTATCAGTTATCACCCCCAAACCGATGGTCAAACAGAAATTGTGAACAAATGGTTGGAGGGTTATCTCCGAAACTATGTTTCAGAACAGCAGAAGGCTTGGGTCAGATGGCTTCATCTGGGGGAATACTGCTACAACTCATCCTATCACATGTCCATTAGGATGTCTCCATTCAAAGCCCTCTATGGTTATGAGGCTATTAGCTTTGCAGACTTGGTGTTTGGGGATAGCAAGGCACCACAGGCCAAAGATATGTTGCAGCAAAGTCAGGATATTCTGAAATCATTGAGGAACAACATTCAGATTGCACAGAATCAGCAGAAGTTGTACGCTGATCAGCGGCGAGTTGAGCGCTCCTTTGAGGTGGGAGACATGGTTTACCTTCGCCTTCAGCCATACAGACAGTCTACTCTCAAGAAGAGTGGAGCTAAGAAGCTAAAACCCCGCTTCTATGGGCCTTTCAGAGTCATCAGAAGGGTGGGTGCAGTAGCCTATGAATTAGAATTACCGCCTAGCAGCAAAGTACACAATGTCTTCCATGTGTCTCGCCTCAAAAAGGCGTTGGGACATAACATTGTTGTTTCATCTGATCTTCCCCCATTGGATGAGGAAGGGTTGTTGGTGCTAGTCCCTGAAGAAATTATCAATTCCAGGGAACGCTCTTTGAAGAGAAGGACAATCAAAGAATATTTGGTGAAATGGAAGAATTTGCCGTTAGAGGATGCCACTTGGGAGAATGAGGAGATCTTGCAGCATCCTAGTTTACTGTTGCTTGTGGACAAGCAATTTTGGGAAGGGCAAACTGTAATGTCCCCTTCTCGACAGTAGTCCGACAGTTGGCCGTTAGTCTATCCTAGTGACCCGTAGGCTACTCGGAAGCAGAATTAGGGTTCCCTATCTTCTAGAAAGATGTTTCAGCTCTTGTTGGAGTGTGCTTCTGGAATCTTGGTGTTTGGTTGGCAGCTCTTTTCTAAATTTTCAGAGAGCTTCGCGTCGATATGACTTACATGATGATCCGAGCAAATTCATGGATTTACTATTTTTAGTAAGTTCTATTTCTGGCAGTGGTCCTGTTTGCTTCAGTGCATTTGGCTTCCCTCTTCAGATGGTTCAGTTGGTTGCATCAGATTCAACGCCTGGGTGCAGTTCTTGGAGAGATAAGTTATTTTAATTAAAATAATGTTTTATTTTAATTATAACCCCTTGGTCTAGCTTCATAACTTCAGTTGTTTTAAAAAGGGGAATTTAAGAGTGGGCGCCCCATCAAGGAATTATGTGAATTTTTAATGATTTATCAAAGAGGAAAAAGGACGCCAACTTGAGGAGAGAAAGTAACTTTAATTTTAATAAGATTTTTCACTGGGTGAAAAGGGACACCAACTTGAGGAAGGGTAAGTCAACATGAAATTTGAAATTGGTTGACTCCTGAGTTTTGGCGCACCTTCTGGAAGCTTCTAGGATGCTCTTCAAAAGTTATATAAGGGAGTGCTCATCTTCATGTTTTTCATCTTGAGTTTATGCAAAGTTATGCTGCCAAATTGGTGACTGAGTGCTTCGGGGAATGCATACCCCCTAGCTAGGCTTAACTTCTTGCTTGAAAGATAGCAACTAGTTGAGAGGTTGATTTCAGTAGAGTTGTTTTGCATTCTGAGTTAGAGTTTTGTATTTTCAGTCCATTTCACAGTTGCTGTTTTAGCTGTGGCTGAACTGGTTTTTCAATCATAAGTAGTTGAGTGATTTTTATTTGCTTATGGGTGTTTGAGGTTTATGCTTGGTTGGTTGAGGCGGCCCCTTCCACCAAATTGCAGATTTTATTATTGAGTCTCTAATTTATTATGGCAAAATCGCCCTTTCTTGAGGGTCGTACCATTTTGGAGAGCATTGGGATGCGTGCAAATTAAATGTGTTGTGTTTTGGTTGGTCTATGGGTTATATCTTGGGCGCCTTTTACATTAAACATGTTTGCACTTGGTTTCATGGGATTCGGGTAAAAATTGAGTGAGTTATCAGTAGATGAATGAATTTCTATGTTGCTGATTCTGCAATTTCAGTGCAGGTCTAACATAACCAGATTTGCATAATGGGGTCTAAGAGTTGGGTTTGTTGTTTGTGAGGTCCAGATAGGTATAGGCAAGTCTTCCTATTTTATTACAGCAATTTGTACTTATCCGGTTGGCATGAAGTTCTATCAAATTGTAAGCTAAGCAGTAGTACTGCCAGTATTCTTAGCTTTGGCTATTTCCCACGATTGTGGAAGGGACTGGTACTCCTTCAGTCTATAGTTTAAATTAATCACTGCTTTCCCGCTGAACAAGTGGAAGAGGCCGGCTTGCCGCCTATTTACCCTTATTGTAATGCATTTCATCATTTGCTGATCGGCTAAGCCGTCAAATGCTCTCGCTGAATAAGTGGTCGAGTTGCACTTTATTTCAGTACTGTACTCTCAATTCTAGTCCTCCCGTTGAACAAGTGGTTGAGTGATTGCTTTCTTTCAGTTACTTTCAGCAAGTTCTTGTTTGCTAACAATCCCCTTTCATGTATGCTCTCAACCTTGCCCGCACTGGGATCTGGGTTGATCAGAGGAGAGGGTTACATTCAGCTGGTTTATGTTTACACTAATGCTAATGGGTGAATTTAGCTGTGTAACAAAATGAAAAAATTGGCCGGCATATTTCAATTGTTCAACAAGCATGGCGGAAGTATGTAGCCCGAAGCTACAACATCAACAGCTTCAACTTAGAAAGTGCCATTACACATGTACATGTATTTGGGAAGGAATAGTACATCAGAATTTTGTAATAATGAACTAAATAAAGTTCCATCCTAGGGGGGCTTAATCCATAAGTTCCAAGGATTCTACAAAATAAGACATATTGCAAATGACCAATGTAGTCATATTACATGCACTATGATTCAACCTCCATGTATTGATGAAAGCTAACACCGAGTTACATTAGCTATTATGGATCCTCCTATTCTCTCTGCCACATCATGCTTACGACTCAACGCATCCTGATTCTACTTGATCCCACCAATTTGTTTCAATCATGGTTCAGCATTGGCATCACGGTACACAAATGACTTTCAGATTTATTCATTCATCATCGTCTCCTTGGGTTATAGTTCTTTTCTATGGGTTCCCTTTCCCTTCCTTTGGGGGAATACACGCTCTTAAATCTATGTATCTTGGGGTTCTTTCAAATTATACATGGGTACCTAATGTGGCTTGTCTTGCTCAAACCCATTTCTTTATTACCTCTATTCCACCTAGTGGGGTGTTAGTGTAATAAATTATTGCATCTTATATTAAGTTTACTTAGATAATTAATAGTATTTACTTAGGTAAATTAAAAAATTAAAGCACATGTCAACTCTCTTGATTGATAGAATTCTTTGTCACCAATAACTCATTCATCTCCTTGATTGAAAGTAGTTAGGTGTCATATCTCCTTCATCAAGATGAGTTCACTTCACGCCTCTACTCCTACAATTGAATCAATCCTCTCTTTTGGGACACTTGTCACCCTGACTTGTGCATGCCCTGAGTCTATATATTGTAGTCTATTTCCTTGTTTTACACAACCTAGAATATCAATATTGGAATGTTGTTATTCTTACTTTATTTGCATTTGAATTAGTATCATCTTGTTGTTATTGTTCCTAGGGTGATTTAATATTGCATAATATTTATTAAATCTAACATGAAGCTCCATCAACTCAAGGCTACACAATATTCAAATTTGTGAAAAAGTTGAAATATCTCTATGCCAAAATAAAATGTTGGCATAGAATAGAATTTGGGAAAAAGTTTGAACAAAGCAAGGATGTTGAGACTCAATTAGCAAAAGGTCCAAGGGCAAATGCAGGAGAAAGAACACAACCAAATTCTGTAAAGAAAAGAACAAAATCTAATTCCTTGCCACACTTCAAAAAAGGAACAATCTTCTTGTTTGGCAAAGTTCACGAGACAATGCATCAAGCAAGGAGATTCAAACATCAGATACGTACATTCTGCTATTCTCGATAGACAAAATATTAACAATAATAGAGAGTATATTGATTTTGTGTCTGCTATTTTGTCTTACGCCTCTGAAGGAATTGCTCCAAAATAATCCCATACTTATTGAAGATGAAGACAATATGAATTTATGAAACCTAATACACAAAACAAAGACCATAGTCTTCTCCCTTCACCCAGACAAACTGCATAGTCCAGATGGTTTTTCAGCAACCTTCTAGCAGACATTGGAATAAAATCAAAAGTGACCCGGTTCCCTTGATTGAGTACTCCAAAAAAATAATGTTGAACAGTTGAATTGCACTAGGTGTATGCTAATTCCAATGGTAACGTATGCACTTATGATGGAACATAGCTTTACGCAAATTGTCTTACAAAATCCAATCATAATTGATTGCCTCCAGCCTCAAGGCTCTTCTGCCGAAGTTAATATCTAACACACAATCAACACTTGTCCCAGGAAGACAGATAACAATAAACATTATGTTCTTTCAAGAGTTAATACACTTGCTAAAGATTTAAAAACCATGAGGTCTAGTGATCAAACTTCATATCTCAAAAGCTTTTGAAGGTGCTATTGAGACCTAATAGAAACAAATCTCCAAACATTTGGCTTTGGCCAACCAATGACTAACCAGATAAATAGTTATTTGTATTTGCTTATATGGGCAACCTTTCATCTGAATGGGTGAGAAAATATGCAGAGTTCCCTAAACAGGCAAATGAGAACAACCAGATGAAATTCCAGCTGTTGGAGGTGCCAAGTATTCAAACTTCCATTTGCTTAAGACACACTTTCTTTTGCTTGTCAACAACAAAAAGATCAAGCAGTTAGAAAAAATGCTAGAAAGATATCAAGTGGGTTAAGGAGAGCAAATAAACAAAAGTAAATCTTTGTTCTTTTCCTTTATACTACAATAGAAGGAAAAAAGACAATTTCTAAGTAATTTGGAAGTATTTGGTATTCCCTCTCCACCTGAAAAAATATGGAACTATTGATACCCACTATAGTGAAGATGCAAAACAAAAAATCGAGATCAAAAAACAGGTAGTTTTGAAGTCAAATCCAAATACTGCATGCAGTTTTCCAAGTTGTCCCCAATTATATGCTCATCTTCTACCTTTGCCACAAAAAACACGAAGGGATAAATTAGAAATTTGCAAAGGAATTTTCTATGGAGAATAACATATAACAATCATAAAGATCCTCTTGAAACTTGGTCCCTCATAACTTCATCCTCAAATAATTCCATGATAGAAAATGAATTTCCAAGATCACCTTAGTAAAGCATCTGAGCGTTATTCAAAACCTGTCCAATGAAGTAACCAAGCTCCAAAAGAGGTATTAAAATCCATCTAATATCTTTACTATGACAAATTAATCTGATCAAAAACTGTGGCATGATGTATATTTTAGAAATGGGAAATTGTCCTTCAACATAACTGGTTCAAATTATTGAAATTTACCCAAAAAAGTGGAAGAAAAAAGATATAAAACTGTTCAACCTAGCTCCAATTAGAAAGGCTGTGTGGAAATTCTAGCAAATGCCTAGGCAAAATTCTCCAGACTAAATATAATCTGCCTCATAAAGATGAATCTATTAATGTCACTTGGATATCACATTTGCCAGCACTTCAAAGCATGTCAGATTGGGAGTTGAACAATTACAAGATCAGCTAACTTGGCAAATAGGATAAAGGAACAAAATAAGATTTTGAGGAACATTGCTAGAACATGTATATCCCACTTGTAAAGCTAAACATAAAGAATTACAACAGGACTTACTCCAGAGAGCTCCTTAATCTTGCTGATTATTGTAAATAAAACAATCAAGGTATTACATCATGGAATACAATATTCCTTGAAGCTACACATCCTGAACTACACACCCAACCCCAGCAGCTAGAGAGGAGAGTTTAGAAACAGACCAAATTTTCTTTATCATTCAGCAGATCAAATACCATGTCCCCACACCAAGAGAAAAGAAAGTACAGCTGCCCCAACATATCAAATTTAAATTTCTTCTCCCCTTGGAGCTACTCACCAATCAAACCAAATATGATATTTACAGATATGGCCCAAAAATCAAATCATTTTTGTGGATTGCTGCCCTTAAAAAAAACTGACTGCTAAGAACTCACACAAAAGGGGAAAGAATTATACCAAAAGTTGTCCACACTGCAAAAACAACACCAAAACCATTCAGCACTAATTCCTGTGATTTCTTCTTGCAGGAGTACTTTGCTAATCTTTTTGGATACAAATCCACAACTTAATGCCATCAAGCAGGCTCTTACAAAATGGGCACAAATACAAACTGAGATGAAAATCCACCAGTGTATGTTTCATATCACTCCACAATTCATATTGTAGCTGATCCAGAAAGAGACAAATGCAAGGATATTCAAAGATGGGATCACTAATCTTTATCAATTGATTCAAATAAATAAGATCTACAATCAAAGCACAACTATTGTTTATTCCTCCCTTATCTGGTACGAATGATTCTTCAACCATGATTGGTTGACAATTAACAAAGTAGTGGAATATACCTTTCATTACAACTGGCCCAGCCTTGAGGTGGGGGGAGGACGAGGAGTGATAGCTAATTAAGACAGGGGAGGAAAACGAGTGAATGATAGCAAATCGAAGCAGGGGAGGCGGATGAGGAGTGAACCCCCACCCCCAGGGTGAATGAGGAACCAAAGCAAGAAGGGTACAAGTGATAGAGCGATGGAGTGATAGTAATAGCATAGTGGCATCTTAGCCATCCAGAATTCTGTACAATTATCACAAGCCACTGGGTTCTGACCCCCTCAGGGGTTACAGTGGGTATAAATCAAAAACAAAGGCTAAAGGGTAACCACCCCATAAAAAATGGTAAAAATTACGTTTTTACAGAGCAGCTAAAAATAATCTAGGTCAAGCAGTTGTAGGAAGAATCATTAGAGATGATCAAGGAAAGCCTATTCTAGTCTTCATGAAGGACAAAGGTAAGCAGGCAATTAATATAGCTTAACTGATAACTTGACACTGTAGGGTCCTTCTAGTAAAACAATCTAGGGCTCAGCTCCAAATTGAAGAAGATTCAAGAATTATCCTTAGTATAATTCAAAAAGTCTACAAGCAAGAATTATCCTTCTAGCTATAGATGCTTGGAAAAAATCTATCAAAGCATAATAGTAAACAAGAAACTATGGTCTCATGGTTTTTTTTCGCAAAAAAATCAGCATGATTTTATTCACATTTTTTTGCAGGTTTTAAAAAAAAATTGGCAATTTTGCAGTTTGAAATGGGAAAAAATTGCGGACCAAAAGGTCAAAGATTTTTTCAAAAAATCGGTGAAAAAATCGTCCAGCTTGCAGATTTTTTAAAAATCAGGATTAATAGGGTTTTTTTCCAAATTTCTGTTACTATGATACAAAATTGTTTGTAAGCTAGAAGAATCCTGGATGGCTTATTCCACTCTAAAGGATGCACATACCAGATACATGAAGGACCAGGAGAATCTCAAGTAGTTGATAGATAAGTGGGTGCCTAGGGCTGCAAGTTTGAAAATAATATATAAATGTGCAAGGTTTGATCCCAACATTCCAACTGACCTTGTCCCAGCAGGGGAAATGGTAACATTATTAGTGGAGGTCAAAGCATATATGATGAAACGTGTGCAGCAGATAAAGGCCAAATTCAAATCTTTTGAATGCATTGAAATGAAGATAATGCCTAGTATAATGGATGAAAATGGGGAATTAAAGTCATTGGACCAGTGGAAGGCAGGATTTGATACAATGGTTGTCATGTCCCCGAAATAGAACACTAAAGTATAAAAATAACCAAGCATTGAAATGCAAATAAACAAATAAAATAAATAACAAAATACATATTAAAAATATAAATATAAGTATTAACAATTTAATATAATTATAATTATCATAATATAATATTATAAATATTATAAATATATATATATAATAATATAAAAATAAATATATTAAAATAAGAAAATATATTGCAATCCCATAAGAACGGTATTAAGTCAGCAAGCAGCGATAAAGTTTATTACAAAGCCAGCGCTCATAACTAATATGCAGTGATTACATGTTATTAAAGGCTGCAGCGATCCTCAGATGAGTTGAAGGCAGCGGTTAGGAAATATGAGGATAAAAAGGAGAAGCGGTTCTTCATAAAGGGGGGATTATTATTAATGGACAGCAATTAATATATTCAAGAGCAGTGATTATATTTGTGTAAAGGAAGAGATTAAAGTGCATGAAAAGGCAGCGATCATGTGTATGAAGAAACAACAATTAAAAGTATATGGATTAGTTTAAAACAGCAATTGATATAAAGGAGGTTTGCTAAACAAATAGTCATGTCTTTGTAAAAGGTCATGTCTATTAGAGATGCATCATTTCATGGAAAAATAAAGATATAAGATGATTATGAAGAGAGGAATGAAAGGGGAGGAGAACAGATATAATCAGGAAGGAAGATAATCAGATTTAAATACAGATATATGGAACAGCAAATAAGGACAGAAATAGGAGGAGTATTTCCTGAGCATAGCAGCAGATACATTAATATGATATACTCAGATTTGGAAGAAGAAATATGTGGGAAGAAGAAGTTGGCTCAAGAAGAGATAAATGAAGACAAATGATAAATCAATAAGGGAAGTAAGTTGAATATAATTATATATATATATATATATATATATATATTCGTATAAAGTGATTATTGGAAGGTTGAAATATATTAGGAGTATATATATATTCATATTAAAGAATCATAATTACTGATAAGGCTCATTAATTGCTGCAGCAATTATATATATATTCATATTCATGGTGCTTGCAGCAATTAATGAGCCTTATCAGTAATTATGATTCTTTAATATGAATATGAATATATATATATATATATATATATATCCTATAAACAATCAAACGGAAGGTTGAAGGAAGCAAGTTAGGGAGATGCACTTTACGAGCTCTCCCATGCTAAGTAGGCCACCTCAAGGGTGGAATTGTCTTAGTCTGGACATTCCTGCTGCTTGGGGCCAAGGGGTGGGTTGTCTTAGTTTGGATGCTCGTTCTCTTGGGCTTAGATGGGTTGAGTAGTTTACAAGCACCCCTTTGAAGGTTTTCCTATCAACCCAAACTATGGCTGGTTGTTAGGATGGATTCAAGGAGTTTCAATCATAAGAGGGGCAGATAAGGCAGCATGGATAGGGAAAGAAGATACAAGTTTATCTGCCAAGTACGCCACCCCAAGGGTGGAATTGTCTTAGTTGGACATTCTTGCCGCTTGGGCCAAGGGGTGGGTTGTCTTGGTTTGGACGCTCGTGCTCTTGGGCTTGGTATGGATAGCTTTGGGCAGACTTATCATGTTCTTAATCCAAATCCTATTATGATTAAGACTTCCACTATGCATTATGGATAATGTGTAGATAGTTTTGAAATAGTTATGTATCTACATGATTTAAATAAATAAGTCATTAATGTTGATCATATGAAGTATATTCCAATGGCATCTAACCTAATTGCAAGATCTAAAGGCATTTAATTGGTGAGTATAAACCCTAACTACATTATATTTGTGATTTAGGACAAGATTTAGGGTTATCCAAAAAGGGGACATTACAATGGTTCCCACCCTTTCTGCATTTATTTGTGCAAATGATGAGATTGATACAAGCCTATTAAATACTACTTTAGATAAGTTATTTGCTTCAGAGATAGGTCTGGAGAGATTTTGTAGAGAGGCAAGGGCAATTTTAGATGCAAAATATATTGAGCATATTGGCAGGGTTGCAAAGCTACTTTTGTTCCAATGGCCATCAGACAAAACTTATGTGGAATGGAATGAGAAGTATAATGCTTAGTGTATATCTGATTTTCCATCGATCATCAAGCTTCCAATCCAACATCCTACTCAGCTTATGACAATATATTTTTGGAGTATCCGCAATTCTTCAGGTGTTCAACAATTTTGGTCCTATTTGGCTTTTGTGGTAAAGTCAGCATTCTCTTAAACGGTCTCCAACAGTTCCAAAGGCATCTTCTATTCGATTTCAACTGCTTCCACAAGTTGTGTCATAAAATCATATCTTGTAATGAGCTCAGTCCCATTTGTAACTAATGGTAAAAGTGAAAAGTCAAATGTAATTGTAAGCAAGTCATGTGAGTCATGTGACTTCATTCTAGAACCTGTGTGCTCACTTCTCTATATAAGGGACCCTCGTTTCTTTGAAAAGGCTTCCAAATCTATGTTTTGTAATTTTAGACAGGTAGGTCAATTTATTTTGGGTAGTCTTTTGAAGTTCAGAACAAAGATAACTGTAATTTTCTCAATATAATTGCATACAATTCAATATGTGGCTCATATGAAATATATGCCATATTGTTGTTGTCTCCTTTGAATGTAATTCAATATTCTTTTGATCAGTATAAATCAAGGATTGTGGAGGTCTTTGTTGCACATTTGTTGTAGCAAATGTTTAATTGATAGCTTACTTGAATTTGTGTTTAGGCTATTATCAGTAGAAATTACTTATTTCAAGACTCTATAAATGGATAAGGCACCAGTCTAGGTTACTTCTTGTTCAACCCTAGAAGGAATCAATCTCAATTTGAAAACAATTTTTTACATTCTGTAATTTGTTTGTTTCTTTGTATTCACACCAATTTTAGAAAGTTTCAGAGGATTGTAAAGGTAATAAGCTACATCTGAACAATCCTCACTTGACTGTGTCAAATCATTATCTGTTATTGCATCATTTGTGTCTGGGAGTATCTTAATCTTAAAATGATGTTTAGAAGGGAAACCCACCTAAGTTTTGCAGAGCCTACAGTGTAGGGAGAATTTGTTTTAAATTATCTGTTAAGTTGGCCACTGACCTAAAAGTCTTAAGCATTAGAGGTAGCTTATCTATGGAGACAATCAGATAATCAGCTGGAAGAAAAGAACCAACAAGGTGCACCCAGATACTCATCAGCATTCAAGTATGAATCTCCTAGATGAGCTAAATCTAGCTCAAATTACAGACGACACTCCTGTCGATGAACCTAGAGTTAGAAATCAGTTTCACCCCATCTACCCTAGGCCTCAGCCACTGTCCCAGGTTTAGTGTCTCTCGGATTTACCAAATGATTGCACGGGCCAGAACATCACTTGCCTTTCTTTAATAGTTTGGAATCTCCCCTGGTCATTTGAATATTCCCAATCATGGGTACAATGGCAAGGTGTACACTGTATACATAGTTTGCAATGGTTTTCAATTTCTATAGTCCCTACTATAGATCAATTAAGAAATGCTCCTTAACTAAATCCAATGAGGGACATGTGTGTATTCCTCAAATGAAAAGATATGTATTACTCATTTGAATATTCCCAGTCATGGGTACTACGGCAGGGTGTATACGTAGTTTGGGCAGCTTTTCTACTTTTATAGTCCCTACTATAGATTGATGAAGAAATGTTCCTCAACTCAATCAAGTGAGGGACGCGTGTGTATTACTCAAGTGAAAAGGTACTAACAACATAGACTATGAGAGCTATTTTTTCTTGATTCAACTGTGTGAATTTATTTGCATCTCATTAATACGGACTGTGGAAATCTAATGTCTCTTAACATAGACTATCCGGAAAGGCAGCAATCCTTGGGTACTGTAATTCCGTTCAATTGCTAAGTTAGGAAAAAAGATGCTAAAAGTTCCTGGACAAGAAGTGTTTATTAGACCACGAGTATTCTAAAGTAAAGTTAGGAAGTTTACTAACGTTAAAAAGCAGTTTTGGTGGTAATTTAAATAGTAAATAATAAAAACCATGATTACAAGAGACAACAGTATTACAGTTAATTAATTATTGGAGTACAAACCTCACTTAAATGATTCTAATCTACCAAGAAATGCATGGCTAATTTTTTTCATTACAGTTTTAATTTGGAAGAAGATTCACTGGACAAGAAGAGACAAATAAGGAATTGGCAATGTTAGATGTAGGTGTCAAAATCTCAAATTTGGATCTTATACAATATAAATTCCTAACCCTAAGATACTAATTATAGAGGAGATATGCCCCTCACTGATCCTACATCACATACTGGCATGTGAGGAAAACTTCAAAGGCTCATCTTCTACAAGCAACATAAGCATAAGGGAATTCAGAAATCTTAATTAAGCAAATAGAAAGCCGGCACAGGCACAGTGTAAGCACTGGACTGATATCTTTAAATGAGCATCACTCCCAGTATTTTCACACCCATAACTAACTTGTCTCAAAATTATAAATTGCCCATGCAAAACATTGGGATATATATCTAATGCAAAACATCAAGCACGGGTTTATAACTGTGCAGCACTGCACTGTCCCCAAACCTTTCACGTGAAATCAGCCACAATGTTTCCTTGCTTGTGTTTATTTTTATTTTAAGTTTCATCATCTACATACTACCCCTATTCTCATTATCATTTGATAAAATAAAAAATTAAGTTAACTCTGTTCAGCTGTTTGGAGACCCTTGCCTTTTTCATTCCATACTTGTAAATTTTTTCTTTATCGTTATTTATTGTTCCATAAGAACCCTCATGTTCCGTGTGGATGACAATATTTGCATTGCATTTTCTTTAATATTATTTAAGTTTTCCTTGGTCCCCAATGGGCCTCTCTCTCTGGGCTCCTCAGGCCACATTTTTTATACTGATTTTTTAAGTACGAAGGCATCATTGTCAGATGTCCTGTGAGTTGAATAGCTCTCCCACCTGTCATAGATTCACCATTGGGAAAAATGAATCCACAAGATCCCACTTCAGTTACCCTCGGCTCCCATAGGGAATAAGACCACAGGATTCTGCCTGAAATATTTTTTCCATCAGACAAATTAAACCATTGACTTGGCATGTTCCTTAAAAAATCTTAACTTGTTTTGTTCAATACAATCCATAACCTTTTTCAAAATGGACTACTCAAGCACATTCCCAGGTTTAAAATGGAAAATTGGTCTAATCATAGAACTGGATCTGATTTCCAGGAACTGCCAAATACAGGTGTTGTTGAAGCTGTGACATTTTCCCACTTGAGTATAGTGATTGCTTTGGATTATTATAAAAAAAAGGCAACAACCCCTGGATCTCCATTCTCAGAACCTGTAGCTCGAGTAAAAGAATTCCGGGAATCTTTAAACCTCTAAAACAATAGGGCTCTCCATTAGGCTACCAGTGAATGCTATCACTCTTTCTCTAATCTATAACAACCTTCCAAGTGCAACATGCCAAAGACATCCTACACATTATCAGGATGGCTGTGAATCAGTGCAGAAACTCAAAACATACCTCATAAATATTTTGACTCTTGAAAACTTGAAATTCATTACAATATTAAGTTCAATTCCCCCAGACTACAAAACTCATAAAACAGCTGTTAAATCTGTACGATATCCCTTAAGTCAAAAACTGGAGAAAAGATATAACTCGGGGTGTGTACTATTACACCGATTGCACATGCAAGCAATAGCCAATGGATCTTTGCAAATTAACTTCACAAAATCAAAAACCAGTGGAAAGATATGGCTCTTCACCAAAAAGACTTTGTGAATGGATCATCAGACCTCTTGCGCATGCCACTAAGCTATCACTTGTGAATTTCTCAACTGCATCGCACTGAAAACTTTAGAGATCACTGCAGACAGCATTCCAAAGTAAGGTTTAACTGGATTATTATTCCAGGACCAACTTGGATTAGGAAACTTTACAAACCCATGTAAAAATAAATTTATAATGCCCTTGGGATTAATGCTACAATTTTTAAGATTTCAACTTGGATTACATCTATACCATAGTTTCCAACTTGAACTACCCTCATTACAACTTTTAACTTTTCTTAAACCTGTGATGATTTTGTAATTGATACTAAAGTTTTTAACATGGATTACACCTGTAATGCCTTTAGAGCCAATACTGCAATTTCAACTTGGAGCGCCTATGAGGCCTTCAATATTGATACCAGAGCTTTAAGGAATATTTAATTTGGAATATGATGCTTTTCAGACTGATACCACAGTTTTTAACTTGGATTCCAAATATAATGTTTCCAATGCCTTTTGGATGTGTACTACGGTATCTCACTTGGATTACACTTATTATTCCTATGGAAACAAGACCGCAGATTTCAACTTCAATTATGCCTATAATGACTCTGGATCGGTTGGGTAAGCAACTCCATGGACCTTTCAAACACAAAAATGGACTGAGTTTCCAGATAGAGTTTAACACAGACCTTGCAAAATTATTGGGGCCCAGTGTTAATTATCTTGGGGACATTTAACTGATCCCTTAGTCCACCCATTACTGTCTGGAATGAAGCCTAGTAAACGTTCCATGCGTTGCAGAATGCATATTGATATAATCATAGAAAAACCTAACGCAGGCTGAAAAAACCGTGAAAACTAACGAACAAAACTTAACCTCGGAAAAGTTTAAGGAGTGGAAACATATTGACAGTTATGCAATGATTTGCCCAATACTTCAAGAAATATATGTATAATAGACTCATTTTAAGACGAAGAAATACTATTTAATGCATGTCTATTTGGGTGAATCCAATATGGTTTAATGCAATCTAACAACCTCATCACATTTACATGATACCTTTGGACAGTTTTTGTGGGATAAAATCTGTTGGTGTGCTAATCTAATTTTTCACAAAAACGAGAAATAGCATACAAAATATACCCTAATTATAACGAATACAAAAACTTTACAACACATACCTGTACTCCGCCATCTTTATCCCAGCACTGGTAAACAACAGGACCCTGTGGCACTGTTTCAGTGGGGACTGCCACCTTCATTCTGAAACCCTGCCTGGAATCAACAGTGTTGTTAATAGAGGGCCCCTGATGATGATGATTATGTTGATGATGATGAGGCTGCTGTTGCTGCTGGTTTTCGTTGTTATCTTCCTTAAGGAATCCCAGATGACCCAGAAATTTCTTAAGAAATCCAACCATTGTACAGTTATTTTCGTTCGTTCGCCTGGCCAGAATTTTCAGCACCCACAATGTCAAATCTGTGAATTTTTGCAGCAATGCTGTATACCAAGGCCTGTGAAAACCCCGGATGTATATTCTGTGTATATCCTCCTCCTTGACTTCTCAGACATTCCACCCTTTATTATCCAGAACCCGCTCCCCCAGAAAAAATAAAGAGCGCACGCAAACACCCAAGAGTACCAACAAAAAATAACACCTGGGCCTGTTCAAAAAAACACTGCAGAAAAGATTTAAATTTTAGAATATTCCCGTCACAGTAATGAGATCCAACCCACATCTACAAGTACAATATCAAATAGCAAGAATTTGACAGACTGAATGCAGATTAAAAGGTCTGACAAAATCAAAAAGAGGGCTAAAAAATCTTACAATGAATGAGATTTCCCTTTCTGTCCCCCACAAGCAGAGAAGGATTTAAGCTTTGTTTTCTCAGATACAGAGCAATTAAGAAATTGGGTTTCTTGATTTTCAACCTCTTCGCGTACCAATTAGGAAAATTCGCCTCTGAACCATTAATGTCAAAGGCTACGTCAATGCTCGTTAATTTTTATGGTATCGATCGTCTTCTGCTTTGGGGTTCGTTTTTTCCCATGTTCTTAACGAATTGGATTGCTAGGAAGCTCAAGAATTTATGCTATGATATTTCCTCCGTTTATCTTCTCAAGCAAGGTCGTCTATGACTATGGGCCACGGTAGATCAACTTCTACGAAGTAAAAGGCCTCTTAATTACTATAGAATAAAATAATATTTCAAATTAATTAGTACAAATAATAGTATTATAATAATTAAATTTAGTCATGCTATAGTTTGGACATTGTGGTGTTCCTTTAGGGGCACTAGATTCTCACTAATTGGGATGGGACGGTTAACCCCAAAAGCTTTAATCAATACTTTAAAATGATCACTTAAAAGATTATTAAAAAGGATAAGATATTATATTGAAATGTAACTTTGGATAATTGTAATGTTTAATTGCATAAGATTTTAAAAAGGGTTAAGAGATTATAAAATATGGTGAAAAGTGTAAAGTATTAAAAAAAGATTTTAGTATATATTATTGGTGTAATATTTTATTATTTTGGATATGTTTTATCTAAGTGTAATATTGTATAAATTTAATAAATTTAGTTAAGATATTAAGAAAAGCATCATGTTGTAGATAAGAGGTTGGGAGATCGAATCTCACCCTCATCCTCATGGTATCGGAGGTTGTGTCATGCCAACGTCGTCGTGAAAAAAATTATCACACACTGCAATTTATAAGGGGCTATTTGATTCTTGTAGTGTGTGTGTGTGTATATATATATGGCATGTATAAATATTAGTTTGAGGTACACAAGTGTCACCAATACCTCATCAACTCAGAATTAATGGTAGTTAGGTGTCATCTTTATTTAGTCAAGACCGCCTCTATTTCAGTTAGATTGAGTTAACTTACCCCTTCAATGGGAGTGAGTGAGAGTTAAAATATACCTCTTAGACATATCATCTCTTTAATTCATCCATTCAAAAAGCCTATATATTTGTATGTTACAATATAATATTGAATATAAAAATTTATTATTCATTTTCTTAGTTTTGAGATTATTTTAGAGGCATTTGGTCTTGGGTAGATTTGTTGTTCATAGCAAATTATAATACATATATGTTTTCCACCTAGATTACCCCTTCCACTTTAAAATTCAAGATTTAAATTTGGTCAACTAACCCATATCAATTTGTTATCTTGAGTCTAGTAAACACACATTTAGCATAACTTGATGTTATGTACCACTATTTAAAGGCATTCAATGCACTCATTCTAAAATCAAGTGTTCACCACTAATCAAGCATTTTAGAGCACTAGAGTAATCAATAGTGACACATTTCAATTTGACACAACAAAAGGAGTAAAAAATCTACATACTTAGGACCTTGCATGTTGTTTTTTATTTTGTTCAATTTTTGAGGGATTAATCTAGGAGAAATTGTATCTCTACATATAATTGGCATCCCCTTAAGTATTTTGAAATACTATTAAGTCCCCAAATATTTAGGAAGAGTAAAGTATAATGCCATGTATCAAGCAAAGTTGCCGAGCAAAATACCACTAGTTGTCAAGACAAGGAAAAGTAGAGCAAAATGTCTTATATCAAGTAAAGTTACAAACCAAAACATCACTAGTTGCCAAGACAAGTCTAGAACCCAAGTGCATATCCACAACCATTAATTTGTTCTGGAACCAGAATCTTGTCTTCTAGCTAAGCAATGTAGATTTTTAAGTAGCTTACTAAAAAAATATTATTTTCAAATCTAGCATTAGATCATTTTAAAATATCATCCATCAACATCATTCTTTAATTATCAAACTTAATATTATCATATTCCTTACTTACTTTGAAAATACAAATATCAATTTAATATTTTCAACTATATTTCCTTACTCTAAATTAATTGTATTTATTTTGTACATTTATGAAACAAGAAAAGTTTGTCTTTATCTTGTACATTATAAACTCATAAGAAAAGTTGGACCTTTTTAAAATATATATAAAGGATAAAAAAAAGAGATTAAGAGAATTTATTAAAAAGTGATTTGTAAGATTGAAAGACCTTGTTAAATGATTTTAAATTAACTAGCGCTCGCACCTCATTTGAGGTTCAATGGTTACGTCGATAGCAAGATATCCTCACAGGAAAGTGTAAATTTTTCTAAGCTGGATTTTGCATTTTTATTGAGATGCTTTTTGTCTAGAGGAATTGGAGGTGAAGTGCAAGAAGATTTGAATATGGACAAAAGACACTTCATTTACACCAAGTATTAGTGCAGTACAAAAAGTGTTTATGAGACAACGAAATTACAAACTTAAGAGATTGGTTATGCAGAATACAATTGTTGGTGGTTTATAATTACGTTGTATGTTATATGCCATTTTTCTTCGAGACCTATAAAATAGGAAGAATGGAATGGTTAGAAGTGGCGTTTTTTCCTTGAATTTTACATATTTAGTGTATAGTAGCACTATTAATAGGAAACAAATTTACCATAAGAGATTGAATATGAGCTAGTCGTTGATGACGTGGATGCTTTTAGCTGATATGTACGCTTGTAGTTGATTTTTGTCATGCTTCGGAGCAGGTATCTGCAAAATAGGAATTTGTATTTAATGTGGAAATGATGATCCGAGAATAGTAGGGAGAGATGTGAAGGGGAAAGGAACAAGAGGTGTGTACTTGCACTTGTTGGAGACAACTGTTGTAATCGAGCCTCCTCTTCTTTCCTCAAAATTGTGTCTAGATTATTCTGCATCTTGGAGTATCTTTCAAAACTGAACGTTGGCTGGATGTGAAGGTCATCCAATGATTTTACTCTAGAGATAGTTGTAAATGTTAGTCCTTGCCTTTCTATTTTTCCAATGTCGATTGTTGCTTTCTGTAGTGTTAGGCCTTGGGATTTGTGTATGGTAATAGCTCATGCCATTGTAAGCGGGATTTTCCTTTGGCTACCGAACGCTACAGGTATTATCGGGACACTTTTGGGGTCAGCTTCATTCCATGGTGGCCCGCTATAATTGTCGATCCTTGCTACAACATAATTTGGTATTTCGGGCGGTTTTGATCCAGGGTTGTAAACGATCTCTATAACTTCACCTAGTGCTCCATTGACAAGTCCAGCTTGTGTCCATATGTTGGTTGTGAGCATGATGCGTTGTCCTCTACAAAGCAACACGCGTTTTTCAAGTTGTTCATTAGTAGTTACATTATCTGCTCCGGTCCTGGTGCTTGTTGAAGTACTAATTACAATTGGACGGTTCAACAATTTTAACATTCTTCTATTGTGCATTCTAACTAAATCATTTGTAGCGAATAGGTGCATTGCATTGTTGAATTGTTCTTTTTCAGTCGAGGTGAGTTGCTTGTCTATGCGTGTCATTAGAAGTTGCCAATCCTCTTGTGTTGCTTCTGCATTTCGTATGTTTTGCAACATTTGACGGAAATGTCTTTGTGTTGGAGTCTCACCTTGTTGATGAAATATTGTTTCTAAGGTGACAATAGTCGTGAACTGGTGCCAAAGTGTTCTTGCAGCTGAGTGTGATGTGTAAACAGGTCTATCCATCACAGGCGGTAGCTGGGCAAGGTCACCGATCATGATTACTGAAACCCCACCAAAGTAGAGGTGTTGTCGGTGCGGGAAGGCCTCACGTAGCCTTGCATCAATTTTCAATAGTAACTTTGGCCCTATGAAGCTCATCTCATCAATCAAAATATATCTTATGTGTTTCATCTCTTCTTGAAATGTTGTCAATGCTTGGCCCTGCAATGGGTGCATTTCTTTGATAGGAATCCGAAGCGTTGAATGTATAGTTGATGCATGTATATTAAATGCAGCAACCCCTGTAGGAGCTAATTCAAGCAGCTGGCTTCTTTGTTGTAGAGCACTACTCTCAAGTGCTTTTCTTATGCGAGCAATCAAGTAGGATTTTCCTGTACCTGTCATTCCTTGTATGATCATGTGCAATGGTTTATCTGAGTGATGGTTGTTGTGGTCTATAATATGTGTGAGTGCTAGTTTTTGTTTGGGCGAAAGGGCATAGTCTAGTACATCAAACTACCTTGGAGCGTGCTCTTCCTGGTTGCATGTTTTTTTGATGCTTATGAATTGTGTAGCACTGTCATCAAGGTCGTGGGGCACTATATGTTGATCCCATATGTTGTTTCTATCAAACTCATGCCTGCCAAGCATCTCAAGTTCATTTATGTTGACATTGTTTGAGGGACCGATTTGTGAAAATAATTCCCATTCATTCATTTATATTATGTCCCTTGTGTCCGTCTCTATTTCGTTGTCTAATTCTTCGCAATCAATGCTCTGCTCCAATTGGGGGGTGCGAGTTACATGCCATACATCATATTTGGATGCACTCATTTGCTTCCAATTTGCTATTATTGTATCCTTAGTAAGTCCTATGTCGATTTCGAAGCTTCAGAAATGCTTGTACAGTAGTAACTCGCTCCAACAGAATATTTCAAATTGGTCAGAGTCTTCCTCCGGGGTGGTATAGAACTTTGGGAAAACATTGACAATCGCTTTCACCCTTCTTTCTTTCCACTTGCACCCCTTGCGACTTGCAGAATATGAAAAAGAGTGTGTTGACTCGAGCAGAGTTATTGTGTCCAATTCTGGAGGGCGATTGATGTAGGAATGAAGGTAGCTAGGTTGAAGGTGTCTTTCATCTGGTCTTCTTGTTACTTGATGGAACATCTTATGACCTACATTTAAAGTTGTAAAAGGTCGGTTACAAACAACAAGAGGCAATTTCTGCAGCATATGGCATGTTTCTTGTGCTCCTATATCATGCTTCGCCACAATCTCAACCATGAATTTCTGATATGCTGTGAGGGATGGGTCGTCTGCTTTTTGGTATGCATAAATTCTTGCTAACATTTCAGTACAAGTTTCAGATGTTCTCTCTGCTTTTGATGCATATTTGGCAATGTATTTAAGTACAAGTGCTCGCGAGATGATAGGTTGGCAATCTATGTTGGCCCCCCATATTGAAATCATTTCTGGATTGTGTATGTTTAGCCTATCATCATTTCGTGCAAGTTCATATTGTTTTTTCCCAGTGTTGTCACATGATAAGGTAGACATAATCTATTCTTTCCATGGAGCTTTGTATCGACACTCCAGCTTTTTCCCCTTCTTACGTAAGCATGTTCCCTCCCTACATTTTGTGTGCCTTTGGACTCGATTGATTATCTTTGTGTAATCATGAGAGGGGTCTGTAGAAAATATCTTGTTTGTGTCTAGCAAGCAAGGATCGTCCAATGGAGATCGGTAAATGATGTTGTTTCTACATGATGCATTGCAAGGATTCCAAGCCCTGACATACTTGTCAAAGTATGTTCTTTCCCGTTCAACTTCAGCATTGTCCTCCCAATCAAGGTTATCCATGTCTAGTGCATTTTGGAGCCAAAGGAATCCATGGATGTGTGCAGTGCCTCAATGTTGCCATTCATATCTATACCAGTAATCTTTTGCAGCGAGGAGTTTTTCAATGACTTCTTCGCAGAAGGCTGTGAAGCGTTGATGCAAGTATAGTGATGTCGTGTGGGGGTTATTGATTACATTATCTAGGCGTTGATTATTTGTTTGCCTTTCCAGTGCTATGTCATTTGAGATCAAACGTTGGAGGTCTGGCCACTTTGTGTTTGCTGCACTTAATGTGAGGAAAAGAGTGTGAGACCCTATTTGATTGATCATATTTGTTAGTTCACCATGACACTTGTTCCAGTACGGTCTTGTGCCCCGCATTGAAGATCCAAAGTGCATGAGCTCTTTAGCTAACTGTGTGTCGGGGAGATTTTTCAGATGTGCTCTGAGGTTCTCAATAGTGGCTGGCATGTTCTCTTCTGCATTTTGTTTTATGAAAA
>CM021105.1:513610918-513796974 GCA_007115665.2 Sequoiadendron giganteum
GTCTTGCAACTTGACTTGGAGTATATACCTATAGTCACAGTTGGCAAGTATTGCATTGCATTTTGCACAAAAACACTTTCCATCTTCTATCTGGGATAGTCTTTTCTTGCAAGGCTTGTTGTTTGCTCGGGAAGGGCATGCTGGATAGCAGAATGAGTCCATTTTTATGAAGTGGGTTGTTGCCAATAGCATGCATTGTAGAGGTTGTGTTGTATTTAGAGCTTCTTGTCGCATGTCACTGATCGCCATCTTTCTAGGAAGTGGAGACGTCCGCAGGGAGTTAGTAGACAAATTATGAATGCAAATGTCATTTTCTTTTAACCAAGTTTTAAGCTGCTCTGCCTCCTCTATTTCAGGTTCTATCCATATTTTTGTAGTGGAAGATGTGTTAATCACCTTGCCATTGAATTCAAAGACATGCCCATTTCTAATAGCGAGAGTTGTTGATTCATGTAGGAGGTACTTCTCTTGGAGCTGTGAACCCTCTTTTTCGGCTGATGGTCCCCATAAAGTAACATCTATTGTTGTGTTGGTCATGTCCACTATTGTTATAGTACGCCTTACAACCTCTGTCCCATTTCTTCTCCTGACTGTGGAGCATGGTTGTACGCAAATGACTATTCCAATGGCATCAACAGTCGAGCTAGTGCTTTTGCTTAAAAGTTCATTGAGTGGTGCGAATGTGTATTGGTCTTTCAAGATGGATTGGTCATCTGCAACGTGTAGCGAAATTTCCAACCCACTATTAAGCTTGTTATAGAGTCTATTAGCAGGACGTATCGATCCTCCAGAGAATGTGTATGTTGCTTCGACAATAATTTTCCCGTAATGGATATCCTCTACTTCATTAAAGCACGTCACGCATGTCTCAATTCCTTCACAATCTATAATATCAAAGGTGAAGAGGTGACCACTTCCTTTGTTTGTGTTGTAGCTACCTATTTCATTCTTTATAGTTACACGACCTTTGACAGTCCACCTTGGTTGGAACGGGTTCAAGTTTTTGATAGGGGTGATTGCCAATGGGGCCTCCTTTCCTTGGGTTGGATTAATACCAAATAGAAGACGTTTGGGGGCTAGCCTTTTAGGAAGAAAAGGGTTATTTGAAGTTGAAGGTGAACCAGAGTATTCTTTTGTTGATTGATCAACTTGTTCAGGAACTGTTGGACATAGGAAAACTGGGTCCCCAACTATAGCGTGTGTTGTGAGAGCAATGTCAAGGTCGACAATAACAATCCACCTAAATAGTTATCGCGATAGAAATTATAAGCAACAATATGTAGCTGGAGTGTAACACTCATTTATTTTATGTAAAAGAGTAATGAATATACAATCATACCGTGTGCTAGTTGTTTGAGGGCAACTATATCATTTTAGGTGTATTATGGAGCCAGGCAGGAGCTCATTAGAATATACGCTAATGTTGTACTTGGATGGCAATGACGCCTTGTGCTTGTGCACACCGTCAGAGATGTCCAGCCTATATCATTTCTCACGCACATGTTCAGATCCAAAACTCGAGATTGCTATGATTTGGACATGGGGTTCCAAAGCCACATTTCCTTCATGCATCAATCTAATTGCATCTACGGTTAATAAGCTTGCCATGGTGCAGTCCAAGCAGAAAAGCCCTGCAAAAGTGTATTGGATATAAGGGATTGTGGGGTAAACTCGAGGAAATAAGAAATGTTCCGTCAAAATATACCAAATAGTTACAAGATATAGCATAGTAGGCCAATTAAATTTTGAACGCCATTTATTAACCTCCACCTCATTGTGGGGAGCGAACAAAGGAAAATAGGTTCTTTATATGTAATTATCATGTACTTGAGATGTGTATAGTGTTTATTTTAATAGATGAAAGATACATGAGATTCAACACACAGAGAAACACACTTACGAATATCAAGCAAAATATAATGTTTATGTGATGTATCTTTACAGTGGAAGGGATCAAAGGACAAAGTAAAAGATAACAAGGAGTTGTACATTCTTCCAACAATAGCATATCTTGTGGTCGAGTATACATGGTATCACAACCTAGTGAGCAAGCCAAAAAGAAGGTATTCGATGATCACAATAAGTTTTTTTCATTATGTATGATGGCGCCAGTTTGTTTCAAGAGGGAAACCATTTTCCCCAACACTGCAAAAAACAAGTAGCAATCTAGAGCAAGCTATTTACAGTCTATTGTATGCCTGAAAGGAGCTTTAGGAAATCTTCCTTAAGTCTAGCTGAATTTCCCATGTCGTAAAGCGCATCATATTTTAATGTTCGGAGGAAATCACAGTACGCATCCAAGACAATAGATGTTGTACGAAATTTTTGGACCGCCTGCTGCACCATTTCGATGTCATGGTTTTGCACATGGCATGCATCATCACATGTCTTCTTAGCATCCTCAATAGCATCATGGCAGCCTTGCACAATGTTCTCTGCAAAAACTGCAATATTGCTCTGGTACATTCCACGCCAATTAACCGAAGCTGACTTTGATGGTGATGAAGGAGAAGCATCAAGCTTTGGTCCTGTAACGTCCCCCTCAGAGGAGCTGCTGGAGATGGTGATAATATCTGCGGGTGGGTGGACATTTGCCATTTCCTGTTGACTTAATTTTATATGAGTTAGTTATTATACTTTTAATATAAGAATATAGCATTTTTTTAGTATAATATTTGATTGGTTTACCATAACTAACACTACACCTCTTGGTATATGTGGTACCATTTTTTTGTAATTGTCTATATTAAACGCTAGTTTGTATCAACTATACTAATAATATCAACTATAATTTTAAAACAAATACAAATCTATTTCTTATTCAACTATTTTAGTTATAGGTATAGATGTATTTTACTCTAATTTAACTTGTTTTGTTTTATCTAAAAACTTTCTAGAAATACTTATGATTTCTTTAATTATTAAGCCAAACTTTAATTTCATGATAACAATTAAAGTATATGTAATATAACTTATTTTGTTTTCAAGTATTATGACAACTATTTCTAAAATCAAAATTTCTAGAGAAACTTAAAGACAACAATATTAAAAATGTTTATAGACAGTTATCATCACAATTAAAATAAATACATTATAACTTGGGATAGTAGCTGATAATTGTCACGATAATATAAAAACTGAAATATAAAACCTTTAAAAAAAATAGTAAATAATAGTAATTGAATTATACGATTTCATCTCATCCAATATATTTGAAATAGTCCAACAAACACTTGTATAATTAAATTTTTAAATTTTTCTATGACCATTATTTTTATAATTTTTAAAAGCTCTATTTTTATATAATAAAATATTAAATTTAGATAACACTAACTAATTAATAAAAATCAATTCATTATCGAATGCTACTTTTACAGGGTATGTTAACATTTTCACCAACAGTAAGAAGTTTACAAAGACATTTGTCCTCACCAGGAACCATACGGGGCACCAGTCAGAACATGGACTCTTCAAGGGTTAAGTGCTCACACCCAAATGGAAAGGCCTCATTAGACTGTCGAGGCAGCTACGTTGAAATGCGATCGTTGCAGGGTATGCACAAAATGGATTTGTTGAGAAGGCTTTAGAAACTTTCAAGCAAATGTACTTGGCAGGGGTAACGATCTGATAATGCCGGTTGGGTTTGCAGGTTATGGGCAGCCTCACCTTGCGCCAGAATAAGAATAAATCATTTTGTAGAGTCCTAATGGGACATGATATCAATTGATAGAAATTGCAAAGGTAAGAATCTGATGTATTTCGATTTGATCAGACTTCTACTTCCATCTTGAATTTGATGTAATTTTGTTGCCAAACCTTTAAACTGATTTTTAATTTTTTTTACTTATTTTTGTCTCTCATCAGCATTTGGGAATTCTTTGGGAGGATTGGAGCGGGTTTCATTTCTGAACATTTTCTAAGGTATCTTCTGTATCGTGGAAACTAAACCCACTGTAGGATTCCTTTGTATACTGCTATGGAAATCAACTAACAGGTGAAGGATTCCAAGGCCAAGCTCATCGTTACAGTCCGCGAGCTTTGGAGTAAAGTCAAGGATTTGGGCTTACTCGCAGTAACAATAGGATCTCGTAAGGATGGTGATCTCAGTGGGTCTACGCCAGGTATACCCATTACTCTGTTTTCTAAAGTATTAAACATGGGAGCCCACAAGAGTCTAGCTGTGGTTAGCATCAGGAAAAGAGACACGACTGCACTTTTGTATTCCTCTGGGACTACTGGGATCAACAAAGGGGTGGTAATATTCAGAGACATTTTTTTAATTGAACCCAAAAAAATTGAGTAAACCAGTACAGTACAACACATTTGGAGTTGGCTGAAAAGCAAAAACCACACAGCTAAGCAACAGACTGTGTGGTAATATGGTAAAATATTTGATAGAGTATTTCGATTTGACCAACTTCTACTAGTAGACTTTTTCAGAAACTGAAAGAAATGTACTGGTAACGCTGAAAAACAATTTCCAGATAGTTTGCTTTAACATGTGTTTTTTAGAGTTTGACATGTTTGATTTTTTAACTCATATTTCTACTTGCCCTTTTATACAGGCTGGGTGAGGGCGTATCTATTTGAGGAAGAGGGGAATATAGGGATACTTGAAACAAACCACTCAGCTGGATGTGCAACCGCGGAACTGCCTTCTAGTTCGCCACACAGACCTAAAAGAGAAAACGACTTGAAATAGCAGAAAAGAGAATACTTGAAGAGTATACTGAAAACAAAAACAAGGAGCTCGAAAGAATACCTCTGAAACCACTCAGTTGGACGCGAGAATGTCGTGCATGTGCCTTGCATCAACGTGAAGCCCATCTTAAGGTTGATTCATTTATTAGGTCCAACCGAAAGTTGGTGGCTGAGTAAATTGCAGTCTGTGCATGGAGCCCCTAAGAATGGGAAAAAATGACGTGTGCGGGCTCAAAGCCATGCCTGCTGACCGATGCACGTACTGTGAGGGATGCTCCCTGTCAACTCAAAGCTCTCGGGATTGTGTTTGAATTGAATGCACCGAGAAAATGTACAAGGACATCAGAGTAGCCAAAAATTGGCATCAGCTAATTATCTCGACGTCTGACAATAGACAAATTTGGTGGGATTTCCCATCTAGAATAGCCTATCGGCTAATAATCACATTTTGGTGTGCAATGGGTATGTTGAAGAGTGGTGGAAAGCAAATTGGTGTATTCTTGAGTGAATGACAATTACATTCTATAAGAACATGTTTATTTAAAATATTTTTTTCATTTTTATTTATTTATAATGGGGCATGCATGAGGTCAATCAAATACTCTCTTTCTTTTTTTTGAATATAATTAAAAAAATTAAATATCCATTGAAGGTTGTCTATATAATAGTAATAAAAAAGAATCCATTCAATTTTAGATAATGTTAAGCTCATAAGAAGAGAAAAAATCAAGGACAAGCTTTTTAATTAAAGTGTTGAAATAATATCTAAAATAATGAAATCTAAAATGGAGTTTGAGTAACATCTTCTTAGGGTCAAACAACAAATGATTTGTGAGTTGCAAATAATGGAGGAAACAAGAAAGAATAAGCAGTTAAGAATTTGATAAAAAAATTCAGAGATGTCATGATTATCCACCTTACACAACAGTTGAAATGAGAGCTTTTATTAAAAAAAAAATTAAAAAATTGACTATATGAATTTTTAACTTTACTTTTAATTAGATGAATAAAAATTACTTAACCAAATATATATAAAAAATACCAAAAAAACAAATATATATGATATTTATTCATTTTGACTAATATTTTGTTTGCTTATAATGTTAATTTAAAATAAATATTATTAATTTATTTAATATATCTGAAATTTTATAATAAATATAAAAATGAGATGATGTTAATAAATGGAGTATATATAGAGATATTTGTGCAAAATGATAAATAAAGTCTAAAAATAATCAACAAATTAAGATTAAATAATCTAGAATTTAGGAAGGTGTTTTAAATGTTCATTTTTCATCCAAGAATGAAAATAAGTCAAATGGGATTAGCACAAAGTAGCATAAAGCATAAAAGTTTGAAAGAGGGTCCCTATTACATTGGACCAAGGTGTGGTATTTTCAAACAACTAGCGAAATTGGACGCTTGACATTGAAATGTAAGAGGAAACTATGACAAAGATATGTTTTGTTAAGATAATGATTTTGGGGGTTGTGTGCTTCACTTACCAAATGGAGCTACCTACACTTGCAATAATGGTTGCATTGAAGTAGTGAGAAAATTCCCTTCATCCTTTTATTACTTTTTTATCTTTTCCCCAATGGCCTCACCCAAGCATGAACCTATATAAGGTCATAAAATTCTTTCACATGAGAAAGGGGCCTTCATAAGCTTCTTCATTCAAGGATATGGTATTATTCTATAGCTTTCACTTTAATTACATAATTTAAAGTTTTATTTATTCATTCATGAGACTTGGTAAAATGATATATCTATATCTCTATTTCTCTAATTTTATTTATATATCTTATTGTCTTTGTTCCTCCCTCTCTCCCTCCATATTTTTTATGCTTAGAGTTATAGATCCTAAATCCCTAAATCCAAGTCATTCTCTAAGCACCAAGGGTGTCAAACTCGTAGCAATAAACCTCTAACTTATTATCAAGCAAGAGATCAATGGACCATTTATTAAGAGTGGGTAATCTCTCATTCACTTCAAGCTTACCTAGACCCAAGGGAGATTCCCTATAGGTATCCTTAATGGGATTGATTACAAGTGAAGATGTGTAAATAGACAAACATGTAGTAGTACGCAATATATGTTTCCTCCCAAAATTTGTTACTAGACTAAAGACTAACCTATTTCTCATTAGACCTCTTATTTAAAGTTAATAATAATATCATTACACAACTACAAGATGTGGGTATGCAAAACATGATTCTCTAGGATGCTAATAGTTATGGATATCTAAAGATATGTCCCTAGTTATAACATTATATCATGAAGTGCATACAAGCTACCTCCTACTCTTAATCTACTAGTATAAAATGTTTTCAATTTGAGTGCATGGATCATGACTTACGAGATGGGTGCCTACTCATTGGGATACATACTCATGACACACCATGTGAGATAACACAAAAAATCAAAAGGACTATGAGTTTTGTAAATACATACACCATAAATAATGATATCAAGCAATTGAAGATTCTTAGTTATCCATCCCCAAACTATAGAAATCCATATGGAATAGAGAAATAATCATTATAAATCTTGTAATGAAATATAATGCTACATCATTAATCAAATACCTATTACATTCATGCCAACATATGTGCCAAGAGGAAACCCTAAGCTATAATTCCCCTAAAGATCTATAAATGGAGTCAAGATACATTCAATTATAAGAACCATTTATAATATAATAACCTCCTTATTATTTATAAAAGATGTTTCTGTAATGGAAATTGGATTTGCAAGAATTGAAACCCTAGAATATCATTGTAGACACCAAAATTATCCTAATTGATATCACGCACTCGATCCTGATTTACTAACACCAATTCTTCCTTGATCACTCATTTACTAACCAGTTAATTAAATAATCTTTATTTAATTAATTCATCATAATTCCTCTTTTAATTAAATAAATCATGTTATTTGATTAAATCATTATTCTATTTTAATTAAATAAATTATTTTATTTAATTAATCCTAATATTTCCTCTTTGATTAAATAAATCAATTTTATTTAATCCTAATGTTCCTCTTTTAATTAAATAAATCAGTTTATTTAATTAAATCACATTCCCTTTCTTAATTAAATAAGTCCCCCTTATTTGATTAAATCTAACATCACCCCTTTTAATTAAATATATCAAATTTTATTTAATTAAAATGTCTATTATTCCTCTCATTTGATTTAAATAAATCTAAAAATTTAAATCAAGTGTCAAATCAACAAATTTTCATCTAAGTTAATTAAATCCTAATTAACTCTAACAGTAATCCATCAAATCCTCTAAATTTTGCAACTTGCACAAGTAAATCAATTTAATTGGTTTATTAAATCCTCAATTTTTATTCAAAAGGGCATCTTTTTGGAATATTCCTTCATTTTGAAATCTCCCTCCAAAGGGACTTGTCCTCCAACTTGGCATTTATATCTCTTACAAGTCATTTTTCTTGAGCCAAGTGGCATTAACTCCTTCTTCACATCCTCTTGTGCAAGCAAACTTTCAAATGTCTTGAATATCCACCTAATTACATTTATTTGCACATTCACCAAAATGTGCTCATTCCTCCTCCACTAGCATGTTGACAATTGGAACCTTGTCATTGGCTCATGTTTAGTCCATATTCATCCCATTTGCTCATTCCTCCATCATTCTCTCTTATAAATAGAGAGCTTCTATATTGATTTATGGATCCACAATCCATGCAAGCTTACTCTACTCAATTTCATTCACAACTTCATCCATTTTTATCCAAGTTTCATAGTTTTTTTATCAATCTTATCAAGGTTATTGTCAAATTGCATCAAGGAGCATTCAATCTTCATCAAATTGCATCAAAGAATTGGGAAAGGGTTATTTTCCACATCAAAATAGCACCAATTCCCCAATGGGATAGTGGTTTGAATGCTTAAGAGCAAGATTTGATAGCTTTTTATTGATTATCCTTGTCTTATTTCTTGTTCTTGATGTTTAAATGGATTGCATGGGGAATGATGGTTTTAGATGTGTTTAGTGACTAATATTGTGTTGTTTGTCTATGTTTGAATAGGTCTAGAGCTACCATTCACATTTTGGCACTAGAAGGAGGGAAAATTTCAAGGAAATTAATACGTTTTTTTCTCAAAATTCTACTATTTTTCTCAAATTTTTGTGTCTACAGGAAGGAGCAACACTGCAAAGGTCAAACAACGACGCTATCAGTCCAGCGTCACTATAGAGTGATGCTATCAGTCTAGCATTGATATATAGTGACGCTACGTCTTCTCCAAAATGTGACGCTCATGTCATTTTCCACTTGGGCCGACCAGTCAAACTTCAAAGTGCGACGTTGGGTGAAATAGCGACGCATATGTGGTCTTTGTTTCTCCATAAAGCGACATTGGTTTCACTAGAGCGTCGTCGAACTGCTCCAAACTACGACGCATTTATGGATTGTGATGGTGGGGTGGGGTAAAAGGTTGCTTTTCAGTTTTTATTTGACATGTGCTTCTTGTTTGTACCATCTTGAACTTTTAACCTATTTGTGTTTTTGTTTTCTGTAGAATAGCTAGCTTTTGTAGGTTGAGGTGATCAAGAAGAAAAGGAGGAAACAAGGAGTTCTGCTATGACATTTTCTTTCTATTGTAACAAGTTTTTTTAAACACTTTAGAAGCTTTTATAATTCCATCCTAAGGATTTTGTTGTCTTTTAGTTTTAGGACTCAATAAATTTCATTTGGGCTCTAAAAAGAACAAATCAAAAGGCTTAAAAAGAATCTTAGGAACTTACTAGTTTTCAAATTGGATTCTAAAATTGAACAAGAAAATCTCACACTTCATCTTGGTGCTCTAAAAAAGAACTCAAATTTTCTTTTGGAATCTAAAATGAACAAGTGTATTTGGTGTTTTGTAATCTTTTTCACAAAGTAATATCATTTAAAAGACGTATGCATTTCTCTCGCACTTCACAGTGATCTTGAGAATCAAAAGTCTTTTGGTGATATTAAGTTGTATAAAAGATTGCCTCCACACTTCAATTTGGGCATTTTAAAAGTGAACAAAATCTTGCTAGTGTAAGTTAAGCATATCACGTGTGTTCTCTCTTTGTTCACATAAACAAAGATTGATCAAACTACGGATGTGATTGCTCGCTATTGTTTATCTTTAGAGGGCTTGCCTTGGTGGGAAAAAGTACTCACCCCAAGGGAACGACCCAATCAAGAACACGCTAAATCCAAGTGACTTCCACCTGGTATATAAGTGTGTGTACTTGAGGAAAGTTTAAGTATCACGAGGATTGTTTTGACAAGAAGGGCAGCAATGGTCTCTTGTCATATAGATGATCCCCCATGAACGAAATGCCTATACTAGAACCCTTATTATAGTGAGCCAAATCCCTATCTATTTGTTGATGCAAGAACGGTCATTCTGAAGTCATCCCACGTACTTGTGGTTCAAAGAAGAGATGACAAGTTCGTCATGGGAGAGTCATGAGAATTGAAGCTTGGCTGACCTGAGAAGTGTGTGTCGTGAAAGGGGGAGCCAGTGTGGTCAAGCTTCTAGTTGTCCACTTTGAATAAGCATAGCTGGATTTATCCAAGTGGGAATTCAACAAATATTGTCTCTTTTCATCCTAGGGTTGTGCATCATTTTGAAATCAAAACACTTTGCTTGGATCTAAAACACTTGAAAACAAACATTCACCAAATCCTCCAAATTTCAAACCCTTTAGGAGGAGAAAATACCTTTGAACAAATCTAAGTGCTCTTGCTTGCCCTAGGGATTTCATCCTTAGAGGCTTCTAAGTATTTGGATTTACATCACAATTTTCTCTTACTAAAGTCAACATATTTTTCATGGTTTTTTTCCCTCATGTGGCTCCTTCCATTCCTACACCTACTCCTTGTTAGGGTTCAGGAAAATTGGAGCAATAAACATTAACAATTATGTGTAGATTAAATAACCTATAAATAATAATGAAGAATAACACAAAAGAGATCAACACAAAAATTTAACGTGGTTCACCCAATATGGGCTACATCCATAGAAACTCAGCCACCCAATGCTTTTATTATCCAGTGCAAAATAGACTACAATCTCATGAATGCCACATAGACTACAGTCTCATGAATTCCACGCAGACTACAATCTCATGAATGCCACATAGACTACAATCTCATGAATTCCACACAGACTACAATCTCATGAATGTCACACCAAAATATACATCCTAGCCACTTATAACAAGCTTTTTGGAAGCTTCTATAATTAGGGTTTTACAAAGTTATTTTTTCATTTGACGTGTCTGAGAGAAAACCATAACGTGTTAACAAAAAAAAAAAGGGTTGCACCCCCAAACCTCTATATCGAGGGTTGTCGCCTATGAACCCCTGCTCAGGGCCCGACCTAGCCCCAAACCTTGATGAGGATATGTTATGAGTGTATAGTATTTGCATGATCAATTGCCACATACCAACACTCCTCTAGTAAAAAATGGAAAATAGCTAGTAGGATGGGAGCCTTTCTATACACTGCCAATACCCCACCTTCCAATGATACCTCATGTTCCTCTAACTACCCCTATGTTAAAATCAGGAAAGGAACATATGGTGCAGGTTCCCTTACATGTACCCCAAGTCTCTCAACCTTAAACTATTAGGATTGTCCCTCCTCTTGTTCCACTAGTGAGGTCAACCCCTCAATTGGAGCAGAGTGATCTTGCTCCCATTCCTATAGGTACAATCAGACCCCACCCATCAAGGGAACCAGCTTGCATGTGAACATAAGTGTTTTCGATGCATTTTGGCTCTGGATATTCCCACCACCAAGCATCCTCCTTTAATACAACCACCTCCAGATCTTATCGTGCCTTCTCTTTCTTCTCCACCACCTCCTGTTGATCGTATAACACCATCTCCATCATTGTGATTCTAATGAGCCTCACCCGAAAATGGTGTAGATCATCTTGTCTCCTTCAATGTGGCCTCCTCTTATTCTAAACCTCCTAGACATTCCTCCTTTCTCTTTATCACTAGATTTTCCAAACACATCTACCATTTTTTTATGTTATTCTAGCCTCCCTTGTACCATTCTAGTGTACCCACCATTAATTTTTTCTATATTTTATTTATCTAATCACTATTGATATAGAAATCCCCTACCCACCTCCCAAAATAAAAATTGAACTTTACCCAACTCCACCTCCTGAAAGAAAAAGTTGAACCCACCTTCTCTGCTACTTCAAGACCATTCTACATATATTCTCCTCACAAAAGAAGTCCTAAATTATTCTATTCCTATCACCATTCTTATTCAAGAGATTAACAATGATAGTTCTCATATAATATATTTTGATAATGGTTCACTAGCCTCCCCTCATGAGGAGCACTTGTTTGAGACCTTCATGTTAGAATATGGCTTCTAGTGTTGTCATTAATGGCAACTTAAGTCATTAATCTGGTCCACTGTTCAATATTTGTCCATATCGATAGACAGAGTAAAGAGTTGGTATTACCGAAAGTAAGAGTGAAGAGCAGGGTATTTGGTTAAAGTTAAGTTTGTCGATCTGTATACTTCACTGGATCATCATTTTGTGTTGTGGATCTCAAAGAAGGTTGTTAAGCATCTGGAGTATCTTATTATCAATTTTTGTTTCGTTGCATCAATCGATGTATGGGTCAAAAGATCTGATCGGATTATTTTATGCTTATCAGCTCACGAAGGTTGACTAAGTGAATGAAGCGTGTCGCAGATATTCGAGGTATAATTATTCAAGGTATTTTATGTTTGGAGATTTTGTTTTGGGCCCTCACTATGTTGTGGCTGAATTTGATGGGTGCGCATTGAATCTTATTCATGGATTGAGCCAACTATTGGGAAATATCTTATATTTTGATGAAGCTGACATGAAGCGAGTAAATCCTTGGTAGCGGATATATATAAGAGATCAGTTAATTCATTTTGGTGTGTGTTTGAAGTGTGTTGAAATATATTGTGAATATCATAAGGGTTGCAGAGTGATTATGCACAGTTTCACTTGTGCAGAAAAGGATTTTATGAAGTGAATTAAGGCAGAGCAGAGTGAAGTGAAGAATCAAACATAAGGTCCAAAATTTGATCTATGAGCCTAACCAAAACTACAACCATGCATTTATAGATTCTACTTTCCTAGTTCAACCTTTTGATGTAATCCAAATCTTTTGTAAGGCAGTGAGATTTCTCGATTTTGAGTAGTGAGATCTAGGCAGTGTGCTTGAATGCATGTGCATTCCCTTTTCTCTATACTTTTAACAGAGTATGAAATTGTGGATTAACCTCCATCGTGGTTTTTCCCCTAACAGGGTTTCCACGTAAAAATTATTATGTTATGGTGTTGTGGTTATTTGTTTCATGTGTTTGCATCTTTACTTTTGGTTAACTGTTGTAAATGGTTTTAAGATTTGCTTTGCAAAGGTTAATTCTATAGAACATTGATTCACCCCCCCTCTCAGTGTTCCTTGAATCCAACAATTGGTATTAGAGTTGAGTTACTCAGAAGAATTTTAAAAGCTTGAGGTTGATCTCAGAAAGCAATGGACTCTGGTGGTCTTCAATAGTAGCTTTTGGTGGCACTTGATGATCTTGATCAATCTAAAGCTGAAATCCAGGAATTGAAAGCAAGTCTTAAGGATGTCAAAAAATTCATTCAATCACTAAAAGATAAAAGCAATGAGTCAAGAGAGAAAAGAAAGGAACTTTGTGATCAACTCAACTAAAAAGAAAGTAAAAGCATGGAAGATGTTCACCTAAATCAGACCCTGAAGGAAATAACTAGAGAATGTGAAATGCTTGCCAGAGATAATGCTAACCTAAAACTTGAGATGGAATCTATGGTGATGAAGTTGAATAAGGAGATTGAAGGAAGAAATAAGAATGAGGAGAACCTTGCTCAGTCCTTAAAAGAAAAATCTAATGAATGTAGCCGAATTAATGGAGGATTCATTCAGTTGGAGATTGAACTGCAACAATCCAGAAATAATGAAGAAGAGCTTGAAAAATAGATTTTTGTTCTCAGGGATGAACTTACTACTACAAATTAATACAAGGAGAATTTTAGGATTAGTTCTGCTAAGCTTGATGAGCTGACTGAGGGAAAAAATAATTCTAATGAAAAGAAAGGTCTTGGATATGAAAAAGGAGAGAGCTTCAGATCTAAACAAAAGAATTTCAGGTAAAAAAATTAGATGAACAAAGGTGGAAGGTATCTGGTAAGACAACCTAATGCTCAAAATTTTAATGGATACTGATTTGCTTGCAAAAAAATTGGTCATATGGCTACTCAATGTAAAAGTAAAATGAATTCAAGTAGTCCATCATTCTCCGGTCGATGTTTTAGTTGCAATAAGTTTGGTCATAAGTCAATTGAATGTAGAAATGTATTAAACAGCTCCGTCAGTAGAAGGAATGTTAAATGTTATACCTGTGGAAGATTTGGGCATATTTCTAACCAATGCAAATCTAGAGGAAATCAATGGAATAACTGGTCTAGACAAAAAAATCCTATGTGTTACAATTGCAACAAATATGGTCACATTGCAAGATTCTGCAGAAACACAAACATGAATGGAAGAGATCTAGTAGACAAAGGCATAAACTCACAAAAATATGATAAAGGAAAAGGAAAAGTGATTATGGAAGAAATAATAGATCAGATGAAGAAATCATGGGTAAAGAAGAGCCCCTCTATTGAAGGAAATGAGCCTTCACCAGAATCTGCTTCTGGTAATTCCTCTAAGAATTGATCTCCGGCCATTAGGCCAAGGGGGAGTTTTTTAATAAAATCCTTTGTCTATTTGTCAGTAGTTAGCACTGGAATGCAAGAGATTGTAAATGGTTGTGCTAATAGTTTACAGATACATTGGAGATCACTTGTATAGAAATTTGAGAAGTTCAAGGTCCACAGAAGAATCCTTCTCTTGCTATCTGAGAAAGCAAGGTATCTAGAACACCTAGGGTAAAAACATTTAATGCATTAGAAGGGTTAGGTAAGCAAGTTATAAAAAGTAGTTGGAACCCTCATTTGTCACTTTGCATCGAAGAAGAGAATGAGAGCACTCTACAGCATAATTTTGAAGGAGTGAAGATAATTTGGTGATGAATCTCTAAATCCATCAGGCATTTCAGTTGTTTGTGGAATTTCCATATAATTTGGTGCTCAATAGAAGAACTTGTTTGGTATGGAAAGCAAAGAGGAACAAATCAAAGGAAATATGAATTTAGATGAGTTTAATAGTGAGAAGATTAGAGGTGTAAGAAACCTATTGTCGCCCGATGAATTAAAATGGCTAGAAGATGCTAAACACAAAAGTCTGGACATTTAATGTAAATTCCCCTATTTCAAAAATGCAGAAATTGCTAGGTTTATTCTAGACAGATTGAATAATGACATTATAAATCTAGATAAACCCTATCATATTTTGAAAGAGGTAATTGGAGTCCTAACTGGATTATGCAAAATTGGGGATATACCGAGAAAGAAGTCGATCAAAAACAAATAAGTCAAAACCCTTACCAGAGTAACTGGAGACCAAAGGGCATTGATAATTTTGACAATCAGAGATCCTGTAACAAGGTACATTGCGCATGGAGTATCTTATAAAATCTTTTTAGAAATAGAGAAATAGCAACCTCGGCTGGTGCAGTTTATATTTCTCACAAAATGATAATGGACTTGATCAGGACTTTGACCTATGCGGACTGCTAAAGAATCAACTAATGGAGCAACGTCGGCTAGCGCAATTTACATTTTATGGACTCTAGCATAATTCAGATTACTAGCCACACCTTTTTAATCATCTATCTCATGCTCTTTCTACTATATGTATTTTGTTGTATTAAAATATGGAGGAACACAAGGAACTGCTAGAGGATGGGAGACCTTATGGGGAATGAGAGGTTGACCCAATGGAGTACTCGTATCCTTAGCCACCAAAGGGGTAGAATGTAAGAAAATTTACAATGCATAAAATAGAGAAAAACAATAAGCACAACTTTAACACAATGTTTATGTGGAAAATTTGGTAAAATTTAACCAAGAAAAAACTGTGGGCAAAGATATTTGGTATTTTATTTCTCAATAAATTTGCAATCACAATAATCTTTTGAAAATTTATTGAAAATCTGACTTCAACATAGTACAATGCTGAAGGTGTTTATCGAAGGAAACCACATCGAAAATGACGTGCACACTATGAAAAAGCTTGCTAGACAGTGAAAAATGAAATAGTTCCTTCAAAAGTTTTAGAGTTGAGCATTCAACAACAAAAAATAATCTTCCTTATTTCAAAATAGCCATTTGGAAGTATTTTGTTCAAAATGACTACATGTAAGAGTGTTACTTCCAAAATATCTGTGGGAAGGTGACACTCCAATAACCATTAAAACTACAATTTTTTGCAAAATGCTAGCATATCATGTGGACATCCACATGTAGCACTCTTGTATAAAAAAATAAACATAGAAAATGCCTTCAACGTGGTTTCCTTCAGCAAATACGTTTAGAAAATTCCTTTGACAAACGTCTTTGGTAAACGCCTTTAGCAAATTCCTTTGGAAAACACCTTCGGAAAATGCCTTCGACATGGGTGCCTTCAAAAAACTCCTTCAAAGTGGTTGCCTTTGGTATGGTTGCCTTTGACCTAGTTTCCTTCGACATACACCTTTGACGTGGTTTCCTTCGATAAATGCCTTTAGCGTGGTTGCCTTTAGTGTATGCCTTTGACATGGTTACCTTCGACGTGGTTTCCTTCAATGTTGTTACCTTTGTACATTGAAGGCAACCACATTGAAGCATACATTGAAGGTGTACATCAAAGGTGTTTGCTAAAGGGAACCATGCAAAAATTTGAGTCGTAGAAAACATGACTTCAATAGAGTATAAGAAACACAAGTTGTAGAGTTGTTGTCGAACATAAATTTCTAAAAATAGAAAGTGTGACTCATACAACTACATGTCAAACATTTGGAAAAACAACCAAAAATAGAGAGTCCCAAAAAACATATTTCTAGCATTTCTAGAAACGCCTTTGGAGTGGTTACCTTTGGCATGGTTACCTTCCACATGGTTGCCTTTTGCGTGGTCTTTAGTGTGGTTGCCTTTGGCATATGCCTTCAATGTGGTTGCCTTTGGTGTACACCTTTAATATGGTTGCCTTCAGAAAATTCCTTCTATGTGGTTTCCTTTGGCATGGTTGGATTCAACATGGTTGCCTTCAACATGGTTTCCTTCGACGTAGTTTCCTTCAGCGTGGTTGCGTTCGACGTGGTTGCCTTCGACATGGTTGCCTTCAACGTGGTTGCCTTTGGTGTGGTTACCTTCGGTATGATTTCCTTTGACATGGTTGCCTTTGATGTGGTTGCCTTCGGCGTATGCCTTTGATGTGGTTACCTTCAACGTACACCTTCAACAAATTCCTTCAGCGCGGTTGCCTTCGACGTACACTTTTGGTGTAGTTTCCTTTGAAAAATGCTTTCGGCGTACACCTTGGGTGTCTTGGTCCCCATATTTTGTTGGGATCCAAATTTGAATATGTTGGTGTCGACATTTTAACATTTAAAATTCAACTTGTAAAGGTTGGCTATCAGGATCTACTTTTTGAGAAATTGAATAAATACCTACAAATACCTAGTTATTGCATCATTTGAAATTTAACAAGCATTAAGAAGAATTTATGAATAAGAGCTATCATCAAGAGCAAGTGAAGAGCAAAATTTTAGAGCTTTATTGCAACAATTCAAGATCCTAACATCATGCCAAATCTTATGTGAGTTCATGGTTGAAAGTCAATCTTATCACCTTGTTGATCTCCATCTTAATGAAACAATAGAAAAAGACCATAAACAATAGAACTACACACACAAAATTTGAAACCTAGGTTTTACATGTGAGACCTAGGCTTCTCTTTTTCTTTGTTTCAAAAATAGTAAACAATTTGTAAGTTGTCTTAATGTGTATCATTAACTTGAAAGGAAAATACTATGCAATGTTTATAAATGATAATAATTTTTAATAATATGGGTTTAAGTATTCGGTAATGTGGAAGAATGTTAGTGGGATTATCCTTAATTCCTTGGATTAAACTATATTTCTTTCAAATTTTAACTTTAAACATGTATTTCTATCCATTATGGCTATCCTTTCACTATTCAATCCATTGAACAACTAATTATAGTCTCTTAGTTGAGAAATAACTTCTATATTTTTCCTTAATGTATTAGACTGGTACCTTATTATAAATGTTAATGATGACAAAATGTACAAGAATAGACCCTGTTTCATAAATGTTGTACAAGGAAAATATTCTTTGTACACTAAATATAAGATTACTATGAATATTTTATTTCATTAGATAGGACTTATAATCCTAATGCATCATGTTGAAAAATTTAATTTGTTGATATGTAAATCTTGGTTCCTTTTAATGTGAACATTTACCTTGTTTTTCATTTATTTCATATTGTTCCATGATGTCTACTAATGTTAAATGTATGTAGCTTAGGAAAATATTTGATATACTTGAATAATGAAAGTTAATTGTAATTTATACTTATGAACAAAATATTGCCAAATTTATTAAAACTTTGTATAATTGAATACAAAAGTCATACTAACATAACTAATTAATATTCCTTACATGATATAATTAACCAAGAAAGAGTTATAGTAAAAAGTACACTTTGAACTCATAGCTGCTCTTGTAATTCCTATTTAAATATTTTATGGTTTGTTTGGAATTGATAATTTAAGTCAAATCAGATGTTATGTCATGTACATGTTCATTAAAGCAAAGGAATGAAGCATAGTAAAGTGGCATGCTTGAAAGGAGCAATGGTTAGAAAATTTAACCACATCATGCACCATTGTTGTCTTCAATGTTGGTAAGTATTACTATTAGAAAATATTTGTCAGGATCAATTGTTAAACATTCAATTATCGACTACATGCCTCACATTATTAAATATCAATATTTACAAGAAATCAATAATAAAGAAACATCTCATCAAATTTAATCATAAAATTTATTCCCAACCCTTTGGTAGGATATTTGGGAAATTTGAAGGAAATCATGACAAACCATGAAGAAATTATGATTCAAGTGGAGATATTATGGTAGTAGAGCTCAATAAAAGGAAATGTAAAGTAAAATCAAGTGTTTACTTCTCTTGATTTTTATTATCATTCAGTTCTATTTTCAACCCTCTATGAATTTTATTTTCCTTATGTTATCCTCAAATTCAGTTGCGCTCAATTCATGGGATAACCCCTACAAAACTTGTCCATTTCATAGCTCACGAACTCTAAGCACACAAAACGAGGAAAATTGCATCCGTCCTCATGTGTGATTTCCCAACCTTAGAAATTCATTTTGAATGTTAACCCTTTTTGTTTCATTAAAATTTGCATTTTGGTGCAAATCATGAAAACTCATTTTGTGGGAGTTAGAATTTTTTTTATACTTGCAAGGTCAGTAAATTTTAGTGACCTTGCAAGTCAAAGTTGCAATAATAAAAAGGTTGCAAGGCTGGATTATTTTTCCAACCTTGCAAGTTACCAACTAAATTTCTAATTGCATAGTCATTAAAAAATCCGACAGTGCAACTGAACCTTCACACGAGTCATATTTATTAGGGGTTTTAATGACTTTTAATTGGTTTTTGCTCATTCTTCTCCTCATTTTAAACATTTTTTTGCTCTCTGCATTCCTCTGTGAGTTCATATGAAGCACACGAGTTCATTTTCTTGTGGATTTTCTCAGATTTTATGTTGATCTAGCTAGGGTTTTCACCAATTTCTTCACTTACATTTTCAGTTGAGTCTCTTTTGTTCTATTCTCTTTTGTTTGTTAATATTTAGGTTTTCCCCATCACATTCAATTGCATTTATTTATTTTAGGTTTAAATAATTTCCATATTAGCAATATTTTATGTTCTTTTGTTTTTTCCCTAGTCATTGTTTCTCGTGTTCTTATTTAAGCCATTTTCCCCTTTAGAGTCATTGTATTTTGCCATGTCATTTGTTTCATATGAACCAATTTTTTTTCATTTTTTACAATAGTTTGTATTAAACCCTCGATTTTCCTCTAAGTGGTTAGGGTTCTTCCCCAATTCAACATTGAATTCAAACTTGTTCACAAGAATGTGTAGATTTTTTCTCCAATCATATTTTATATAACAAGATTTTTGTAATGTTGCATGAAAATTCTTTGCATTAACATGTTGGTAAGCCCCCTTTGTTTTGCACAAGAAGATAATTTTTCTGCTAAATCATTAAAGTCATCAAATGCCAAGGTTAAATATGTACATTTGGATAATTTTTCCAACAATACATAATTTCAACGTTCTACCAAAGATGCAAGGTCGAGGTTTTTTCCCAACCCTGCAATAAATTGATTATTTAAAATTCAATAGATCCATGTGCAAACGCGGCATAAAAGCTCACATGGACAAATTTCAAGTTTGATCCATTAGTTATATGTATAAGAATTTAATTTAATGCTTATGCATATAAAAATGAACTTCCAAAGTAAAGATGCATGGGTGGGGTTTTTCTCCATCAGTGCATGAAAATTCAAAAGCAAAGATGTAGGGTTGGTGAAAAACCCCGAACCGACATCAAACTTTAAACAATTCTAACCCCATATTGCGAAGTCAGAATTTTTTGATGACTTTGCAACAAACAAAACAAACTTATACTTGGATAGTCGCTAAATTTTAATGGCTTTGCAATTATTTTATAAACTCCAATTTCCACTTGTAGTAGTGTTATTTTTTAGTGCATATACATGCTAAGCATTATTTTCACCTACAATGTTGCTAGATTTCAGTGACCCTACACATTTTTGCTCAAATTTTCTTAACACTGGGAATTTTTTCCTTTTTGCCAAATTGACCACCTACACTCCATTTTTCGCACCTATCACACTCAAACCCTAGTTTACATGCATCGCTTTGATTTTTAGCCTCACTACAATTTCCAATGTGCAATTTTCCCTAACAGTACAAATATGCTAAAACTTGTCATGCAGCTTCCTATGCACATACTTTGAGATCCTCACATCATCATTCCTTCAAAGGCACAGTTTTCTTTAGATGTCAGATTCGTCTCCTAGTAAGGCCAAAGAAATGAAATACAAATATCAAGTAGTGTTTCTAGCCACTATGATCACATATAACATTGATGAGATTATGGATATAGAAATTGACCATGTGGACATGTTAGAGTTTCTTGACAGGACTAAAAAGTAGCCCTTGGAAAATGAAATGATGTCTATTATTCAAAGCAATGTCCAATTGGTATCCTCATTTTTTGTTGCGGCACAAAACCCAAAGTTTGTTTTACAAGTTGCTTAACACTATGAAAAGGATACTATAAGTGTCAAGGATTCAAATGGGAATGTGATCATAAGGTTGGATGCAAAATTATTTTACAACATAGATATGTGGAAGTATCTAAAGAGTTTGCACAAGCAAAATATGATCAAGACCCAGACACTACTAAGTGGGTAATTAATAACAAATGGTTGAAGACACCTTGGTCAGGAATCTTTAGGTGGCCCAATATTTTCTCTCACAATGATTTCATTGAAGATGTGAACGATCTCATCACTCTTCTCAGTAGAGTGTAGGGGTTGCCTGTCTCATCTAATTTTGAGAACTAGATGTATCTTTACATCAAAATTATTGTGAAGAGGAGATAATAGATCCTCTCACGAGCAATTAACCAAGGTGCTTGCAACACAAAAGTTCTATAATGTCAAAAAAAGTATCCCTTTTTTCACACTTAATTTGGGAAAATTAGTATTAAAATGAACCTAATGTTGCCTTAATTTAGTGTTGTAATATTTTTTTCATATTCACATTAAGTTTAGGGCCCTTTTAATTAAATGGACTTAATTGTGCCTTATTTAGGGTGTTGTAAGGTATACCTTTACCCTTTCACACTAATCTAGGAATTTATTAATTAACTGAGGTTAATTTGCATTAATTGGCCCCTTTAATTCAATTCCAAGCCTAATTAAATGCAAATTCTGAGGGATAAACCCGACTTTCATAAATGCCATGTCACAACACTCAACTTTGGAAGATGTGTGTCCTAGGTAAGTGACCTAAGATCCATTCACCATAGGGTGAATGGGTTTTGACTTACTCCTATGACCCATTTTACATAACATTTCATATTGTTTGATGTGTGTCCTAGGTAAGTGGCCTAGGACCCACTCCCCCTATAGAGAATGGGTCCTCACTTAGACCTAGTACCCCTCTTTTGGATATGTTTTTGGTAGTATCTTAATTATTTCAAATATATAATTCAATGTTGACTTTTGATAGTTGAATTTTAGGAATTAATGGTAAGATATGTATAAATACAAGGCTATTTCACTATGTTTCAGCTAAAATTTTCAAGAGAGCACCCAAAGAATTCAAGTGAGCATTATCAAGAGAGCATTCAAGAGAAATTTCAAGGCAGTCAAGAGAAAATTTATTAAGATTATTGCAGCAATCAAGAAATTCCATTATCATGTCAAAGATGTATTGCATCATGCATGTTGTTTGAGATAATGTGTTGGTGTAGTGTTCAAGATCAATCAAGCATATCAAAGGCATTGTTTCACATCAAATTTCATGATTAAGATCTAAATTCATTGAGGCCACTTCATGCTAGTTTAAAAATTTATCCAAGGTTCAAATAAGGCATGGTGAGTTGTGAAATTACTTTTTCCATTCATCATTCCTTCTTTCATGTTTTATTTCATCATAAGGTTTAATTACCAAAATAGGGTTTGACCAAGGAAAATCCCTATTCCTTAACAAATATTTTTTTTCCCTCTTTGATGTGTGTTTGCAAATTTTAGGTTGAAGATCAATTGGAGCGAAAAATTGAAGAAAGTTGCAAAGCTGTCAAATCACAAAAACTAAGCTATAGGTTTTATTTCTAGTTTTTTGACAGTAAACACCTAGAATCTGGGAGTGTAGACATAAAAGAACAAAACCCATAAACTAATTTTCAGGAGCCCTAGCCAGGACCCATTCGCTATAGGGAGAATGAGTCCTCAATAAGGTTTGAAAAAGAATCTTTAGTGACAAGTACACAATATTTTACCCTTTCCAGATCTAAATTTTGACTATTAGTTGGGTTAGATTTGATTACCATTTCTCATTTGCACTTTGTAGCACATATTTTGAATGAAACTAGGAAAATAGGTGCATTATTATCAATTCATATTACATCAACATATTTTTCTTTGTTTCAAGTTCTATATGACTTCTTACTTGTTGTATGCACTCCAGCCACAAGGAATTTTCTAGGTTTGACATCTGAGAGGAATAGAAGGGTGAATCAAGTGTACAACTACTTCTCATAGATAACTCTCAACGGAAGCATTCACCATTTCTAAAGGGTGAATTATTCCTTCTTTGGTTCGTTCATGTGTGCATTGGATCCAAAGATTGAGAGGAAAATATTATCAAATGAGGCATGGAAGGTTGTGAACAAATATGGATGTTTGTTTCCTATCTTTACATATCTAAGGGTTGGTTGCTTTACTAGGTATCCATACATGCTTCCACACTATCCTAGTGATAATATTGTCTTGTTGGAGTTATGAAGACAAATCATTGCAGTGCATAGCAAGCAAATGGAATCCCATAAGTCGGGTTTCAAGTTTCCATTGACAATTGGTAGATATTCTATTCAAACTTCTCCAAAAGCTAAAGTTGTTGAGTCAGAAATGTAGTGGGTAACATTAAAAATGCTCAATAGGAGCATTGATTTCAATTACTGAGGTATGAAGGATTGAATCAAGAAAGATTATTCACATGTGCATTAGATTGAAGATGTATGGGATGATATCAGGATAGATGAAAAAATCAGAAAGATGGATTACTGCAGGCTCACCTTGAAGTAGATTGAAGAGTTGGACTTGGCGAACATTCTTGAGGGCATGGAGGATGATGGAGACATCATAGACCCAACTTATGAATAGAAAAACATTGTAGGATCTACTCTTCCTCCTATTCAGTGGTCTCAAAAAGAGGTAACCTCAATCTAAGAGAGATTTGAGCCTATTCTTTCTAACACCAATGTCTAGTTATTAGAAAGGGGAATTTGGTTGAAACAATTTCTTACTGGGTTGAAGGAAGAAACACAAGATCCTACTGGTATGAGGTCAAGGTTAAGGATAAAGAACAAGAATGATGCTCCAAGTTCAAAAAATTGTCCAAACCCAAGATCAAGTTTGTGATCAAGGGTGGTGGTGAGAAAATAAAATCAACCCTAGAAGGGCCTTCTATTGAAGAACATGAGGAGTCCATGCAGGAAGAGAGGGAAGAAGAGGAAGAATGCCATGACAAATTAGAAATTTCTTCTCATGAGGATATTCTAGAGGAACCACCCATCTCCTCTTCCCCCATTGTTACTGTTACTCCTACTCCTCCTCCTATAACTTCACATGTTCCTTATATTCCTACTGCCATAGTCCCTCCTACAGTCACTGATAATATTCCTGCCTCTACATCAGTTCAATCTATTCATTCATCCTCTTCAAGGACAGTTTTTAAAAGTCCCAAGCATGGTTTAGATAATGTGATAAGTTCTCCAATGTATTTAGCAAGCTTTTCATTTTTGTCTTTTGACATTGCATCTCATTCTTACTTAGAGCAATTCATGACTAAGTAAATTGAAGTGTCAAGTGCTGAGATACCTAATGTTGTTTTAACTAAAACTCCTCCAATAATAACCACTAATTTTATGAGTGCAAAAACTACATCCCAAACAATGGATGCAAATCTAGGAGATATCTCACCACTCCCACCTTGGCTCTCATCACAAACACCAAAGATGAGAAAAGAAGCCATCTCCCTAGATGAGTTCGACTTCGTGCAACTTGCATTGGCAAAAACCAGAACCAAGAAAAAGGTGAAGACTCTCTCAAGGTTATTGTTTGAAAAAGAGGGCAACAAATATGCAGAAGTCGCATAACCTCCTCTAGACAAAGCACACGAAGAGGTTGATATCTCAAACTATACTATAACAAGAGTTGAATTGGGAAAGATCACTAATGAGATGAAAAAAGAAGATGACCAATCTACATCAAATGCTCTTGTTCAAAAGTTTGATATGATTAAGAATACAAAGGATCATTACAAAGCAAAGATAGAACAACTGATAACTGTACTACAAAATATAACTCAATATTTTGAGTCTGTCGAACCTAAGGTAGTGGCAGTTGGCATTGAAAATCCTATAATCCAAAAGGAGGAGAAGGTGCACACTAGAGGTAGGGTGGTCGATGAATTTCTTTACTAAATGGTTGCACTAGGAACAAAAAATTTGAAGTTTTCCATGAAAAATATTGAGAAAATGGAAGGCATAAAGGTAAAACTGAATGAAACCGCTAACACTTTATCTCAAGAGAAGGAAAATATGGAGAATAGGAGGCAAGAATGGGTGAAAATGAAGAAGCTTAAGATAAACACCTTGGTATAAGTTGGGATCGTTCCCGACTGAGATGTATATGTGGAAGTGAAAGAAACCATGCTTCACAAAGAGACCATCATCACTGATCTACTTAATGATCTACAAGCTGCTCATGAAGTTGGTGAGGAAATGATATGCAACTTATCCACAAGATCAAAGAACTTCCAAATGAGCTGTGTGATGACGATCAAAATTTTCTTTCACTAGATGAAGTTGTCCAAGAGTTCATCAACATGATCCAAAAGGAGTTTGAAGATTAGGAATTCTTAGTGCCTCAGATGGATAAAATCCTAGATATACAATTGATATTGGACAACTTGAAAGTGTTCATTAGAAGACATGAAAAATCCTACAACACTGTCAACAAGAGTTTGTGGCATCTTCAAGCATACTTCAAGCATAGATGATGATGAAGTTCAAGCAATCTTGAAGAAGAAAATGACTTCCGGATGAAGGATGTTGTAGAAGGATGATTGTGCCTTATTTTAGTTTTTTTTATAATTTACATGATTTTTGTAATTAGTTTAAGACAATTTACATGTCTTTTTTAGAATTGTAAATACATGTAAAAATAGAGAAGTCCTCTAATAATTTTGGACTCCAATGTTGAATAAGTCAAAGTAGTTATTTCTTTCCTAGATTAGCTCTTTTTCTCTCCTTTATAAATATGAGAGAGCTCATTTGTAATTGGGACCTTTAATCTTGTGCAATGAAGTGCTACCCAAATTGTGACTCAACTTTGAAACTTTGTGTTCAAATTACAAGATCAAATTCAGTTAATAGAAAGAGGCGAATTTTGATTTCAACCTTTATTTTGAATCAAGTTTGTATGAGTGATAATGTTCTTATGTCTTTCTTGCTGATTTCTCTTATTGTTGATTGGATAAGTGGTGATTATTTCTTATGATTGGAAGGATGTTCAAGATAGTATATATAAACTTTGAGTTACATTAATTACTTAGAATTGTGTGATGTAAGTGTTTCTTGGTGAAAGGTTATCAAGACTTTAGGATTGGATTTATTCACTTTGTGTGTAGATCTATTGGTGAAGTGGGTTGATAGACTTTGTGCTACAATGTGCATCATTTATTAGTTCAAAAAATATCATAGAGGGATGCAAGAAGACTATGTGCGTTTCTTTTGGTTACTATTAATCTAGTTGTACTGGTACCCTTTGATTACTCTTATGTTTAATCAAGAATATTTGTGATTACTGCTTAGGTAGATATTTAGAAGTGCAGATCATTGCAAAATATTACCATGGAACATTGTAAGCATATTTTCTGAAAGAAGAGAAAATGGTGAATGTAACACACCCCACTGTTGAGAATTTATGTCTCAACTTCTAGCTTGAAGTCCTCGTTTTCATGCCTTGGTGTTTTTGTGTTGTTTGCAAAGTTCTGGCGGAGGTGGAACCAAGATGGAACTTGGCATTGTTCTGTTTGCCTAAGTTCCGGGTCTCTGGCGGAGGTGGAACCGGGATGGAACTTGGCATTGTTCTGTTTGCCTAAGTTCCGGGTCTCTGACGGAGGTAGAACCAAGATGGAACTTGGCATTGTTCTGTTTGCCTAAGTTCTGGGTTTCGGTTCTCGTTCCTTCTCTAACTCCACTTCCTACTGTCTATTGTTTCTCACTTCACAGGTCTGGTAGAGGCGGAACCAGTTTTGGAATTTGGCAATGTCCATTTGCCATGTTCCTGTTTCGGTTTCTGTTCCGACTCTGGGTCCGACTCCTGCTTATGTGATCTGGTTCTTCTGGATGTTTGGATTCTCCTCAGGGAGTTTTCCTTCGCCTTGTCCTGGTTCTAGATTGTTGTTTCTTGCAGTTGGCAGAGGCGGAACCGAAACCGGATTGGTTCCTGATCTTGGAATTTTTGGTGAATTCTTGTTTTTTGTTCCTGTTTCGACTCCGACTCCGACTCCGGTCTTTTGTGTTCCCATCTTGGTTTGACCCCGGGTTGACTTTACCCGATCAGAACTGTTTCTGATGGTTCCTCTTTGCCGTGGGCGGATGCGGAACCGAAATGGTTCCTGAACCTGTAATTTCGGTAGGGTCATGTTTCGACTCTAGTTCCATCTTCGACTTTGACTCCGACTCCGACAGTGTGTATTTTCGGTGGAGTCCTATTTCGACTCTGGCTCCGACAATGTTAGAAATGATTTGAAGTCTTAGTCGCGCCCGATGTCTGTTTGACCGTTTGGTTGCTCTGTCAGCTGCGATTGCTGATGGGTCTTGGATGCATGGCACCTAGTTGAATAGTGATTGGATGGATACTAAGATAGTTATTGTGGTAGTTGCATTTGTCAACGAAGGGTGGCGAGCTCAACCATTTTGAGTAATGAATTTGAATGCAAAGTCGGCTCGTTGCAGGAAATCTGTCAGATCCGACTAGTTGCGTGATTTGAGGATGGACTTCATTGCTCTTCTGAGTCGGTTACATATGGATGAGAGATGTGTTATTTCTCAGAAGTTAGAAAAGTCAAGAGTTGAGTCGTATGTTGCAGAGCAAGTTTGAAGTTGCGAGTTGAAGAACAGAAGGACGTGAGTTCTTGAGGAGGGTTTTGAACTGTATGTTGTAAAAACATTGTAATAGTGAATCTGAAACTCTCTGGGTGATTGTGAGTTGAACTAAGAAGTCTGGTTATTGTATGTAATCGATTCATTACTGTAATACAATAGATTTGACTTTGTGTGGTGGGTTTTTTACCTGAAAGGGTTTTCCCATGTAAATACTGTGTCATCTTTGTTTGCTTATCTTTCTGGTTTCTCATTGCCATGGTTGTATGCATCTCTATAAGTGTTTGAAACTATTAGTTTTTCGTATTTGCTTCTCTCCCCTATAGTAAAGGTGTTAAGGGAATGTATTCCGCACTATTGGGTCAGTAGATCCGCATTTTTTTGCCTTCAAAGTGGTATCAGAGGTTGGCCAGTTCGTGTTATCCTTGTTAGGGAAAATTAGTTTTTTGCACTAATACTGTTTCAGTGGGAGACTTGCATTGTTAAACTTGTTTCTATTGTGAGATGGCGAGTACATCTGGTAGAATAGATATTGAGAAGTTTAATGGTAGCAACTTTGAGTTATGAAAACTTAAGATAGAAGACTTGCTTGTGGATAGAGACCTCTGGATTGTAGTGTCTGGAACTAAGCCGCAAACTACGACCCAAGAAGCTTGGGATCTTGCTGATAGAAAAGCAAGAGGATTGATAAGACTAAGTCTAGCCGATTCTGTGCTCCTGAATGTTCATGAGGAAACGTCTGCAACTGCTTTATGGAAGAAGCTTGGTGATATTTACCAAGGAAAGTCCCTGGTAAATAAGTTGTTCCTGAGAAAGAAGTTGTACTCCTTGAAGATGGACAAAGGTGCATCTGTTGCAGACCATCTGAACTCGTTTAATATGAGTGTTACTCAGCTGGCATCTGTAGGTGTAAAGATTGAGGAGGAGGATTGTTGCATGCCCCTGTTGTGTTCATTACCTGACAACTGGGATCATCTTGTGATGGCTATTGGAAGCACAACCACTGCTTTCAAGACTAATGATGTGGTTGCTTTGCTTCTGTCTGAAGAAATGCGAAGGAAATCTTTTGAGATGGCCAAAGATGCTTTTTCTGTTTGAGGTACAACAAAGGAGAAAGGCAAGAAGAAAGACAACAAGTCGAAATCCAAGTCTAAAGGGAGATCAAAGTCTCCTGGTAAAAAGTTCAAGGTAAAGTGCTGGAACTGTGGGCAACCTGGTCATATCAGGAAGGACTACAAGGAGAAGAAGAAGAAGAATGCTTCTGACAACGAATCTTCTCAAAGTGATGCCAATGCCTTCATTGCAACAGCCTTGACAACTCAGGCATCAGATGATGTTTGATTAGTTGATTCAGGTGCCTCTTTTCAGATGACATCCAATAGAGATTGGTTCTCAAAGTATGAGAAGTATGATGGTGGAAAGGTATACTTGGCAAGTGATTCAACGCTGGAGATTGTTGGCAGAGGAAGGGTCAGAATTCAGTTTCCTGATGGGAGAGTCAAAGGAATTGGTGGTGTTCTTCACATCCCAGGTTTTGCTCAAAATCTTCTTTCTGTTAGTAAGTTAAATGATGCTGGTGTAGAAGTTTCTTTTTCTAGTAAGGGATGTAAAATGGCTAGAGGTGCAATGGTGTTAGCTAAGGGTGTTCGTACTGGCACTCTGTGCAAGCTAGATGCACGACCTATTCTTTGTAACAGTGCCTCTATAAATTCATGCAATTCTGCACCTATAGAGAAAGATGAAGACTCTTCACTATCTGCAAATGCTTTGGAGGTAAAACTCCCAACAGAGAAGACTATGTTATGGCATCATAGACTTGGTCACATAGGTGAGAAAGGTTTAAAAACTTTGAAGAACAAAAACCTTATAGAAGGGCTTGATGATTGTAACCTTGAGTTCGATTTCTGTGAACATTGTATCTATGAAAAGTAACACCGTGTTTCTTTCTCCTCCAGTCTTCACAAATCTTCTGGTATACTGGATTATGTTCATTTTGATGTGTTTGGTCTAGTTAATGTTCCTTCGTTACCGAAGTCTAGATATTATGTTTCATTTATTGATGACTGTTCGAGAAGGGTATTTGTATACTTTCTTAAAAGTAAATCAGAAGTGTTCAGTCGGTTTAAAGAGTTCAAATCTTTGGTTGAAAATCAGACTGGAAGGAAAATAAAGTGTTTAAGGACAAACAATGGAGGTGAGTTTTGTTCTGCAGATTTTGAAAGGTACTGCACTGATCATGGAATTAAAAGGCATAAGACAACCCCCTACACTCCACAACAAAATGGAGTTGCTGAAAGGTTGAACAAGATACTGATGGAAAAGGCAAGGAGTATACTAAGTGGTGCTGGTCTGGAGCAGAAGTTCTAGGCTGAGGCTGTTGCTATCGCATGTTATTTGATTAATAGATCTCCTTGTTTAGTGCTTGTTGATAAGACTCCTTTGGAAGCATGGTGATGCAGGAGCATCCAGTGGTGTAAGGTAAATCTTACATCACCCAAAAATATATTTACTTTCATTTAGATTTTTGTAGATGTTTTTGCATTTCTGGATACCCTTTTTGTCAAAGAAGAATTCACAACTTTCAGAACTGCTTTTCTGTTTTTTCTGCTCAACTGCTATTTTTAGCAGGTATGAATTTGAAGGCGTGAGGAGAAAAAAATTTAAGGGAAGTTTCAGGATATAATAATAAACACTCTGGTGAAAGAATCAGGCGAAGATCATTCCTGGTTCAAAAGTTATTCAAGTTTCAGTTTCTATTTTTTGCCCTACAAAATCTCTGGAGCTAATTTTGAGTGACTTAAAAGCTCCAGATGGGCCCGAATATTGGCGGAAAACGAAAAATGGTTAGCCTTTAGGCCCCACTTTTGGGCACTTCATTTTCGCAAGACCTTTCCGAAAAGGTATTATCATTGAAGATCCGACGGTTAGATCTTGAGTTAGGGCTTCTGGAAGTTTGTGCATAATTAAAATGCTGTTTTTGGCTCCAAATGGAGAATGGGGCTATTTATGGGGTAGTTTCTGACTTTTGTGGGCAGTTTTTGGGAAAGAAGATTGCATGTTGCGAATAGGGGAATTTCTGTAATTTTTTTTTCTGTAATTTGCATGTATTGCAGAACTCGAGGATTGGAGATCCTCTGCATGTAAGAATTTCATACTTTGAAAATAATAAGATTTGTTAGTTTTTCTGTGTGATTTTCTGTGTCTCGGGTTGCACCCTCATCAAGTGGTATCAGAGCGGGTTTTCTTGAGCATGTGGATAGATCACCGATCATGAGGCAGTTTGCACCAGGACTGTGGTTGTGGGTTCAAGATATTCAAGATGCCTCCAAGAGTGGCACGTGGTAGGCGAGGTGGTGCCAAAAATGCTGGTGGAAGAGATCCATTAGCGGTCGAGGGTTTCAGAGCCCTCCAGAGACAAATTAATGCATTGCAAAGAGAGTTAAGAAGAGGGGTAAACCTAAGAAGGGGAGAAGAAAGTGAGGATGAAGAAGAGGTAGAAGATTCAGATGTAGAAGAGGAAGAAAAAGCTATTGATGAAGATCAAATGCGGCTGATAAGGGCCATTTCGAAGATCGGAAAAAGACTTAGAGTAGAAGTTCCCAGTTTTTCCAGTAGTCTGAACCCAGAAGAGTTGATTGATTGGATCAACAAGTTGGAAGAGTATTTCGAGTATGAAGAAGTAGAGGACCCAGATTGGGTTAAGTTTGCAAAAACGAAGCTGAAGGGCCACGCCAGTATCTGGTGGAAAGAGGTCCAACTAGAAAAAAATAAGAGAGAAAAGGGAAAGATCACTAGATGGGATCGCATGGTGGAGAAACTGAAGAAGCAGTTCATGCCAATGGACTATGAGTTAGATCTATTGAAGAAATTGCAAGGGTTGAAGCAAGGAAGTAGATCTCTGAAAGAATACACAGAAGATTTTCACAAGATAATCATCAGAATGGGACATGCAGAGGCCAACAAGGAGAAGGTAGCCCGTTATCTTAATGGGTTACGACCGAGCATTCAAGAGGAGCTAAGCTTGGTCAGAATGGCCACCATTGAGGATGCTTACCAATTTTCACTGAGAGTTGAAGAGAAGCTGAACAAATGATTTGACAGTAAGCAAAAAGGACGAGGAGGTCAAAGTGGAAGGGGTAGCGGAAGATCTTTTGGAAGCCGAAATGAGGATGAGAAGAAAAGTGAAGATGTGGGTACTAGTCGAAGCCAGAGGAATGATAACTTCTACCGCCCACATGATTAGAATGGTGGTGATCAAAGAGGTAGAGGACGAGGAAGATTTGGGCAAGGACCCGGAAGGGGTGGTTTCAGAGGAACTTGTTTCTGATGTGGTGAAGAAGGGCATCGAGCCTATGAATGTCCACAATACCAAGGAAGGACAGACAAAAGGCTAGAAGGTCGTGCAAGGGTTGCACATGTAGATGAGGAGGCTCAATCTGAGCATTTAGATGATGCTGAAAGGGGAGAAGCCCTAGTGGTTAGAAGAGCCCTAGTGACTGAAGAGAAGGAGCCAGAATAGAGGAAGAATTTGTTTCGCACAAGGTGCAAGTGTGAAGACAAATGTTGTGATGTCATTATTGATGGTGGGAGCACTGATAATCTAGTGTCAGAAGAAATGGTTACAAAGATGAAGCTGAAGAGGGAAAGGCATCCACATCCATATCAGATTGCCTGGTTGCAGAAAGACCACAAAGTTCTAGTCAATGAGCAGTGCCTGGTGAAGTTTAAGATCATAAGCTATCGTGATGAGGTACTCTGTGATATCATCCCCATGGATGCATGTCACATGTTGCTGGGGAGGCTGTGGCAGTTTGACAGGCGAGCTGTACATGATGACCATGCAAACACTTATTCCCTGATGAAGGATGGAGTCCGTTATAAATTGAAACCCCTAAAGAAGGCCGAAGAAAAGGTATGCAGTAGTGCTAGAATTTGTTATGTTGATGGAAGGAAATTTTTAGAAGGCATGAAACATGAGCGTGTGTGTTATGCATTGATTCCTAAAATGGATAAGGAGGGTAGTGAGAAGGTTCCAGTAGAAGTTTCTGGGTTATTGAATGAGTTTCAGGATATTGTTTCTGATAATGTACCTGAGGGTTTACCACCAATGAGGAAGATCAGTCATCAGATTGACTTGATCCCAGGAGCCAGTTTGCCGAATAAGGCAGCTCATAGAATGACTCCTGCAGAAAATGAGGAGTTAAACAGACAAGTTGAGGAGTTGTTGAGAAAGGGTTTGATTCGAGAGAGTTTGAGTCCATGTGCAGTACCTGCAGTACTAGCACCAAAGAAGGATGGGGAGTGGAGGATGTGTACAGACTCTCGGGCCATAAACAAGATAACAATCAAGTATAGATTTCCCCTGCCAAGGATGGATGACCTGATGGACTGTTTGAATGGAGCTCAGTACTTCACAAAGATTGATCTGAAGAGTGGATATCACCAGATCCGGATTCGAGAGGGAGATGAATGGAAGACCGCCTTCAAGACCAAAGAGGGCCTGTACGAGTGGTTAGTCATGCCTTTTGGGCTAACCAATGCACCGAGCACATTCATGCGGCTCATGAACGAGGTACTGAAAGAGTTCTTAGGAAGCTTTGTTATTGTGTATTTAAATGATATATTGATATTCAGTAAGTCACTGGATGAGCATATAATGCATATTGGTAGAGTCTTTGAGAAGTTAAGAGAAGAGAAATTGCTGATTAATCTGAAGAAGTGTAGTTTTGTGAAGAAGGAGTTAGTGTACTTGGGGTTTGTTGTCTCGACAGAAGGTATCAAGATGGACCCAAAGAAGGTGAAGGCTATTTTGGAATGGCCTACCCCAAGAACTGCTACTAAGGTGAGATCTTTCCATGATTTGGCCAGTTTTTACAGAAAGTTTATTAGAAACTTCAGTAGTATTTGTGCACCCCTAACTGAAACAATGAGAGGGGATAGAAAAGAGTTCAAGTGGAGCACTGGAGTAGCAAGGAGTTTTGATCTATTGAAGCAGAAGGTGACATAACAACCTGTTTTGGCTCTCCCGGATTTCAATAAGGTGTTTTTTAGGTGGATTGTGATGCCAGTGGTTGTGCCATTGGAGCAGTGTTAAGCCAGGAAGGTAAGCCCATTGCCTATTTCAGTGAAAAGTTAAATGATGCAAAGAGAAAGTACTTTGTATATGATTAGGAATTTTATGCAATAGTTCAAACATTAAAGAAATGGAGGCATTATTTGTTGCCGAAGGAATTTGTTATGTATACTGATCATCAAGCATTGCAGTACCTGAGTAGTCAGGGAAAATTAAATCAGAGGCATATGAAATGGGTAGAATTTTTGCAGAGTTATACATTTGTTTTAAAACATAGGAGTGGGAAGTCAAACAGGGTTGCAGATGCCTTAAGTAGGAGGCATACATTGTTGATAGAAATGCAGATTGAGGTGGTTGGGTTTAGTGAACTCAAGACATTGTATCTGAATGATCCTGATTTTGCAGAGGATTGGAAAGCTTGCAAGGAACCTGTTACAGTTGATAGGACAAAGTGGCTGGATTTCATAATTCAAGAAGGCATGTTGTTTAAGGGAAGTCAATTGTGTATTCTGAGGAGTTCCATGAGGGAGAACCTGATAAAAAAGAAACACAGTGGAGGAATGGCAGGACATTTTGGTCGAGATAAGACCATTTCCATTATCAGTGAGCATTATTATTGGCCTCAGTTGTCACAAGATGTGAAGAAGTTTGTGCAGAGTTGCAGGGTATGTCAAATGGCTAAAGGAGTGAGTTAGAATACAGGGTTGTATCAGCCCTTACCTGTACTAGAGAGGCCGTGGGAGGATATAAATATGGACTTTGTTCTTGGTTTGCCAAGGACACAGAGAGGGAATGATTTAGTATTTGTGGTATTTGACAGGTTTTTGAAGATGGCACATTTCATCCCATGCCAGAAGACCCATGATGCAGTCCACATTGCTGACTTGTTCTTTAGAGAGGTGGTGAGGCTACATGGTTTGCCAAAGAGTATAGTCTCAGATCGTGACACAAAATTTGTTGGATACTTTTGGAGGACCTTGTGGAAGAAGTTGAAAATAGAGTTGAAGTTTAGTTCTGCACACCATCCCCAGATTGATGGGCAGACTGAAGTTGTGAACAGGAGTTTGGGTAACCTACTAAGATGCTTGGTAGGAGATAAACCAAAGGGATGGGATTTGATCTTACCCCAGGCAGAATTCGCTTACAACAATTCTGTCAATAGAAGCACTGGTAGATCACCATTCCAGATTGTGTATGGAAGTAGTCCTAGGATTGCTCCAGAATTGAGAAAGATGGACCAAGAGAAGAAGACAAGTGCGAAGCTGAAGACTTTGCAGAACACATCAAGAATATGCATGAGAAGGTAAAAGAACACATTAACAAGATGAATATGCAGTATAAGGCTAAGGCAGATCAAAAGGGGAGGTATAAGGAGTTTCAGATTGGTGATGAAGTGATGGTCCACTTGAGGAAATAAAAGTATAACAAATTGAAGAAGAAAAAGTTCGGTCCCTGTAAAATTTTGAAGAGGCATGATTCAGGGAATGCATATGAGGTAGACTTGCCGGATGGATTCAAAATTTCCCCTGTGTTTAACATTACAGATTTGACAGAATATCATGAGAGTGGCGCAGAGGAAGTACCAGCAATGGAATCGTGTGGTATTCCAGCACCTACTTCAGAAAAGGAGGAGATCGAAGAAATCTTGGATAGCCGTGTGGGAAGGAGTACCAGAAACAGACAGTATGAAGAATATTTGGTGAAGTGGAGAGGAAGGCCTATGGAAGATTCATCTTAGTTGTCTAAGGCAGAGGTTGACCATTTGGGTTTTCCTCAACCACCTGAGAAGTGACGGGGTCACTTTTCAAATTACCCTGAGTGTCTGATGCAGGAGCATCCAGTGGTGTAAGGGCAATCCTACATCACCCAAAAATATATTTACTTTCATTTAGATTTTTCTAGATGTTTTTGCATTTCTGGATACCCTTTTTGTCAAAGAAGAATTCACAACTTTCAGAACTGCTTTTCTATTTTTTCTGCTCAACTGTTATTTTTAGCAGGTATGAATTTGAAGGCGTGAGGAGACAAAAAATTAAGGGAAGCTTCGGGATATAATAATAAACACTCTGGTGAAAGAATCAGGCGAAGATCATTCCCGGTTCAAAAGTTATTCAAGTTTCAGTTTCTGCTTTTTGCCTTACAAAATCTCCGGAGCTAATTTTGAGGGACTTAAAGGCTCCGGATGGGCCCGAATATTGGCGGAAAACGAAAATGGTTAGCCTTTAGGCCCCATTTTTTGGCACTTCATTTTCGCAAGACCTTTCCGAAAAGGTATTATCATTGAAGATCCGATGGTTAGATTTTGAGTTAGGGCTTCCGAAAGTTTGTGCATAATTAAAATGTTGTTTTTGGCTCCAAACGGAGAATGGGGCTATTTATGGGGTAGTTTCTGACTTTTGTGGGCAGTTTTTGGGAAAGAAGATCGCATGTTGCGAATAGGGGAATTTCTGTAATTTATTTTCTGTAATTTGTATGTATTGCAGAACTCGAGGATTAGAGATCCTCTGCATGTAAGAATTTCATACTTTGAAAATAATAAGATTTGTTAGTTTTTCTGTGTGATTTTTAGTGTCTCGGGTTGCACCCTCATCAAGTCTGGTATACTGGATTATGTTCATTCTGATGTGTTTGGTCCAGTTAATGTTCCTTCGTTACTGAAGTCTAGATATTATGTTTCATTTATTGATGAATGTTCGAGAAGGGCATTTGTATACTTTTTTAAAAGTAAATCATAAGTGTTTAGTCGGTTTAAAGAGTTCAAATCTTTGGTTGAAAATCAAACTGGAAGGAAAATAAAGTGTTCAAGGACAAACAATGGAGGTGAGTTTTGTTCTGCAGATTTTGAAAGGTACTGCACTGATCATGGAATTAAAAGGCATAAGACAACCCCCTACACTCCACAACAAAATGGAGTTGCTGAAAGGTTGAACAAGATACTGATGGAAAAGGCAAGGAGTATGCTGAGTGGTGCTGGTCTGAAGTAGAAGTTCTAGGCTGAGGCTGTTGCTACCGCATGTTATTTGATTAATAGATCTCCTTGTTTAGTGCTTGTTGATAAGACACCTTTGGAAGCATGGTCAGGTAAGAAACCCTCATTAAGGCATGTTCGGGTATTTGGCTGTGAGGCATATGTTCATGTGCCAAATGAAAAGAGATCAAAGTTGGATAACAAGGCTGTGAAATGTATTCTCATTGGCTATGGATTTGGTGTGAAAGGATACAAGCTTTGGAACCCAGTTATTAAGAAGGTTTTGTATAGCAGAAGCGTGATATTTCGTGAGCTGAAACCTCCAGTAAGTGATCAATAGCTTGAGACAAATTAGAGTGACAAGAAGAAGGATGCAGTTGAGATTCCCCAAACTCCAGAAAGGGAAGAGCTGCATGGTGTACCTGAGATTGAAGAGAGCTCAAGCAGCTCTGGAAGTTCTGATGATGAAGAACAACCTCAGCCTCTAAGGAGATCTACATGAGAAAGAAGGCAACCAAAAAGGTATGGTTTCTCTATGTTAGATTCAAATTGTGCTTATGCCTTAATTACCAGCACTGATGAGCCTAGGACTGTGAAAGAAGCAATCAACATGGTTGATTCAAAGTCTTGGCTGGAAGCCATGAATGAGGAGATGGATTCCTTGAAAAAGAATGATACCTGGAAGTTGGTACCACTGCCTAAAGGGCAAAATCCTGTTGGCTGCAAGTGGATATTCAAAAGGAAGATAGGCCTTGATGGCAGTGTGGAGAAGTATAAGGCACGATTGGTTGCAAAGGGTTTTTCCCAAGTTGAGGGAATTGATTATGGAGAGATCTTTTCCCCTATAGCAAAGCTGACATCCATCAGATTTTTGTTGTCATTGGCAGTTGTGTATGACTATGAAATTGAGCAGATGGATGTGAAGACAACGTTTCTGCATGGTGAGCTGGAAGAAGAAATCTTCATGATGCAGCCTGAGCATTTCGTTGAAAGAGGTAAACAAAATCTGGTTTGCAAGTTAAATAAATCTCTCTATGGTCTAAAGCAATCTCCTAGAATGTGGTACCAGAAATTTGACACATTTGTGTTGTCAATTGGGTTTGTTAGATCAAAATCTGATCATTGCATTTATTATAAATGTGAGAATGATCGTGTGCTTGTTATTACTCTGTATGTGGATGACATGTTATTCATTGGTAATAGCAAGGCAATGATTTTCGGTCTTAAAACTCAGTTGTCTGCTAAGTTCGAAATGAAAGATCTTGGAGCAGCAAAGTACATTCTTGGGATGGAGATAACCAGGGATAGAACAAGCAGAAAGCTTTGGCTCAGTCAGAGTAAGTATGTGAAAACCATTCTAGAAAGGTTCAACATGACTGATTGCAAGCAGCTAGTTGTTCCAATCAAATAAGGATTGAAACTATCTGCTGAAGACTGTCCAAAGTCTGCTACTGAGATGGAGGACATGACCAGTGTGCTTTATGCAAGTGCAGTAGGCAATTTGATGTATGCTATGGTTTGCACAAGACCAGACATTGCCCAAGCAGTGGGAGTTCTAAGCCATTTTATGGCAAATCCAGGGATATCACATTGGGATGTTGTAAAGAGAGTGTTCAGGTATTTGAAGGGTACTTCAGATTATGCTTTGTGTTACCATGGCAATATGGTTGCATCACAAAGGGCTCTTTGCATTCAGAGATATGTTGACTCTGATTGGGCAGGGGACATTGACAGCAGAAGATCCACTAGTGGATACACTTTCATGCTTAATGGTGGAGCAATCAGTTGGATGAGCAAGCGATAAGTTGTAGTTGCTTTATCCATGACAGAGGCAGATTACATGGTAGCAACTCATGCTTGCAAGGAGGCAGTGTGGCTAAGGCGTTTGTGTTCAGACATTGGATTTAATGCTGAGTAGATTTCAATCTGCTGTGACAGTCAAGGTGCCATTTGTTTGGCAAAGAATCTGACCTTCCATGCCAAGACCAAGCACATAGATGTGCAATATCACTTCGTGAGGGCTATGGTTGAAAATGGAAAGGTTAGTATGGATAAGGTTGACACCTTGAAGAATGTTGCAGATGCCTTGACAAAGTCGGTTAGCATAGACAAGTTCAGATGGTGCACAAAATCCATGGGCCTTGGGGCCTATGATAGACAGTAAGGTTTGATGTTTTGAGGAAGCTGGAAGTGTTCACCAAGTGGGAGATTGTTGAGAATTTATGTCTTAACTTGCAGCTTGAAGTCCTCGTTTTCATGCCTTAGTGTTTTTGTGTTGTTTGCAAAGTTTTGGCGGAGGCAGAACTAGGATGGAACTTGGCATTGTTCTGTTTGCCTAAGTTCTAGGTCTCTGGCGGAGGTGGAACCGGGATGGAACTTGGCATTGTTCTGTTTGCCTAAGTTTCGGGTCTCTAGCGGAGGTGGAACCGGGATGGAACTTGGCATTGTTCTGTTTGCCTAAGTTTCGGGTTTCGGTTCTCATTCCTACTCCGACTCCGCTTCCTACCGTCTATTGTTTCTCGCTTCGCAGGTCTGGCGGAGGCAGAACCAGTTTTGGAATTTGGCAATGTCCGTTTGCCATGTTCTTGTTTCAGTTTTTTTTCCGACTCCAGGTCCGACTCCTGCTTATGTGATCTGGTTCTTTTGGATGTTTGGATTCTCCTCCGGGAGTTTTCCTTCGCCTTGTCCTAGTTCTAGATTGTTGTTTCTTGCAGTTGGAGGAGGCGGAACCAGAACCAAATTGGTTCCTGATCTTGGAATTTTTGGCGAAGTCCTGTTTTCTGTTCTTGTTTCGACTCTGACTCCGACTCCGATCTTTTGTGTTCCCATCTTGGTTTGACCCTGGGTTGACTTTACCCAGTCAGAACTGTTTCAATGGTTCCTCTTTGCCGTGGGCGGACGCGGAACCGAAATGGTTCCTGAACCTATAATTTCGGTAGGGTCATGTTTCGACTCCAGTTCCATCTCTAACTCCGACTCCGGCAGTGTGTATTTTCGGTGGAGTCCTGTTTCAACTCCTGTTCGGACTCCGGCTCCGGCAGTGTTAGAAATGACTTGAAGTCTTGATCGCGCCCGATGTCTGTTTGACCGTTTTGGTTGCTCTGTCAGCTGTGATTGCTGATGGGTCTTGGATGCGTGGCACCTGGTTGAATAGTAATTGGACGGATACCAAGATAGTTATTGTGGCAGTTGCATTTGTTAACGAAGGGTGGCGAGCTCAACCATTTTGAGTAATGGTTTTAAATGCAAAGTCGGCTCGTTGCAGGAAATCTGTCAGATCCGACCAGTTGCGTGATTCGAGGATGGACTTCATTGCTCTTTTGAGTCGGTTACAAATGGATGAGAGATGTGTTATTTCTCAGAAGTTAGACAAGTTAAGAGTTGAGTCGTATGTTGCAGAGAAAGTTTGAAGTTGCGAGCTGAAGAACAAAAGGACGTGAGTTCTTGAGGAGGGTTTTGAACTGTATGTTGTAAAAACATTGTAACAGTGAATCTGAAACTCTCTAGGTGATTGTGAGCTGAACTAAGAAGTCTAGTTATTGTATGTAATCGATTCATTACTGTAATATAATAGATTTGACTTTGTGTGGTGGGTTTTTTACCTGAAAGGGTTTTCCCACGTAAATACTGTGTCATCTTTGTTTGCTTATCTTTCTGGTTTCTCATTGCCATGGTTGTATGCATCTCTATAAGTGTTTGAAACTGTTAGTTTTTCATTTTTGCTTCTCTCCCCTATAGTAAAGGTGTTAAGGGAATGTATTCTGCACTGTTGGGTCAGTAGATCTGCATTCTTTTCCCTTCACCCACATGGTTAAAGCTAGTGTAAATACTTTTAGTTCAACATAGTTTACTTTTTGTTCCAATAAGTAGTAAGAAGGGAGCCTCCCCTTTTAGAGAGGAGGGAACATTCTCATCATAGCTGTGGCTGAAATCCCTATTTTTTAATTTATAAAGGAATTACAAAATATTCACCCAACACCTTATACTCCAATTATGTACATATTATATGTTTTTATTTACCTTGGTTTTCCCTCCTCTTTTTTTACTATGGGTGATAGAGTTAGAACAGAGACTAATTACTACATATAAATTTACAATAATTAAGTACTTTGGGGAATTTTTAAAAAGGGTGGTGTTGAAGTTTACTACAAAGACATGAGAGGATTTGATCCTACTCCTATTGTTGAATTTTCACAATCTTGGGACAATGAAAAGGTGAGAATTGGTAGTGTTTAATTTGAAGTCACAAAGGAATTTATAAGTAAAGCTACTAACTTTTCTACAAAAGGGAAAAATCTAAGCACTTAAAGAGTAGTCAAGCTAAGGAGTGTATAATTGATTTTTTGCAAGGTGATAAATAACTATTGATATATCAAAATGAATTCAAACATGAATACCTTCCAAATTTTTGGGGAGAGATATCTTTCTTTTTGATCAAGTATCTTACCCTAGAAGGTAGGTTTAAGAGCATTCATACATACCATTTCCCACTCCTTAATCATCTATTCCATAATAAAGGATTAGTTTCCCTCATTATCTCCTCTCCTCTTCGAAGAATTCAATGAAATAATTCCTTGACAATAGAGATTTTATTCCCTTGTATGAGGGATTGATCTATTGCCTTTATTAAAAATTGTAAAATTATTCTAGTAGAAACCCATAGAAACAAATTATCTATAATTCCCCTTGTAATGTTGGAATAAAATTGCAAACAAGATTGTTAATCTAATAAAAGAAAGAACATTAATCTATGTTAAACAACAAAGAAAAAGGAAAGCAAGTGAACATATAAACAATAATGATCTAACCGAATATTTGTATAAATCCTTGAATGATCTTGATTGCACTTCTCCATTTTTCCTTTGTAATATAGTTGCCCTCATATTTCTTAAGTATGCAAATATGGCCTATTGACTATTGATTTAGTAAAATATCGAAGATTAAATAAAGCTTCCAAAAAGTATAAAGATTTCGGGAGGAGGAATAATGACAAAGGTCAAGTCAATTGATAGAAAACTAAATTTCGAATGATCAACTTAGATTCAAAAGACAGATCGACGATTGAGATTAATGAATGCCATGCGATAGAGAACCAATGTTAGTAATAACGCGAGTGAAAAAGTCTGCATGATGGAGATTAAATTAAATAATAATTTAATCTTTAGTCAAGAAAGTTTGAAATTTGAAAGAATAAAAATTGCATGAAAAAGATAAAGAGGAAACATTGTGTTCGAACACATGAATTAATTAATTAATTAGATAAAGTTATTTAATTAATAAAGGTTTTCATGCAGAAGAATAAGACTAACTAATTAAGAAATAAACTATGTTTGTCAGGAATAAATTAGGAGATAACTGACTAATGAATAATTAGATAACTAAGTGATTATCTAATCACAAAGGAATATTCGAGGAATAATTATTTTTATGAGTTAAATGTTTATTTAATTCAACATTCAAAGTTTGGAGATTAAATTAAATAAATAAAGATTTATTTATTTAATTGTCGAAAAGGTTAAAGAATAATTAAATAATTCAAAATAAATATTTAATTATAGTCGAAAATATGATAAAGAGTAAATTAAATAATAATTTATTTAATTTGGAAAGAGGATTAATTAATCAAGATTGAATAAAGGTAATAATGAATTAATTAAAAATAATTAAAGTTATTTAATTAATAGAAGATGGATGACTTTAGAAAATAATTAAATAATTAACATTATTTAATCATGACCATGAACATTAGAAAGTGTGTCGAAAATGGTGTTGCAAGCCTAGACCAATTTTGAGTGTCTACAGTTTGCCCCTCTTTGATACAATGTCGTTTCGGCCTTTGTGTCAAAGAAAACTATTTTAAACATGCCCTTGTTATGCCCTAGTGTGAAATAGGTTAGGGTATATGCCCCCTTGGGAAAAATGACAATTTTTGATTTTTTTTTTGAAAAAAATGGAAATTGTCTCGATTAGGTAATTTGATAGTCAGAAGTTTGATGGTGGTGAAAGAAATTGATTTCGAAGTAGTTTGGTAAATGAAATGGATGTTAGAAATTGGCAAATTAATCGTCTAGTACATAAGGTTGGAGAAAAACCCTCCAAAACCCTAGGTATAAATAGGATTTGGGGTGAAAACTCAATTCATTTGCACCCTAAACAATTTGAAAACCTTGATTTTAGCTCTGAGCTCACAGCAAAGATGTCTCCAATTTCGTACACAGAGCATCAAGGTTACCGCATCCGGACCTTCAAATGCCCAGCCGACGTAGGACCCCCGATATGTACCCCTAAATTGCCTTTTGAAATTTCAATTTTCACACTTTTTTAGACATTTAAAGTTTTATTTTCATATGCGTCGCTTTAGAATCAACGCATATGCATTCGTATGCGACTTATGTGCCTACGGAACGACGCATATGTGCAAAGACATCTAGGTTGTTTTAGGTCATTTAGGAAATCAATGCACTTGAAATTTTTTGCACTGCATTTGTATGATTGCATTGCAATTGTTATTTGTAGTGTCACATGTAGGTTACTGCAACACATGTTTTAATACACTGCATTTGCATGATAGGTAGGATAGTAATAATGCACCACATTTGCAAAGAAATGACACATATGCATGATGGGTTGGTGTGATTTGTTGTGTGACACAATTGAAGTAAAACACCGCATATGCATGTTTATATGACACATTCAAGTTTTTGTGATGCATATGCAAACTGTAATGACACATTTGAGATTGTGCACCGCATTTGATATTGAAATGATGCATTTGACTGTTAAAATTTTGAAAAAAATTGCGATGTAAAAAAATTGTTTTGTTTTCTGACACAGTATTTTGATGCATTTGCAAGTTCTATTAGATCCGATATACACCCAGGAGTTGAGGCCGATGACTTATGAGTTGCGAGATGAGTTACAGAGTGTTGAGACATGTTTGATTTGGAGATTAGGGTTGCACCATGTTTGCACCATGCCCACCATTCGGGAAAATAGAGGTATGTTGACTGCTCTTTGTGAGAGGTGGCATTCTGAGACCTCTTTTCATTTGCCTACTAGAGAGGCGACAACCACTTTAGAGGACATGTATAGAATACTAAGATTGCCTATTAGGGGTGAGAGGGTGTTATATGATACCAAGAGAGGATATAATGAGATTACTAGATTTTATGTTTATGTTGATACACATAGCTTGGCATTGAGTATTATGAGATTAGATGGCATGTTTTGGCTGAGAGATACGAGAGGATAGATTATATGTTATGTACATTGATTGTTGGTATTGTTCTTCCTGAATGTCGAGGTCATGTTTTTCCTGTTGGGTGGGGGGAGATGTTGGTGGGGATGTTAGAGCATGAGGTAGTATATGCATGGGGGCCCTATTTACTAGCCATGTTATATTTCCATTTACATGATATTGCATGTAGAGATGCACAATCGATGAGCTATGGTACCACCTTGCTTATGATCTAGGCGTGGGAACACATTGTTGTGTTCCATCCCCCAGTGACTTCTGATCTTGATGCTAGATTACCATATGTTTTTTGTTATGTGGGGAACATTGCCTAGAGTCATGTTGGTGACACTAGTTATTGGAGACATGCACTTGATACTTTGGTTTAGTTTATTTGGAGGTCGTAGATGGATTGTGCCTGATGGACATATGAGGATAAACATTTTCCATTTTGTAGATAGACTCAATATTTGATTGGTAGGACTGTTTTGAGTGTGCACATTATTGAGAGGCACCTTCCTGACTGTGTATTGAGACAGTTTGGGGAGGTCCAAGATGAGCCTTGAGGGTGAGATGAGTTTGCTCGGTCATCGAGAGAGGTTCCATTATGGGGGATGATGATTCCAATAGCTACAACAGAGGTAGATATTCAAGATCTACAACCTATGTAGTGGGGATGGAGAGGTGGGGTTACAGATCCAGGCACAATAATTGCATATGATGCATGGTGGGAAGTGCACAGGCCTATCCCCTACATAGATCCAGATCAGTCGGCTCCAGTTGAGAGATGGGGTACAGGACCTAGGGGTTGGCATGGTGGTAGGGCTGGGGATAGAGGAGGTAGAGGAGGCCGAGGGGAGGTGATGATGGTAGAGGTGTTCGACGAGGTTGATGAGGTAGGAGAGGTGGGAGAGGATATGGATTCTCACTCATCTGTGAGGAGGAGGGTGAGGGAGAGGATATACCCATGTTAGATTTGGGTGGAGGGGGAGAGGAAGAGATTGGGGGTGAGCATGCAGCTGAGGAGGCAACAGGGGTGGAACATGCAAAGGAGGAGGCTAGTGAGGAGGAGATGAATATTGATTTCCTTGGTATATAGTAGGTTATGGTGATTAGGAGGAGGAGGAGGTGATGGGGGAGCAAGAGAGGGAGCTCTAGGATAGGATTGTGGAGGACTGGGATGCTGAGGTGGGAGAGAGACCATGACAAGATGAGGAGGCTCCCAAAGACAGTGTTGCAGAGTTGCAGGCTCGAGTAGAGGCCTTGGAGGAGAGGGTTAGAGAAGTTATTGCAGAGCGTGATGTGATGCAGATGGAGAGAGATAGTGCATATCTAGACAAGGATCAGGCAGTTTCCAAGTGACAAGAGAGAGAGGGCAGATTCATGAAGCTGAGGGCCTTATGTACTGGACCAGTTGCAACCTTTGCTCGGGAGTTAGTTAGAGCTAGAGAGCGGGAGAAGTACTAAAAAGAATTATATGAGGCAGAGGTACCACTTGAGAGGAGAGCTCCCAGCTATTCACAGAACACAATGGCAGTTCTCGGAGTAGGTCCTAGAGTCACACACAGAGTACCAATGATGTGGTAAGACCACCTAGGACAAGACCATATGACATGCCTCCCTCTGTGTAGAGAGTGCATCATTGGCAGTTGCCTCCTTAAACTCCTCATGGGAGTAGTGGTAGCACATGACAATGATACTATTATATTTGTAAACATTATACTTTGATCATAGAGCTTGCGAGCTCGTTTTAGATTGATACACTTTGACATATTATTTTGAGCGATATATATATATATATATCATTTTTGGTGGCGTTTATATGATTTGTAGTTATTATATATGATTATGCAGTTTTCTACATGATGTATGTACATGGTATGGATTATGATGTTTACATTATGATGTTTCATTTCCTGTAATGATGTGTCTATATGATGATGTGTTTATTCTATATGGCGACGAGTGCATAGTATTTACAAATGTTATAAATGCCTGCTATGTTTATGAAAATGAGATGCAACGTGATGTTATTATTTATAATTCCATGTTGATGTATGTATAATATATACACTTTGTGAATGTTAAATGCCTATATGTCATGATTACCTAGATGTGATGGATATGCATATTTTTGTATTGTTTTGAAATGCAACATAAATGTATGGTGTACTATATATATATATGAAAATGTCTACGTGATGGTTGTAAAATGAATGCATATGCAGATTACCTAGTTTTTTTGTGTGTCACAGGACTCCGTCATTATGCATGATAGAAGAAATGTTAGCGTAGATTATTTGAAATGTTAGCATTGGTTAAAATGGTTATTAGAAGAATGTATAATCTTTAATATTTTTCCAAATACAAGATAAGCCTTGCATTAAATCATCATTGGGTGAGACATGACACAAATGGATAATACACACCATGATATGAAATAGACTAAGGTGTACAAAGTCATCCACTTGCTAAAACAGATAGTTGCAGACAAGGAGTGTTTAGACTCATACTAAGGGAAAAATTGCCCCATTCTTTTTGTCCAGACAAACCACATACAACAATAAAAGAAAAAGACATAGTCAGGATACATTATTGCTCCTATAAATCCTTCACGGGACATCCTTGAGAAAGCTAGTAATCCTAACTTGAAAACCAAGTAAAAAGACAGTCGACAGACAACAGTCAAAGAAAAAGAGTCCTAAAACATCCTTGCTTCTCTAAATCCTTCATGGGACATCCTCGAGAAAGCTAGTAATGAGACTTGAAGACAAATCCAAAGCCAAATACAAAGATAAGACCAAATAAGTCATAAAGTCAAAAAGCCAATAAGAAAATTTGCCAAAATTTGATCTGTTGTTGTTTGTTTGATAAGATAATTATTTGATAAAGCCTGATGTCAAGGATGACACATACCGTATTAGACATTGAGTTTGGTCTCGATGTTGTGACTATCTGTGTAAGGCATGACAAAGCCTAGTTTCAAAAAGACATGTACCATATAAGACATTGATCCTGATGGCGTTGATGCGACAAACTGTATAAGGCTATGATGATTGTTAATGATAATGTATGTTGTCAAGAAGGACACATCTTGTATAAGACATAAGTTGATTGTTTTGGCAATTCGTTTGATTTGACTTGATGACATTGTTGACTTGTTGATGCGTGACTTGTCTTGGTGTTTTGATTGTTGTGTGTGTGTGTGTTGACAGTGTATGACTTATGTTGACTTACATGATGTACCCTAAAGGACTAACCTAGCACAGCCTCAGGGGCTCATCGATTGATGGTCTTGCCTACATTATACGCACAAAGACCTCGTAGTTCGACTAACTTTGACTGATAGAAATGATTGATAAATATGCACTTAACTTGATGATATGTGACATGTGTGATAGTGAATGTGATAAACCCTAATGGACTGACCTAGTGCGGCCTTAGGGGCTCATCGATTGATGGCCTTGTCAATGTTATACACGTAGAGACCTCGTAGTTCGACACGACCAATGACTTTGACATGCACAAAGAATAATTCATGATTTTATGTGTGTGATATCTGACAAATGTAGAAAGATGAACCTATTGCCTTAGGGGCGCATCAACTGATGGCCTTGCCTACATCCAGTCGCAGAGGCAATGTAGTTCGACTATGTCTATGACTGACTGACATAAATCACTCTGACTTTGTTTTTTGGGATTTTTGACATGTTTTGATTTCTTTTGTCTTTTTGGATTTTTTTAGGACATTTTCTAATGTTTTTGGATTTTTTTTCAGGACATTTTTATGATGTTTGAAAAATAAGTGTAAGGTCCAAATGACGTAGGTCAAGGATTTTCCCCCAGTCGGGTATAAGACCAATAGGATGGGATGGGGATGTGGAGTGGAATTGATGTCAATCATTCCAAGTTATGGATAGGACAACCATTTATTATGGGTGATGGTGGAAAAGTCCGATTGGAATGATGGTAGACGAAGGAGCACATTCAACTACATATGGCATCTGTTTGCCAGGTTTTCACCATGGTACTTATCCAAAGCACCGCCAAAGTGGTTTTCACTATTGGATGACTTATTTATCTTTACTATTTTATTGATTTTTCAATTTTTTTGGTGTTATAAAAATGCATGTTTGCCAGGTTTTCATCAAGGTAATGATTTTTTTTATTTATTTATTTTGTATTTTGTAATTAAGACAAGGTTTTCAGAAGCTATGCATAGAACCTCTTCAGATGAAGGCTATTGATAGGCGATAATAGTGGTTCTCCTTCAGGGGTAGAGAGTTAATATGCTTTTGATCCAAAGGCTTCTGTAACAATGTAAGGCCCTAACTAGTTTGGTTCAAACTTGCCTCGTTTTTCTCTTTCAACTTGATTCTTGGGTTCTCCATTAAGACCAAGTCACCAATGTCAAAATGTCGATTCAGAACTTTCTTGTTATAGTTGTGACGAAGATGGTTTTGATATGCTTGAATATGGTCTAGTGCCTTTTGTCTTCGTTTGTCGAGGAATTCTAGTTTGTGTATTCTTGACACATGGTACTCTTCATCATCAATATGACCTTTCAAGGATACCCTTAGGGAAGGAATTTTGACCTTAATAGGTAAGATAGCTTCAAAACTGAATACCAAGGAGTATGGAGTGGCATCGATGGGAGTATGGATGCTTGTGCGGTAAGCCCATAAGGCAAGATTAAGCTGTAAATTCCAGTCACGACTAGCGTCATTGATAGTCTTTTTGAGGATTTTGATAATTGTTTTATTAGACGCCTCAACCTGGTTGTTACCTTGTGGATAATATGGAGTGGAAAATGATGTTGGATATGGAATTCTTCATAGAGATGATGGAACTTTTGGTTATTAAATGGGCATCCATTATTTGTGATAATGGATTTAGGAACACCATACCGACAAGTGATGTAATCAAGGATAAACTTGGAAATTTGTGTGCTAATAATATAGGTTATAGGAATAGCCTCGAACCACTTGGTGAAGTATTCAGTTGCAGTTATTATGAACTTATGGCCATTTAAAGATGGAGGATGTATCTTGCCTATGAGATCAAGTCCCCATTGGGAAAAAGGCCATGGTGAAGTTATTGGTCGGAGCTCCTATGCAGGCGCGTGTATCAAGTCTCCGTGTACTTGGCACTATCGATATTTCTTGACGAAAACATATGAGTCCTTTTCCATGGTAGGCCAATAATAGCTTAGTCTCATAATCTTCTTAGCTAAGGTAGGACTGCTAGAATGGGATCCACATATACGCTCCTGTACTGCATGTAAGGTTGCTTGTACTTCTTCAGCATCGAGACATCTCAACAAGGTATTATCTAAGGCACGTCTATAAAGGGTATCTCCGATGATGGTATATTTGGAAGACTTACGAATAAATGTCCTGCATTGGTTATTCGACAGGTCTAAGGGTAGGATTTGGGCATGCAAATAGTCATATATGTCCTTGTACCATGGGGAAGTGGGACCAACAAGGTCACACACCATCACAAAATTTGGGACATCATAGGCAGGGACCAAAATTTGTTCGACCAATAACTCAAATTTAGGCATGTTGCTAGGTATATCCAATAATGAACCAACAATTGCCATAGTATCTGCTGCTCTATTCTGAATATAGGGTATTTGTTGAAAGCTGATGTTCTCAAAATATTGCTTAAAGCTATTTGCCATGCACTTGTATGGGGCAACTTTCTCATATTTAGTTTCATACTCGTCATTAACTTGTTGGACTACCAACCGATAGTCTCCATAAACATGTAAATGCTTAATCTTCTATTGGACTGCCATTTTTAGTCCTATTATAAGGGCTTCATATTCCTCTATGTTGTTTGTGCAATGAAAATAAATTCTAAATGACTTAGGAATAGTGTTGCCTTGTGGTGTAACAAACAATATACCTGCTCCTGAACCACGATTAGTATGGGACTCGTCAAAGTATAACTTCCATGTCGTTCTTTTGTCAATGGTGAAGATGAACTCATCAAGAAAATCTACAACTAGAGGATGGTCAGCCTTAATTGGTGCATCTGCCAACTGATCTGTAATAACTTTCCCTTCAATAGATTTTCTTTCCACATACTAGATGTCATATTCACTAAGTATCATTACCCATTTATCCAATTGGCCTGTTAGTGCTGCTTTACTCAAGAGATATTTCAACAGATCTATCTTTGTGACTAGCATGGTTTGGCTCTTTAGCATATAGTGCCTAAGTTTTTGAGTAGAAAAAACTACTGCAAGACACGCACGTTCTATGTCACTATAGTTTAGCTCATATCCCACCAAAGTATCACTGATATAGTACACTGCTCTTTCATGACCTTCATCATCATTTTGTGCCAGTAAGGCTCCTAGTGCTGATTGAGTTGCCGAAATATAGAGTATCAGAGGTTGGGTATCTATAGGTGGCATTAACATAGGTGGTGTAAGTAGGTAATCCTTGATTTTCTGAAAAGATTCTTGGAATTTGGTTGTCCAAACAAACAGTACCCCCTTTTTGAATAAGTGTTGGAATGGATGTATCTTGTCTACTAACTGTACTATGAAGCGTCTAATAGACTGTAGTCTCCCTTGTAGTTTTCTTAGCTGACTGATGTTGGTTGGTGGAGGCATGTCCATTATAGCCTTTACTTTTATTGGATCCACTTCAATGCCTCTTCTAGAAATGATGTATCCTAGAAGTTTTCCTGATTGAATGCCAAAGAATTTTTTTTTATTTAGCTTTACTTTGTATGCTTCTAGCCTTTGAAATATTTTATCTAGGACTTGCAAGTGATCATCTCTTATCAATGATTTGGCTATCAAATCATCCACATAGTCTTCCATGAGATTATGTACAAGGTCATGGAATATAGTTTTCATGGCACGTTGGTGTGTAGCTCCAATATTTTTGAGCCCAAAAGGCATGACATTCCAACAATATGTTCCCCATGGACATGTAAAAGTTTTCTTGTGTTGGTCCTCAACTATGATTTTGATTTGATTATATCCAGAGAAACCATCCATGAGGGATAGTATCTCATATCCTACTGTAAGGTCCACTATCATGTCAATGTTTGGCAAAGGGAAGTCATCCTTAAAACATGCCTTGTTGATATCTCTGAAGTCTATACAAATGTGTATGCCCCTAGATGGTTTAGTCACTCGCAAAATATTAGAAATCCATTATGCATAGTCTATAAATCTGATGAAACTAACATCCAATAATTTCTTAAGTTCAACTTTGACTAGTAGGGCGATTTGTGGATGCATTTTCCTTAACTTTTGCTTGACGGGCTTAACACCTAGTTGTAATGGTAGATGATGCAATATAAGTTCAGGATCCAGTCTAGGCATGTTAGAATATGACCATGCAAAGTTAATTTTTCTTTTTGTAAAGAAGTCACGAAACTCTGGTTGCTTTGTTTATGTCAAAGATGTCGCAAAGTAAATTACTCGAGGGTTTTCTTCAGTGTTTATGTTGTTCTCAATAGATTATTCAACTAACATTGGTGACTTTTCCTGAGCAACTAGGAGAATGTTCAAATCTCCATCCTTGGGTGCCTCAAAGAGGTTTTTTCCCTTGGATGCATCCTTTATTTTTACTATTTCATCGTCCAAAGGCGCCTTTCAGTTTTCACCTAGGGACTTGCCATTTTCATTGTTTTCATTATTTTTCTTTTTATTTTCACTTTTATGACTGGAGGTGTGAACAGACTCCCCAAAATATGCCTTGTTATCCAAGTCTATGGTAAACCCAACTTTATGACCACCTCTAGGTATGCCTTCTTGTAGTCCCATGAACTCAACTATTGCTTCGTCGTTCTCAAATATGTCTAAGATGGGGGTGCCTTGTTGATCCCAATTGATAAGTTGGGGATATACAAGGGGCATGTCATCATCGTAGTTATCAAATGTGGAGGCTGGAAATGTGAGGATAGATTGGTTGACATGGTCATAGAAGTTTTGGACTAACTCCTTTTTGTTCTTTTTCCTAGGGATAGGTAGACTCTGAGGTGAGACTATTGTAAGGGCTAGGTCATCAGAAGATGGTTCGTTAGGTGCCCAAGAGGCAGGATCAAGGGTTTCCCAATAATAAAGCTTAAGCCATTCTTCTTTTGACAAGGACTTTTGAGGACGAGACTCAGTTGATTTTGGTGAGGTATTTAGTATTTGGTCAAGTTCCCCAACTAACTTATCTAGGTCCATTATGATAGTGGAGGAAAGGGAATCCTATTCATATTCGTTTGAGTCTAGGGAGTCACAGTAGAATGGGTGTGATGGTTAAGTGCTCCTGTGATGGTGTTGAGGTACTAGGAACGCCAATCCTAATCGGTTGAAACCCTAGCCCTAGGCCTTTTGGTCATTGTGAGAAAATGATTGGTTTAGTCCTTCCATCCTAATGTAGCCCTAACCCACTATGTCAGTCATATCCTTTCTTTTGCATTATCATGAAGCCTTTTCCATATTGATATTTAGATATTTAAATAGACGATGGAGGGTTTTCATTATCTTCATTATATAAATAGGAGGTGACATCTTCTTGGTCCATACCTTCTTTACTTAGCTTTCCCCATTTTGTGAATGTCATCATAGGAGGAACATGTATCATGACAATTGACTGTTTCCTATCTACTGTGGGTAAACCATATGACTTAGGAGGAACCAGCTGGCTGGCATAATAGGATGCTTTCATGTGATATTCTCCATAACCCTTATCTTGGATCTCGACCTTCAGAGTGGATGACGGTGGTTGTGATGCACTGGACTTGGAAAGAGTTGATGGATCAACACACATGGATAAGGTGGATGATGAAGCCTCTTGATTAACTGGCACCTGTCATTATGGTATTTCATGTAGGCTTGTGCAATATTGGAAAGGATATGGATCACCATCAATTGTGATCTTTGTGCCATTGTACAAGAATTTAAGACAATGATGGTAAGTGGAAGGTACGAATTTCATAGCATGTATCCAAGGTCTACCCAGTAAAAGATTATAGGGAAGGGTGAGGTCTAAGACTTGGAAACTACTGTCCATAATCGCAGGGCCAATCCTAATAGGGAGTGTTACAACTCCTTTAGATGATATTTACTCATCATCGTATGCCTTAATGACTATAATCTTAGTGGTGTCCACACATGCTTCTGAGAAACCTAATGCCTTAACCAATTTCAAGGTGCAAAGATTTAACCTTGCTCCTCCATCTACCAAGACTTGTCTGACTTTGGTTTGATGGACAAGAACTTCAAGGTGTAGTGGATCGTTATGGTTGGTTTTCTCAGTTGAATAATCTCGTTGAGAGAAAGTGGCATGATGAGAATTGGTTAAGTATCCTACCATTTCTTCAAAACGATTAACATCCAAGTTGGTGGGGATAGTTGTTCTTTGTAAGGCTCTATCTAGAATGGATCAATGATCAGGTGATAGAGTCAACAGTTCCAAGATGGATATTTGTGTTGGGGTCTTCCCCAACTGGTCAAGTAAATTATACTTAGGCTTGGAAGACTGTGGTTGTGGCTCTAGTGAAGGACTTCAAAGGGTTATCTTAGATATGCATGTATTGACAACACATTCAGGATGCTTCTTTATGGTAATGGTATGGATATTTTCATTAGTAGCTAGAATATGATTGATGATCGTACCTGGTTTATAGTCATAATTGTTACTGGTATAATTGGCCAAGGTATTATTCTTAGTTCTTGAACTGGAGGCCTTTCCTTTGCCATGGTCATGTAATGGATCTGTGAAGACCTTGTGATCACTATTTTTGGTATGTTTTTTCCCATTGACTTCTATGGTTCCATCTTCAAAAAAATATTGTATGATGTTCTTCAGTTGTCGACATTGTTGTAAGTTATTTCCCTTTGTTTGATGGTACTTGTAAAAGGTGTTTTCATCCCATCATGAGGGTTTAAACTATCCAGGATCATAATTTTTTGGCTCTAGAGGTTGTATGAGTTTATGTTTAATCAGTTCTTTGTAAACTGTCTCCCCCAAGGGGGTAAACTCACATTTTGGAAATCTCCTCTGTGGTCATTGTTGTTGTGAATTTTGGACAAAGTTGGAGGTTTGATCAACATCGTTAAGCATGCCATGAGAGGGGTTGTAACCTCTAAGTGTGATGACAGGTCTTGCGTGTAGGGTCTTAGCATCAACAACCCCGTCATTAGTTACATTTTTGTTTCTGGACCAAAAATTGTTTCTATCGTTGGGAGCATTTTGGTGTTGAACAATTGGATTCCTACTTGGTGTATTAATTTCCCCTTTGTCAATAAGGGCTTTCTCAAGTATAATACCTTTTTGCACTAAGTCCATAAAGGAGGTACAGTAATATACTCGTAAGTCACTTCTCAGTTTTGGATGAAGATTTTCAAGGAATATTGTGACTTTTTGTTTCTCTGGTATCTCAACGGAACAATGACTAGCTAAACTCCTCCATCTTTGGAAGAAGGTGGTGAATTTTTCACCGTCTTCTTGCATGGTGTGACACAAGGTAGCTATCATTATTTTATTGTCTATGTTGAAGGAAAAGTGTTCCACAAATTTTTCAACTAATTTTCCCCATGATCTTATGTTGTATGGAAGTTTAGAGAACCATTCCAATGTTATCCCAACAAGGGTTCGCGAAAAAAGTCTCATATGGTATGGGGTGATACGAGATGTCCATGCATGTTGTGGAAAATTCTCTGATGTGTTCTAGAGGATTCCTCTTCCCATTATACTTAGGAAAATTTGGTATAATGTATCCATGTGGGAAGGGTGTCATGTATAACACTTTGTCAAAAGGACATGGACATAAATCTTGTGTTGAAATGGTTCATTTTCCTAACATTGACATACTATCTATTTGTTATTGGAGAGCTTGCATTTGATTTTGTAGAACATCTACTTGTGTTAAAGATGTGTTGATTGCGTTGCTAGGATCGATGCAAGTGTTCTAAAATGCAATATTCTGCGATAGATTTTGATTTGGTGTGGGAATATGTCCTAACATAATGTTCTATGTTGGATTCTAATTTGGTGTAGGAATATGTCTTGACACAATATTCTATGACAGATTCTGATTTGGTGTAGGAATATGTCCTATTGGTATTGTCCCTATTTGCGGAATGACAGTATTGGTGCTAATTTGAGGTATAGCCCATGTCATGTTTACACTAATTTTGGGTCTTTTACTTTCGGTGTTTGTGGCAAAGGGGTTTGATGAGGATGCTCCTGTAGTAAATTGTAGGCCCTACGTTATACCAAATGGTGTTGTATGTATAGTTGAGGTAGTTTGAGTAGGTATGCCGAATGGTATGGTTGCAGTAATATGAGAAATAGAGACACTCGATGTCATGGTTTGTGTTGCTTGTGTAGATGAAGCCTTTAGTGTATGGATGTCAAATCCTGGAGGTAGCTTGGCACCTTCTACTAGCAGCTTTGCTAGGTATCTTTGGGGATCTTGTGCTAAACATTCATCTACAAAGGACGCAAATTCGAAGTCTTGGACATCGATGTCTACGTCTTCTACTTGAATCTGTCCATCTGTGTCTCTAGTGACAATTTTTTTAAGCAAGGTTTTGTGAGCTCTCTTTGATCCCGATGGTATGTTTGAGAAGGGATTGATGAAATCCTATGGATCAACCATTTCTCTACATTTCTTTTTAGACCTTTTTTCGACCATGAAAAATGTTTCTCAAAATGGGGTAATGCAAAACTACATCTAAAATGATATGATCTAGTCTATGTTTTTGGGATTTTCTGATATAATGAATGAATGCTGCTATGTTTTTGGTATTTTCTGGAAAATAAGGAATGTCTTAAATGATGTTATGCTACGCTGACAGTGTTTAAGTATGCAAAAAAGTCTAAGCAAACTTCTAAGGTAATCAATTCTGAATAATTCTAAAAGGAGGTTACCTACCACCTATAGTTTAACCAAGGCTACAATTTAGCTTTGTCAAGGAATTTGTTGTAGGACTAGGACCAAAAGATAAGGTGAACTCTTGAACTAGACTGATGAGTTGGAAGGATTCACTAGTAGGACAAAAGATATTGTTGAGAAGTGACTAGGTTTAATGACAATGATTGTTGAAGCATGGGTTTGTCCAAAGTGTGGAAAGTTGGCCTATTTTGAGATATGCAAATTCTTGATATGCAACTAAGCTTTGTAACTGGATGCCTTCACTAAAACTAAATGACATCTAAAAGATGGAAAATGCAGTATGAGAAAACTTTCTAGTTTTTGTCCAAGGGTGACTGTGATAAACAGAGATTGAGATGACCATTTGGTTTCGGACTATGACAATGAATTCTAGTTTTTCTGTTAATAGAAAAATATGGTTCACTATTATAGACGCGTCACAAGATTTATCAAATGCGGTTTTCTATGTCAAATGTGGTTTTCTACTTAATTAAATCTCGGTTTAATGATAGGAAAATGCGACTCCCTATAACAGATGCAGCTAAGGTTTTAACAAATGCGACTTGTAATGACACATGCGACTCAAAAAATTTTGGTAAATGACGATGGAATCTGGTTTGACAATTGTGAGTTTTCAATTAACAGATGCAACTCAGTTTAACAATTACGGTTTTCTACTTAGTAGATGCAACTCAGTTTGATAGATGCAGTTTTTTGATGAACTGGGTTTTTCGACTGACTTTGTTTCATGATCAAATTTTGGCAAATGTAACCAATCTGAAAACAAAGTGTTTTGGTTTGACAATCATGAATGTGTATATTTTCAGAAAACATGTACAATCCTAAGACTGGCAGTGACAATACTTGCTAAATTCTCACTTGGGTTTCCCCAACCACACTTATTCAAAGCGAATGACTAGAAGCTTGACTATTGATTTAGCAAAATATCAAAGATTAAAAAAAGCTTCCTAAAAGTATAAAGATTTTAGGAGGAGGAATAATGACAAAGGTCAGGTCAATTTATAGAAAACTGATTTTTGAATGACCGACTTAGATTCAAAAGACAGAGCAACGATTGATATTAATGAATGCCATGCGATATAGATTCAATGTTAGTAATAACACGAGTGAAACAGTTTGCATGATGGAGATTAAATTAAATAATAATTTAATCTTTAGTCAAGAATGTTTGAAATTTGAAAGAATAAGAATTGCATGAAAAAGATAAAGAGGAAACATTGTGTTCGAACACACAAATTAATTAATCAATTAAATAAAGTTATTTAATTAATAAAGGTTTGCACGTAGAAGAATAAGATTGATTGATTAAGACAAAAAGTATGTTTGTCAGGAATAAATCAAAAGATAATTGACTAGTGAATAATTAGATAACTAAGCGATTATCTAGTCACAGAGGAATATTTGAGGAATAATTATTTTTATGAATTAAATGTTTATTTAATTCAACATTTGAAGTTTGGAGATTAAATTAAATAAATAAAGATTTATTTAATTAATTGTCGAAAAGGTTAAAGAATTATTAAATAATTCAAAATGAATATTTAATTATAGTCAGAAATATGATAAAGGGTAAATTAAATAATAATTTATTTAATTTGGAAAGATGATTAATTAATTAGTGACGTAATTAAATAAATAACATTTATTTAATTAATCAAGATTGACTAAAGGTAATAATGAATTAATTAAATAATTAAAGTTATTTAATTAATAGAAGATGGATGACTTTAGAAAATAATTAAATAATTAACATTATTTAATCATGACCATGAACATTAGAAAGTGTGTCGAAAATGATGTCGCAGGCCTAGACCAATTTTTCAGTGTCTACACCCCCATTCTTCATGTTGACCATCTCAAAAGAGGGAAGAAAACTATATCTCCAAATATCAATAGTAAAGGTCCTAAAGTTGCCAAAATTGGTATAAAGATACCCTAGGAGAAATAAATTATTTCTTCCACTTCCAACCTAAAAGATAAAGTTAATGAAATCTCATTCTCTAGTAATAAGAGAAGGTCTACTAGTCTCCTCTCAAAATTCACAAGAAAATGAGCCCCTTTGAAAAATAAGATAATTTTTCTTGTTTATAGTGAATAAGAGGATGCAATGCTTGACATAAGGACACCCCTTCTAATAATGTGAGCCCTCAATCCCTGAAGATAGTGACTTCATAGTTTCTTAGTCTATGATATCCATGTTTTCCAACCTTAGCTTTGAGTCCCTAATAGACCCTAATTTTAATGGAAAAAATAAAAAATATTGCTTCTATCACTAAGTTTACCGTTGCTACCAAATGTAAGTGTCTCCTAAAAAACTAATGATCCCTTCATAAATACTTTCATCTAACCCAATTATGAAAGGAATTTTATAAAAAAATATGAAAACAAGAAAAAAGATAAAGAAATTCAAAAAATAAAGAAATGAAAATAATAGGATCAATATAAACATAAAGGAGAAAGAACAACATTTGAAATGAAGGAAAAATCCCATAAAAATTAACAATAAGTATGGAAACCCTATTCTATTTGCCACATTAATAGGATGAAAATGAGCCTTATCTAGAAAATAATGTTGGGTATGAAAAGAAAGTTCAAGTAATTGGAAATGTCTATCAATAAGATTACCAAATTAAATAAAGAAAGCTTGAAATTCACTACCAATAGCATATAGATCCTTTTAGAAGATAAGAATATCAAAGAAAAATAATACTTAGAGAGACCAAGGGTGAGGATTCATATTCTCTTAGTGGTAATCTACATAAGTTGTCAAAACAAGGTAAGTCAACTTCTAGTCTAAAGGGCTTAACTGGTTCCTTGACTCACTAGTGGTCGAGTGCTCAGACTACTATTTCTAGTTAGTTTTTTTTGTTCTTTAGTGTTGTTTCTATGTCCTTATGTTATTTTCTCTAGTTTGAGAGATTTATTTATATTGTGGATTGTCACTTTTAGGCTTCTCGATTTATTATTTTTGTGAACTCTTGCCTTTTGGATATGCAAAGGTAGGGGCCATTATTTCTCCCTTTTATCTTATCAAAAAAATTAAATTATAAGAAAAAAATATAATTATAGTGAATTCAAATAAAAGCAAATGTGATACAAGATTATTTATCTAAGGAAACTACTTGAAGAAAGAAAAGATAACATGCATTAATGAAGATATAAACTTGAAATCTTGTAATATTTTATAATTCTTATAATTTCTTGATTGCATAAATCATGAGAGTTTTAATGATAATAAGATAACTAAGTGCCACCTTTTAATATAAGGGAAGGAGGATATGTATTTTATAAATGCAACAAGAATAAATATGCATGTAACTCCAAGCCTTTATATTTTCCACCTTGCATTAGTGTGTGCTTATGTCATATTATTCATGGCAAGAGGTGTTCACACATGTATAGAGGAAAATAATTGCACTCAAAATATTCTTAAATTATTTTTATTTTTTTAAATATATAATGATATAAATTGATAACTATAAAATAATAAATAACATCAACCACTTCACTAAGCACAAAAGCTTCTTAAATTTAATAAAATTCATCACACCAAAGGACAAAATGATTCAATGGGAACTTTACATTAAAACAATACGTCTTCTCTATAAAATCCAATAACTATGACTCTAATGATCAAGGAAAGATTAATTCTAACACCCCCACCCCTTCCATTATTTATTCTTTACTAGGGGCTTACAAGAGAGAGTACGTTATATTTTCATCTTCCCCAAATTTTTTATGCACATGAATCATTGCCCAAAGTATTAAAATGATAAATAAAATTTTCTCTTTAGAGTAACTTTGTGGAAATATTTGCTACATGATCTTCACCAACATAAGAAATAAGAATTTGGTTGTCTTCAATAATCCCCTAAATGAAGTGATGTTGAAACACATTGTACTTTTTTTAATATAAAAAATAAGACTCTTCATCAAGGCAATTGCATTTTGATTATAAAAATACAATTGAGTTGAACCCTTTGAAGGGTGAGACCCAAGTCCTCAAGAATTCTCTTATCATAGATAACATCCTTAGTAGCTTGAGTACAACCTTTATATTTTTATTCTCTGATAGATAGGGAATTTTTTTTCCTTTTCACTAACCTAATCCCAAAAAGAAATAATAACCAATTATAGGTTTTTCATCCTTTGGATCATTACCTAGATCAAAATTATATATTCAAATAAAATAAAAACACAATCTAAAGCATAATGAATTCCAATATTTTGACATCAATGGCAAAGGGAAACTTATTACTTTCACAAGGAAAGCTCCCCTTGTCTGTAATACTTTTTCTTGACATCAACAAAATTATTCTTCCTTTTTCTATAACTCTCCCCCTTTTAGCAAATCTCCCCCTTTCTACAACTCTCCTCCTTTGACATCAATATAAATGAGATGCTTTATTACCTTCATATAAAATATACATCAGCTTATTTATTTCTAAATTATATTCTCCATGGAGCTTAAAGATATTGCATTGATTAGCTCCCCCTGATTTCATACTTCTCCTTATGAACTTAGTGATACTTCTTATGCATGAAGCACAAGCATAGATTCTTCTTTTTTCTTTTCTTACTCTTGTTTCCTTTTCTATTCTTTTGTACTTTCCTCCTTATGTTTGAACATAGTATCCACCTTCTTGTTTTATCTAGGAGGTATAAGATTTTTTTTGAAAAATTATGCTATATGCCCAAAGTTGTTGCACTTATAGTATATGATATTGTAATTTACTAAAGGATCAAAAGAATTATAGTTCCTCTTTAAGAAACTGAAACCATTTCTTTCATGAACTATACAATCCACTGCTTTATATCTAAATTGATTGCATGACAAGAAATAACCATACAAAGAGTGTTGGAACCTGGTCACACGCACTTGTATATAAAGGAATGATCCTCAATAGTTTCCCTTATTGTATTTGTGAGGGATATTACCTTATTCTTTCTTGGTTCTCTCATTATTGATGAATCTTTTGATAACATCAACATAGACTCTTATCTTTTCTCCATTTATCTTCTTTGGGGATTGCATGTTTTTTGAGTTTTGACCTTCTTCATAACCAATACCACTATTGTATGTTATCCTTTAGGAATTGAGAATATTATCTTTTTCGTACTCTTCTCATTATTTAGGTATTTGTTCAATTGAGCACTTGTTTTATCCAATTGCTTTCTCAAAGAAACAATCTTGAACTCTAGCCTCTCACAATTTTCTTATTTTTCTTTCAATTGGATTCATACCTTTTCCTCTATTTTCTTTGCCTCTTCAATTTTAACTTTCATATCTATGATCATCTTCTCTAATTCTTTAAGATTTTGTGATAGTTTCTCCTTCGATTCACTATCCTCTTGAAGCTGTAGTTTTTCCTTTGAATTCTTCTTTCTAAGCCTCTTGATCTCATCTAGGGCACAAATGAGTTCTTCCTCCAAGTCTACTTTGACATATTTTTCTCCTTCCCAATCAACTTTTGTATCCATTTCATCATACTCTTCGTCTTCTAAATCCATCTCTTCTTTTTATTTGTCTTCACGTTTTGGGGCATCGTCCTTTGTTTCTATTGTCATGAATATAATCTCCTGTATTGCTTTTAAAAATTCTTCCATTGTTGTCTTCAAATGAGCTACTATCTTCCTTAGAGTAGATTATCTTCTTATGCTTTCTTTTCATTCTTTCCTTCTATGTAATTCTTCTTGTGATATAAATTTTTCCTTCCTTTCTTTTTCTTTAATTTCCTTCCTCATCACTAGTTTTACTTTTGGCCAATGGACATAGCAACAAAATGTCCTATATTATCACAATTGAAACATTTAAGAATATATTTACCTTTATGTTTGTCGAATCCTTTGTTGAAATTTCTCACAAATTGGGATTCTTCATCACTTGAACTATCACTTAATTCGAGTTCATTATTCTTCATCTTCTTAAAGGATTTGAAGGCAACTTCATGCTTTGATGTTTTCTCCTTCTTAGTCCTCATTTTATATGACATGATGATCCTATGCAACTCATACAACTTCATTTTATATGTCCTTCATTTCTTCAATAGAAAAAAATTTCTCATCAAATCTCAAAGGAAGAGATCTTAGTACCTTTTGCATGATCACAAGTTTTTCAATTTCTTCACTAAGTCCTCGAATGGTATTCACAATTTCATCAATGCGAAAGAGATAGGTTGTAATGTTCTATTTGTCTTTCATCTAAAAGATCTTGAATTGTATTCTAGGGTTTGGAGCTTGGACTTCTTAACCTTTTGATCACCTTCATAAGTATTTTGAAGTTTTTCCATCTATTTTGTTTACCCGTAATGCATCACCTTGATGAATTCAGATTTTGATAGGCCACACAAAATGTCATTCATAGATTTTGCATTATTTTCACTAGTCCTCTTTCTAGATTGATCTATTGGTGGAGAGGGTGGTGCAACATGATCAACCACTAACAATTACAAAATGTAAAATCCAAGTGACATAAGGTAGGTGTGCATTCTTATGCTTCAAAATGCACAGTTTGTTATGTCAAACAATGAGGCCCTATTTGAATAGAAACCTTCTTGACATGGCATGTGTGCTTTTGAGATCTACCTTCTAGTGGTTAGGTTATCTCCAAAGGAACATGCTTCGATACCAATTGATGAGAACACAATTATACTGAGAGGTGGGGGTGAATCAGTATAATTCAATCTTTTACTTTTTCAAAACTTAACAACCATAGAAATGTCAAAAAAATAAGATCTAACAATTATATATCATAAGAAGAACACACAATTTATGTGGAAACCCTTACAAGAGAAAACCATAACAAAATATTGCTTATATAAAACTTCTCTTACAATCTTCATAGGCACCAACCTACTAGAGACAAAAATCCCCACTTACAAGATTTGTAAGAACTAACCTAATGGAGATACCAATCCACACAATTGAACACCAACTCAGTAAGAGACACCAATATCTTCTAGATTGGAAGGCACCAACCTCTCTAATATCTTCTCCAAAACTTCACATATTTATACTCTAATTATTCCATAATCTTTCTCCAAATATCCCTTATATATTTTCTTAAGCTAACCTTATATCTCTTCTCCAAAATGATGCAATTTATGATACAAATTCTACTCCAAATCAGACACAATGTCTTCTATAAATATGCTCACATATCCTTTAAAAATATGTTCATATGCTTTATAAATCTGCTCTCATATCCTTTATAAATCTTCTCATATATGTTTTAAAAATATTCTCACATATGCTTTATAAATATACTCTCATATGTCTTGAAAATATGCTCACATATGTTTGATGTAATTCCACTCTAGATAGGAGCGATATTCAATAATTTCTTTCTTTAAAATGCACTCCACAACTCTCTTAAATACCTTCATCATGCCCCTTCAAAATACCTCTTCACTAACAAACGTGACTCTCTCGAAGAGGTTGACCAAACTCTAAATATAAATATTTTATTTTAAATATTAAATCCCCAAAGTGGGGCACCTCTGTGAGGGGGGTCAACCTCATAACACTTTAATTTTAATTTATTTTAAAAACCTCCCAAAAGAAACAATTACACCCAATAGAGTCGGCCAACCTTTTAACAATTTAATTTAACATCAAAGTGGTGTTTATATGAGAAGTATTAGGCCATACCAAGGAAATATTTTATTTTAATTTTTCAAATTCTTGTATTCAACTTATAAAATATCCTATATGAATCAATGCTCTTCTTTTTATCGTATCACTACCTTGGACACTTGATCCATATCTTAAATGATGCTGGCAATTTTGCATAGGAGTTATACATGAAGTCAACCAAATTTATTGTCCTTTTGATGATGCAATTTATGGCCTTTGTCCTATAATGATTTCCTCATCAACCTTTGACATCAATGATAAACTATCTTGTCCATGTCCCTTTGACATCAATGCCAATATTTACAACATATGTATGTATATACATATAAATATATATGTATATATGTTTATATATATGTGTGTGTATGTATGTATGTATGTATGTATGCGTGCATGTATGTATCTGTAATGTACCCTTCTTACACCTATTTTTGTATGATCTTTCCATTAGCCTATTCCTGGGTTCTCGTAGGCTAAGTGGATATGGTTAGGGGATGCAATGTCCTATGATGAGCTTTTATGGAGGTTTTTTGAGTTTTTCGATAGAGTTTCTATTTTTAGTAAGTTCCAATTGGGCTTCGATTGGATCAGTTGGGAGAATAAAATAAATTATAATTTTTAGAAAATTGCTATTTTTAGCACCTAGTCCTAGCCTCTATTCCTCTATCAGCTCAATGTAGTGGTTTATAGTTTTGGTCTTGAGAGTTCTAATGTTTTAGAGAAATATTTAATCTTCGTCACTTAAGTCTTTTATAAAGTCACTTTATGACTTAAGTGAATGGTAATGGGTTCATGAGAGATCCCCTTGATCAACGCCTAAGAATGTGGTGCCTTTAACTTTTTTTAAAAGGAAATTTTATGCTTCAAAAGTGGATGCCAAGGTAAGGAGGTGTTTAATACTTTTTGAAAAATGATTATTGTTTGCCTCTTAAGTGGACACCAAGATAGAAGGGGAATATAGTAAGTTAAAATGTTTTAATATTGGAGAGCTCTAGATGGGTTGAACCTTTTGGAGGGAAAACAATTTAAATTAAAACTTGTTTGCCCTAATTTCTCATTCACTTTATATATTCTCATTTGAGCTCTCATTTGGTTATCTTGGATTTTGGAAACTTAATGCTATGCTATTAGAATGCTTCTAGAGTTCATATTTGTTGGTTGGAGGATGAAAAACCTTCACTAGATAGCTAGTTTTAGTGGTGGAAGACCCACCCTAGCTGGTTGGTGTTCAAGTTATAATATATTTTAGAGATTTTGGTTGTTGGGTGATTGTTGAAGTTGAATAATATGAATATATATTTAGTTTTCTGATGTGGGTTTGTGAGTTTTGGTATGGTGTGTGGATTTTGGTATTGTGGTGTGAGTTTAGAGAAGATTTGATTCATTTTATGAGTGTTGATATAGATTTTTTGAGTTTTAAAAATGCTTTTCTTGAGTATCTAAGAAACATGAAATTGCTCATATCTCTATGAGACAGATAACTATCTTTTTGGGTATTGTTCCATTGGATTCCTCACAACTGGACAACTTCTTTAGACCACTCATTTGTGGTGTTTGTTGGAAATTTTATTTTTTTGGAAAAAATGCCCCTTCTAGGAGGTATGATTCCTCTTATATTGGGTTTCAGACTGAAATAAAATCTGCTTTATCAGAAACCTATAATCTTCATTTTTGAGATATCCTTACATTGCAAAATGACTATTTAATGAGAAGGGATAGCTTGGGACTGATTGAAACTTGTGTTAGTTCATTTCATGAGGAGTTAGAATGTATTGTTGTTCATTTAAATGATTGAAAAGTGCACTATTTGGGTTATGAACAAGTCTAATATTAGTCTCTTTTATCTGATTCCAGTTTATAAATCAACTCTCTTAGATATTGTAGTTGAGTTATTACATGCTTTGATGTAATGCTATGATATTGTCAATGTATGCAATCATAATGTTAAATGAGATGAAAACCAAAAAACTTATGTATTTCCATCTATTTTTGAAAGAAAACATAAAAAAAATAGGGGTGATCATCATAGTGGTACCAGAGCACAACTTTCCTGCCAGCCTATGTTAGTCAACTACAATCAACTATACATCTTCTATAAGTGAAAGATAATAGATATATTTCAATAGGGGAGAAAGAAAAACTCAGTGGCAACCCCATAGGTTCTAGGAGAGACTATTTCAGGTATCCTTGAGATACATTAGGACCCTCCTATTGACAGTGAAAACACTCTAGGAGACATGGCTAAAAGAGATAAGGGTAGAGCTAGTTCAATTAGCCCAAATTTGAGGATGGAGAGAAAGTTTGATACAATGATGGACACGATGTATCAGTTTTTGGGTAAGATTGGACAATCTATAACAATAAGTAACACACATAACAACTCATAGGGCAAGCCAACAAATAATGGAGAAGGTAGTTCCACAAATCAGCAAGGTGGAAATGAGGGGCAATATATAACAATAGGGTCAAACACTATTCCTAGGCTATTCTAATCCATGTTCATTCAAAGAGAGGCACCACAAGTTGCTCATGAAACCCCCTTAACATTGGTGGATGAGTTAAGAAACACCTATGTTGAGTATGATACCCTTCTAGAGGTACTTAAAAACAATTTAACCTTCAACGAGTTCATGGATCAAAAGAAGAGGGGTGGTGGAAGAGATGTTCATAGAGGAATACTAGTAGTTTAGAGATATCTACATCATGCTTTGGGAAAGGTTAAACTTGCTCATTTTGATGGGAGTGATAAGTGTTCATCTAGAGCATGGGTGCAAAAATTGGATAACTACCTAGCTCTTAGACCTATGGTGGATGATGAGGCAATTAAATTCTCCACTTTGCATTTGGATGGAGTTGCACATGAGTGGTGGTACCATGGCCTTATCACTTTAGGTCATAGATATATCACTACTTATGATGAGTTTACTAATAAACTCATTGAAAGATTTGAAAAGAAGGATCTTGAGTTGCATTTTATGGAGCTAGCACAACTGAAGCAATATGGTTCATTGGATGCATATATAATATATTTTCAAAGGCCCTCAGTTATGATTTCAAGGATAACAAAGAGGATATTGGTGGTTTTTTTCAGTGGAATCATGGAGCCATTAAGGGGTGGATTAAGGCATTTGATCCTCCATAATTACATGGAGTGGGCAACCCCTAAATCAGAATTTTAGTCCAAATAATTCCCACACAAAAAGAAAAAGAACATTTCACAAGAGACACCAATCGACCCAAAAAATCAGTCACAAGACTTGATGGTGATACTTTAAATCACTTGAGAAAAAAATTATCCTTCTCTTGTAAGAAGCATTGAAATATCAGTCATAAGTGTGCAACAAAGGGAAAAGTGAACAAAATAGAATACTATTCAGTAGAGGAATCTTCATCAGAAAAATTAGACCAATAATTTGATATAAAAGACAAGGAGGAAGAAGAGTCTCCATAAGAGTCTGAAAAGGATAAGGCACGATATGGGAATCTTTCCCAACTTTATAATTTCCAAAAGAATGAGTCCTTACATATTAGAGGAGTTCTTAATGGGTGATGATTGGTTACATTCATAGATTCAAGTGTTACACAATTTCATAGGAGATAGATGGCTTCAAAGTGATGGTTGCAGATAGTTTTAAAATCACTTACAACATGATGATCCCATAGTTGAGAATACAACTAGGAAACTATGAATTCAAGGATGACTTCTATGTGGTGAGTATTGGGGATACAAATGTAGTATTAGGGATATAGTGGCTATGATCACTTGGTGAGATTACTCTTAATTTTTCAGACCATGGAGCTGAAATTTAGATTAGAGGGCTAGAATGTGGTCTTGAGAGGTATGTATAATGAAGGACCATGGGTTGTGTCTTTTAAAACATGGAGATTATATTTAGAAATGATTAGGTAGAGTGAGCAGTGGAGTGTATTATTATGCCTACAATTATAGAAGAGGTGAAGAGATCATATCCTCCTGATGTTTAGGCTTTTCTATCAAAGCGAAGCAAGGTTTTTAGTAGAATTCCAGCAAGTAGGCCTCTTGATAGAGGTATTGAGAATGCGATTTAGTTAGAGGAGGGGGCTAAACCAGTGATCACCACACTATATAGACATCCCAAGGGGCACAAGGATGAAATAGAAAAAATAAGTAAGGAGATTTTGGATATGGGGCATATTAGACATAGTAAGAGTCCATTTGCTTCTTTTGTTGTGCTGGTGAAGAAGAAGGATGGGACCATACACACATGTATAGATTACAAGGAATTGAATAAGAAGAATATCAAGAATAGGTACCCCATTCCACGCATAGATGAGCTCATTAATGAGATACATGGTGCATTCTATTTATTTAAGATTGACTTGAGATCAAGATACCATCATATTAGGGTAAAATATGACACAGAGAAAACAATATTTTGATCTCACTTTGACAATTTTTAGTTCTTGGTTATTCCCTTGGTTTGAACAATGCACCTACTACCTTCCAATCACATATGAATAAAATACTCAGCAAAAAACTACACAAGTTTGTAATGGTCTTCTTTGATGATATTCTCATTTTCAGTAGGTCATGGGAAGAACACTTAAAGCATTTGGATGAGGTATTTGGTATCTTTGAGAGTGAATCTTAGTTTGATAAGGAGTCCAAGTGTGAGTTTGGTATGACAAAACTATTATATCTTAGACACATAAACAACTCCAAGGGAATTAGTGTTGAACTTGCAAAGATTAGATCTATTCTTGAATGGCTTCCATCCACTAATCTTACATAGTTGAAGGGATTCTCTGGGTTATGTAGTTTTTATAAGAGTTTTTTCAAAGGATTTTCTCAGTTGTCTACTCCACTTATAGATTTAACTAATAAAAGAGCTTTTGTTTGGTTTAAAACAACACAACAATCTTTTGATCACTTCAAGCAATAGATGAGCACATGTCCTATTTTAGCTATTCCAGATTTTACTAAGCCTTTTGAGCTTGAGTGTGATGCACTAGATGAAGATATAGTGGCCATCCTCATGTAGAACAAACATCCAATTGCATTTGAGAGTAAAAATTTGAGAGGAAGTGAAAAGGGGTACTCCATCTATGACAAGGAGATGCTGGAAATAATGCATGCCTTATCCAAATATAGATAATACCTTGTTGGAGGGAGGTTTATTGTTAAGACTAGAATCACAATAGTCTTAAATACTTCCTAAATCAAAAAGATCTTAATGAGAGGAAACAAAAATGGGTTAGAAAACTCCAAGCCTATGAATTTGACATTGAATATGTCAAAGGGAAGATGAACATAGTGGCTGATGCTTTGTCAAGAAGGCCACATTTATGCTCAATTTCAAATATATTAGTAGATTGGATGAAGAAAATAAAAACTGAATATGCAAATAATGCCCTTGCAAGAAGCATTCTTGATGGCTCATTATAGGATGATAGGTATAAGGTAAGAGATGGTCTCATTTTCTACAAGGGAAGGATTATGTTAGTCCCTGAATCCAAGATAAAAATGTATATGTTTAAGACATTTCATGACATTCTTATGGCTAGTCATTCCAGGTATTAAAAATCATATAGTAGATTCGTGAGAGATTCTCATGGAAGGGGATGAAGGATGATATTCTTAAGTATGTTCATGAGTGCCAGATGTTCCAAAAAAATAAAAATGAATATACTTACCTTGTTGGTTTATTTCATCCCTTACCCATTCCTACTTAGAAGTGGGAAATCATCTCAATGCATTTTATTACATGGCTTCCCAAGGTGTAAGGGAAGGATTGTATTTATGTGGTAGTGGACAGGTTGACCAATTTTTCTCACTTTTTTTCTATTTAAGTAGGGTATACAACAATACAGGTGGCAATTTTTTCTTCAAAGAGGTGCTTAGAATCCATAGAACACCTAAGCCCATCATTAGCAATAGGGACAAGAAATTTATGAGTTTATTTTGGTAGGAGTTGTTTAAATTGCATGGTACAAAGTTGAATCCTAGCACGAGTTATTACCCCCAGATTGATGGACATACATAGGTTGTTAATAAATGGGTGGAAGGCTACCTACACAAGTATGTTTCAAGATAACATAATGTGTGGGTTAAGTGGTTGTGTTTGGGGGAGTTTTTATATAACTCTAACTTTCACATGACCATCAGGATGTCTTGTTTTCTAGCTTTCTATGGTTATGAAGATCCTAGCTTCATTGACTTAATTTTTGGAGATTGCACAACTTTCCTACCAACCTATGCTAGTCATCTACAATCAACTATACACCTTATATGAGTGAAAGAGAGCATAAATGTTTCAAAAGGGAAAAAATAAAAACACAGTGGCAACCCCCATAGGTTCCAGAAGGAGAGACTATTTTAGGCATCCTTGGGATACATCAAGACCCTCCTATTGATAATGAAAACACTCCAGGAGACATGGATGGAAGAGATAAGGGTAGAGCTGGTTTGGTGAGCCCAAATTTGAAGATGGAAAGGAAGTTTGATATAGTGATGGGCATGATGTACTGGTTGTTGGGTAATATTGGATAATCTATATCGAAAAATAACACACATAACCACTCACTGGGAAATCCAAAAAATAATGGGGAAGGTAGTTCCACAAATTAGCAAAGTGTAAATAAACAACACATAGCAATAGGGTCAAACACTATTCCTAGGCCTTTCCAGACCATGTTCATTCAAATAGAGGCACCATAGGTTTCTCATGTTACCCCCTTACTATTGGTGGTTGAGTTATGAAACATTTATGCTAAGTATGATACCCTTCTAGAAGCACTAAAATAAATTTAACCTTCAATGAGTTCATGGATCAAAAGAAGAGGAGGGGTGGTGGAAGAGCTGATCATAGAGGACCAATAGTTCAGATAGATCTACAAGAGGCTCTGGGAAAGGTTACACTTGCTCATTTTGATGAGAGTGATAAAGTGTTCAGCTAGAGCATGGGTGCAAAAATTGGATAACTACCTAGCTCTTAGACCTATGGTAGAAGATGAGGAAATTAAATTTTCCACTTTTCATTTGGATGGAGTTGCACACTAGTGGTTGTACCATGACCTTATCATCTTGGGTCATAGATAAGTCACTACTTATGATGAGTTTTCTAATAAACTCATTGACAAATTTGACAAGAAGGATCCTGAGTTGCATTTTAGGGAGTTAGAACAACAAAAGCAATATTGTTTAGTGGATGCATATATAGAAAATTTCCAGAGGCTTTTAGTTATGGTTTCGGGGATAACAAAGAGGATATTGGTGGTTTTGTTTGGTGAAGAACTTATGGAGCCATTAAAGGGGTGGATTAAGGCATTTGATTCTCCATCATTGCATGAAGCTATGAAGAAGGAATGAAGCATGGAATGGGAAACCCATAAATCTAAATTTGAGTCCAAATTATTCCCACACAAAAAGGATAAAAAACATTTCACAAGAGAATAATCAGTCACAATACTTGATGGTGATACTTTATGAAAAGGTGAAAATTGTGGTCCTCTCTTTCACTTCTAGGGTTTTGGACCTAAGAGGAAAGAGGCAATATTCACACGCTTCACTCAAGAACAAAACCTTGATATTTCAATGCAAAGGAGATTGAAATCTTGCAAAGGGACTATCCTAAAGGCTGAATGAGATCTAATAAGGGGTTCATCACCAAGTAAGAACTTGGAAAAGACAATGAAATACAAGATACAACATTGAACCCTAATTCAATGCAATGAATTATAAATGAAAACAAATAGAATAAAAAGAATAAAAAGGCAGAAGGACAAGTAATGTGCACCTAGGAACCTTCAGGTGACTAGAAACATCTATGAAACACTAAATATTTTAACTTTTTGATCAACTGGGACTCATTCGCCAACTCGGGCGAATCGGTCCCAGATTTGGGTTTTTGTCCAGGAGTCTATTTCGGGGAAAAAGGTACTGGAATCTGCAAACATTTCTAGCAAACAACTACAATGGGACTCATTCACCACTCTTGGTGAATCAATCTTGTTTCACTTTTTCAAAAATTGAAAGTTCTAATTTGCACTTCAACACTTGCCCTTTCCTTCCAAATTGAGTTTCAGATCCGAATTTGTGAAAACACTTGCAAAAAAAAAAAAACCCTGATTTGATAATGGGGGGTTTGCCTCAGTGAAACCCATAATTTGGTAATTAAACCTTGATAGAGATAATGAAGTATGCATGAAAATCCTAGCCTTAAGTGTGTCTAAGACTAAGAAATCTGAAACACAATGCAATCCTATTCTAATATGCAAGAAAATGATGCAAAAATGGAGATATAAAGATGAATGACTCACTTGTGGTGATCTCTAATCACCCCAAATGAACCTTAATGATGATTGTACCTTCCTTATGTTGAATGAAGAGTGATAATGGAGGATGGAATCACTTAGGAAACAAGTCTTTAGGCTTGACTTGATGGTTAGTTGCATCTCCCCAACCTAGAATCCATCATGATTCACCATAGACAACCATGAACAACCCTTGAAAATGTTAGATCTTGAATAATAGTGGGCATGAAGACCTACAAAAACACTTTAATGTTGCTCCCAAGCTTCAACTTTGCTTATTACTTGCTCTTGAATGCTCTTGTGAAGAATCTTGAATGCTTAGATCTTGAAAATTGCTCTTGAGAATGCTTGCATAGATTGGCTAGATGATAAAAATGACTTGGAGAATTTATTTTATAGGAATGGACACCTAATTGACCGTTATTTAGATCTCAAAGGCCAAAATCCACCAAAAATTTGAATTAAATTGGTGAATTTCCCACTCAAAATTGAAAAAGACCCCAAATGGGACTCATTCACCACCCTTGGTGAATGGGTCCCACCTAAGGGGACTCATTCACCCAAGGTGGTGAATGAGTCCCACCTTAGCTTTTTGAGGTGGGTTTTCAGGATTTTTGGAGTTTTTCATGATTTGATAGGATTTTTAGGTAAAATGAGCCTCAAGATCCGAAATAATGGGTCTTAGGGGCCTATAAATGATGATTTTAAAGGGTAATTAATGCAAGGATGCCAAAATGGGTCTAAGTTAAGTGTGAAATTGCCTCACTTTCAAGAGAATACAATTTTCTACACTACACTTTAAATGACTTGAGAAAAAAAAATTATGCTTCTCATGCAAGGAGCCTTGGAATCCCGATCATAAGTATGCAACAAAGGGAAAAGTGAACAAGATAGAATACTATTCATAAAAGGAATATTCATCAAAAAAATTAGACCAAGAATCTGATTTAGAAGATAAGGAGGAAGAAGAGCCTTATGAAGAGTTTGAAAAGGATGAGGCAAGAGATGGGAAGCTTGCCCAACTTTATAGTTTCCAAAAGAATGAGTCCCTATGTATTAGAGGAGTGCTTAATGTTAAATGATTGGCTGCATTGATAGATTTAGGTGCTACACATAATTTCATAGGTGAAGGAATAGTAGCACACAAGGAAATTTAGAAACAAGAGGTAGATGGCTTCAGAGTGATGGTTGCAGACAATTTTACTATCACTTGCATTAAGATGATCTCGCAGTTGAGTAAACAGTTAGGTAGCTATGAAGTCAAGGATGAATTTTATGTGGTGAGTATTGGAAATATAGATGTAGTATTGGGGGTTACATTGGCTACAATCACTTGGTGAGATTACTATTAATTTTTAGACCATGGAATTGAAATTCAGATAAGAGGGTAAGAATGTGTTCTTGAGAGGTATGTCTATTGGAGGGCCACAGGTTGTGTCTATCAAATGAGTGGAGAGGATCCTTAGACATGATCATGTAGAGTGGGTAGAAAAGTATCTTATTATTCCTACAATTAAAAAAGAGGTGAAGAGATCATATCCTCCTGAGATTCAAGCTTTTCTATCCAAGTGAATAAAGGTTTTCAGTAGCATTCCACTAGGTAGGCCTCCTGATAGAGGTATTGAGCATGTGATTGAGTAAGAGGAGGGGGATAAATCAGTTATCACCACACCATATAACCATCATAAGAGGCACAAGGACGAAATAGAAAAATAAATTAAGGAACTTTTAGATATAGGACACATTAGACAAAGTAAGAGTCCATTTGCTTCTTCTATTATTTTGGTGAAGAAGGATGGGACCATGCACATGTGTATAGATCATAGGGCGTTGAATAAGAAGACTATCAAGAATAGGTACCCCATCCCACACATAGATGAGCTCATTGATGTGCTACATGGTGTAGTCTATTTTTCAAAGATAGACTTGAGATCAGGATGCCATCAAATTAGGTTCAAAGAGGAGGGCATAGAGAAAACAACATTTAGATGTTACTTTGGCCATTTTGAGTTCCTTGTTATGCCCTTTGGTTTGACCAATGCACTTGCTACCTTTCAGTCATGGATGAACATGATATTCAACAAATAGATATGTAAGTTTGTATTGGTCTTCTTTGTTGAAATTCTCATTTTCAATGGGTTATGAGAGGAACACTTGATAGATTTGGATGAGGTATTGGGTATCCTTGAGAGTGAATCTTTTTTTTTTAAGGAGTCCAAGTGTGAATTTTGTATGGAATAATTATTATATATTGGACACATAATCATCTCCAAGGGAGTTAGTGTTGATCCTGAAAAGATAAAAGCTATATTTGATTGGCCTCCACTCACTAATCTTACGTAACTAGAGGGATTCTTTGGGTTATGTGGTTTCTATAGGAGGTTTTTCAAAGTATTTTCTCAGTTGGTTGTCCCACTTACATATTTGACCAAGAAAGGAGCTTTTGTTTGGTCTAAAATGTAACACATCAATATTTTGATCACTTCAAGATATTTATGAGCACATGTCCTATTTTAGCTATACAGGATTTTACTAAGCCTTTTGATCTTGAGTGTGATGAATCAAGTGAAGGTATAGGGGTTGTCCTCATGCAAAATAAAATCCAATTGAATTTAAGAGTGGGAATTCGAGAGGAGGTGAAAGAGGTACTCCATCTATGGCAAGGAGATGTTGGCAATAATGCATGCCTTAGCCAAATTTAGATAATAACTTAGTGGAGAGAGGTTTATTATTAAGATTGGTCACAATAGTCTTAAATAATTTCTTAATCAAAAAGATCTTAATGAGAGGAAACAAAAATGGGTTAGAAAACTCCAAGCCTATGACTTTGATATTGAATATGTGAAAGGGAAGAGGAACATAATGGTTGATGCTTTGTCAAGCAGGCCACATTTATGCTCAATTTCAGAGATATCAATAGATTGGATGGAGAAAATACAAGATGAATATGCAAATAAGGCCCTTGCAAAAAACATTATTGAGTTCTTATTATAGGATGATAGGTATAAAGTAAGAGATTGCCTCACTTTCTACATGTAGTGTAGGAAATTGTATACCTTTATAATTTCACACTATGTTTGGGTCCCTTAATTTATTAGACTTAATTAAGCTTCTAATTTTTCAAATTATGCATTCCAAAGCCTTTTTTTTATTGTTTTATGAAAGGGGAACTAACATTAAATAAATTCATTTAATATTTAAATTGCCATGGATTATGAGTGTCTTGGAAATATAGGTTAGGACCCATTCAGCCATGGGAAAATGGGTCCCCTTTATGTGATAGGATCTAATTTAAAATATGTTTTTGGCATCATTTTAATGATCAAAATTCAAATTGTAAGTGTCAAATTTTGGAATCTAATTTTTAGGAAATTAGATAAACACCTATAAATACATAGTCCTTTTATCATTTGAAATCTAACACACTTTATGAGAGAAATTCAAGAGAAAATATTAGTGTCAAGAGAATTCAAGAGAAACATTATCAATCTTTTTTAGTAGCAATCAAGATCCTAACATCATGTCCAACTTTATGTATGTTCATGTTGTCTTGTGAAGGATAACAAGCATTGTAGGTCTTCATTCATTCAAGCATTCATGCATCCAAGCAAATCAAGCAAGCAAGATTAAATTTATTTGAAGAGATGTGTATGACTTTAGTCCTTCAAGGAAGCCATTGAAGGGTGGTGAGTTTCAACAAGTGTCCATTCACCATTTACTTCCTTTCCATTCAAGGTTTTATCATTGACATTGCCATTGTGAAAGTGGGAACACTATTCATGGCGTTTGACTGAGGCAAACCCCTATATGACACAAAACAAAAAAAATTCCCTCTTTGTGTATGTGCAGGTTACAAGTTGAAGAAGGATTGAAGAGATCTTGAAGAGCAATTTTGTACTGTTGCATTTGTTGGCATTATTCTTTCCAAGCCATGAAAAATAAGTTATAGAATTTATTTTCATCATTCTGACAAGTTTGTAGGTGGAAATCAACATCTTAGATCTAACACCAGATGACTATACAAATTATTTTTAGAAGCCCTATGAAGGAGCCATTCACCTAGGGGTGAACTAGTCCCTATGTACAAATCAAAATCAACTTTTAGTGATAGGTACATGCCCTCAGATATCCCCCATATCTTCTTGCAAAGTGTTGTTACAATTTATGTATCTTCGGGAATCTACAATTTACATACTAGTTCATATAGTTCATTTAGTTACATTATTTCAAATAATTCCTAATCATTTTATTTCCTTAAAAAAATTACTAACTTAGGTCTAATTGACTCACCATTGAGGTTGAAAGTTAATTTCTTGGATTTGTGGTTGGTATTCTAATGAAATCTTGGGAAAAGGACCCTTAAATCTTAGGTTCTCCATATTAAGAGGACCTAGGGTTTCTCCCTTTTCTCACCATTTCAATTTGGTGAAACTAAAATTTGACATCATAGCTTTTTGATTGGGAAGCCTTTCAAACCCTAGATCTAGGTTTTGCATCATTATGTTTTAAATTCCTCATTTAGGGTTACATCTTACATGTTTACATCATTAAAAACTCATAAAAGTCTAAAAATATTGCATACATATTGCATCATAGTTTACATTAGTTTGTGTTTCAGTCATTTAGCTTAGAATATCATTCAAAATTGCACTCAAAATTCACTTTTGTTTACACATTGTCATACATTTGCACTTGCACTTCATAAAAAAATTCTTGAAAAAATAGTCACTATAAAATCACTTTGCAACCAGAAACAGTAATCATAAATATTAACTTAGACACTCAAATTTTAATTTTTCAGACCCTTGTACAAAGACTCAGTCACCCCTAGGTGACCTTGTCCTTGTACAGGTGCTTCTACAAATTTTTGCACACATTTTTATCTCTGTTTTCTCAAATTTCCTGTACTTGCAGATCTTTGTTAATGTTTTAAAAAATTGCATATTATGAAGAATTTGACATTTAGTTCATTTGGAAAAAAGAAAGTGCATTGCTTAGAATCAAAATTTGTATTCAAAAGTTATCATTTCCAAGTCTTTGCATTTTAAATCAGTCAATTATCATATTTCAGATCTAAATATTGCATAAAAATTTATTCAAACATCTTTTACTTGCATTTCACAATCAAATTGGAAAACATTAAACAAATTCTAGAAATTCAGTTACTGTTTCAATTGTCTGCAAATAGATTTAGGATCTTTAATCAATCTATTTCACAACCAAAATTTCATTTCTCAAAACCCCTAAGAAAGACTCATTCACCCTTGGGTGATCCTATCCTACTTGTCTTGGCTATAAAAACTTTTTTTGAGACCTTTGTTACTGTGTTTTTTGTTTGTTCCTACTTGTTGTTACCTGATTTTGGGTGTTTTTCGTCTTTATTTAGTATATTGGTGTTCATTTTGGGTGCAATTTTGGTGTGGTAAAACTTGCATGAGTTTTACAAGCTGGTGTCCTATTGCTAATACTCCAGTGAGACATAGTTCAAGACTCATGACATCTTATGCAGGTATATTCATTGTGGATCTTGGGTTTTCCAACTCTTTCACACAAAGTGTTGACAATACTCAACCCATGTTGGATTCCCTCCTTGATGCCACATTTACCATGACCACCTTGTCATCAACCACTGTCACTGATGTTGAAACCATAGTTTCCCATGTTCCTCAACAGAAATCAAACAATTGGACAAAGCTTTAGAAAAACTTCAAGACTTTGTGAGTACATAATACATTGTTGGTACTGCAGTTCCTGTTATAGATAACATTAGGAAAATTCTTGATAATGACCAAGGATTAGAGGTTGTGAGTAGCCTATCCCATATTATTGATGATCATGTTACAAAAATGGCTAGCTGTTTTCAAGCTTTGGGATACACTCAAAGCCAAGGAGGAAATAAAATTCATCCCCCTACAACCATAATCTCTATCCCTACATATATAAATCCAACTTCTACCACAACAATGCAACCAAACAATAATATAGTTCCAACCTTGGGTATTTCCAATGGGATTCCTTTTAATTTTGTGCACTCAAACATAATCTCTCTAAATCCGTCACCTCTCACAAATTTTAAATTTAGTTGCCCACCTAACACATATACACCCTCACCATATTCACCTCCATCCCAAAACACAACCAATGATTCTGTCACAAACCAAATTTTGCAAAATGTCACATCCCTTCAACAACAAATAGCAACATTAAACCAAAACCAAAATGGACAACCTTCACAATATGTCAAGAGAAACCCATTGTCATTAGAGATATTAAAAAGAAAAGTTCCACAAGGTATATAGATACCTCATTTTGAGAAATACAGTGGCAAAGGAAACCCTAATAATTATGTATCAGTATATACAAATTTATGTAGTGACTTCATTTTTGAAGATAAGCTCTTGGCTAAACTCTTTCCTAGGTCCTTGAAAGACACGACCTTGTAATGGTTTTTTTCATTACCGAATAATTCAATCCGCTCATTCAATGAGCTTGTTGATGCATTTCTTAACCATTTCCAAGTACAAATGGGTCCTAAGATGACTCTACTTGATTTAATGAGGTGTAAGAAACAACAAGGAGAAAAAGTCATAGATTTTACAACACATTATCAATTGATTTACTCACAAATCAATATTAACCTCCTCAATGTGGATCTTCAAAAAATGTTCATTGATAACTTACAAAAGAACATAAGAGATAAACTTGGGATGATGAAGTTTCCATCCTTTTTCACATTTATGTGTGGATCTTCGTGATCATCAAAATTCAGTGTCAATATGAAGAGAAAAATCCCTCGAATTATGCTGACAAATCTGAATCCATAGCTCACAATAACTTTCAATATTTCAAGAAGTCAAATAAAGGTTTTATTAACCCACATCAATCAACCCTCTATGTTGAGCCTCAAGTTGCTGCCATAAAGACAACCCCATACCAATTTTAGACAAAGGGTAGGCAATTCACCCCTCTCCCCGATTCCCTTCATTCAATTATGATGCAAATCTTGAAAAATAACTTAATCACTTTACCTCTAGTTAGACCTATTGATACAACCAAGCCTTCACCTCCAAACCATAACCCAAATTCCTTTTTTCACTATCATCGAAAAAATTAGAACATGATACAGAATGATGCACATGTCTTAAACATCTGGTGCAAGATCTCATTGATTCCAATCACATCCAGTTGGGTGGTGTTAATCATAAAGGGAATAATTTTGTTGCCCCATGCAACCAAAATTTACAAATATTTACAAATCCAATGCAAATCATTTAATCACTTTTGTAGAACCTAGTGAAGATAAGAATTACGTGATGAATGATGATAAAATAGGGGGCATGACTGATGGTGATAAGAGTGATAATGATGATGATCCTCTACAAGGCATGATCACTCTCATTGATGTTCAACCTCATAAGGGAAAACCACATTGATACCTAACATTGCTTTCACTAATGATGATGCACTTAAACATTTGACTGATGATCCTCTCTACATTGTTGGTTGTATTAATAACATACCTACACAAGGAATACTTATTGATACCACATGTGTAGAGACTATAATCACCGAGGAATTCTTGTTTGTGCAAGAGCTTCATCAAGATACTTATGAACAATTGAAAGCATGGATTAAAAAACATAATGGGTTTTCTTGCCTTACAATAGGTTCTATCACTCTTCCACTAAAAATTGGACCTAAACAATAAGATGTATCATTCTCCATCATCCCATCATTAGAATAATTTCATGTGAAGCTAGGCTACTCATGGTTACACTCCATGAATTTTGTCTCATCAGTTAATCACAAGTGCATAAAGTTTCCTATTGGGAATGAGATATTTATAGTCCATCATAGTGGGTTCCATCCTTTGTCTTCCTATGGGAATTTTGCATTGGATTTATTTTGTTCTGGACTTATGGAATCTATAAAGACTTGTGAAGATTTATTTTTCAAATACTATCAAAAAATCAAGGAAAAGCGTATAGAAAAATTATCTCTCAGCAATATTCCCGAGTCCATGGTTATCCCTTCTCAACCTACCATTGATTGAGCCACAAGCCCTTCCAAGTAACCAAGACAAATCCACTGCGATTCCTCCACCTATTTCCTAAAAAAGACCAAGAGACAATAAGATGGTCCCTTTTGTGCCTCGAAAGATAAAACAAGTTTATAAACCTAAAGAGACAACAGTTTCCCAACCCATGGTGGTTCCTTCTGTTCCTCCCTTAAAGGAAGAAAAGAAACCAAAGGTTGATAAGACCGCTCCTATACCATCACAACTTGAAAATCATGCTAAAATAAATTGAGATGCTAAATATCATAGGCATAGATGTCATGCTATTGCTCATCAATTAGAAGAAGAAAATAAACCAGCAACGATGGAAACAACTCAAAAAGAAATTATTGAACTTCCACCAGAACAAGACATTAAATCAAAACAAGAGGTAATACAAGATGATTCAAGATAAATAATCATAAAACCTCCTATTGTGATTAATTTGGATGATGATGATGATGAGATTGCTAAGATTGATGAAGAAGTGCATAATGAGTTGAATTTATTATTTCCCACTTATATGAATTTAGATGGGGGAAACCGTGATGATCCTCATGATGGGAGTGAACCACCACATGTTGAACCTGGTGATGATCCTAGCATAAAAATTGTTGTATTCCCTATATCTAGTTATCCCCGTTCCATTTATGATGAGCAAGATTGGGATGTAAATAATCTGCTCTAGGTTTGCTTGCATGTGACATACTATATATTTTTTTTCTATGTTCTTTATATTTTTTTGCATGTAATGTGATCCCCCTTACTATTCTACTTGGTGTATCTTTATGTTTGTGAGTTTTCTTTGAATGGACCTTGTGGCTTCGTTGGTGCAAGGATACAAAGGAAAAAAATATGTCATGACATTCTTCTATTTGTCTCTCAATTCTTCTATATGTCATAAACTTTATCTTTTCTTTGTCTTGTGTTTTACTTTTAGGGACGATGCAAGGCATTGAGACATTTAAGTCTCTTCTAAGTTGAACCAAAACATATTTGTTTTCTTTCTCTATGTTTCATTCCTCCTTGGTTTTTGTTGTTCCACAAGCATTTGGGGGATCTTGATAATTTCGAGCTCTATTATATCACTATAGAAAAGACATATGCTGACCCTAGATCCATGGATCCCTTAGTGTTCCTCTCTATGTTGTTCATGGCATTGTATTCTAGGGGAAACCCCTTATCATGATGAAGTTTATTTGGAAACATATCATTGGCAAAGGGCTTTCCAAATAAGCTCTTTACAATCTTTAGTTGCATGCCATTTATCATTTTCTACTTTAAAGTAATTTCTCACAACATGGTGTTTGGAAATTTCTTTAAAGTGGGGGCACACATTGATATAATTATTTGCACCCCCTTAGGCGAATTCGGAATTTTTAATTCACATTGTTCATGGGTGTTGACCTAGTGTAGCATTGGCATATTTTATGGACATACAACATAGGCTTGCTAGTCCATCATTTTTTCATTAGCTTTGACATTGAATGTTGGTGTACTTTGTTTTGTTGCTACACATGTCTCTATAGGAAAATTCATCGCCATCAATTCACCGCCATGAAAAATTCACAACCAACAATTCACTGTGGTGGAAAATTAACCGCATTAATATTTTTTAATAGATATTTCAAAAACTTTGATTTTATTAAAAATATTAGTGCAGTTAATTTTCCACCGCGGTGAATTGTTGGAGATGAATTTTACTTGGCGGTGAATTTTCCATGGCCGTGAATTGTTGGCGGTGAGTTTTCCTTTGATGAATTGCTGACGATGAATTTGTCAGATGTCGTTGCACACATGTGTGTGTTATTTTGTGCCTTTGTTGGTTTTCCATGGGATCTTAGATCCTAGGGGCTTGTCTACTCCTTGATCCTTATTTATCCTATCTTTCCAATAGTTATATAATCAGACCTCCCTTGACATATATTTCTCTACTTTAGTGTGAGTTTGAGCATAAACTCATACCCTCACTAAAGTGGGGGCTAAATGTAGTGTAGGAAATTGTATACCTTTACAATTTCACATTATGTTTGGGTCCCTTAATTTATTAGACTTAATTAAGCTTCTAATTTAGAAAGTTATTCATTCCAAAGTCTTATTTTTATCGTTTTCCGAAAGGGAAACCATCATTAAATAAATGCATTTAATATTGAAATTACCATGGATTGTGATTGTCTTGGAAATATGGGCTAGGACCCATTCACCCATGCTGGGACCTAATTTAAAAATGTTTTTGATGACCTTTTAATGATCAAAATTTAAATTGTAAGTGTCGGATTTTGGAATCGAATTTTTGAGAAATTAGATAAACACATATAAATACAATCATTTTATCATTTGAAATCTAACACACTTTATGAGAGCAATTCAAGAGAAAATATTATTGTCAAGAGCATTCAAGAGTAGTATTATCAATAATTTGTAACAACAATCAAGACCCTAACATCATGTCCAAGTTTATGTGTGTTCATGTTGTCTTGTGAAGGCTAATGAGCATTACAGGTCTTCATACATTCAAGCAGTCAAACATCCAAACAAATCAAACAAGCAAGATCCAATTACTTTGAAGACATGTGTATGAATCCAGTCCTTCAAGGAAGCCATTGAAGGGTGGTGATTTGCAAAAAGTGTTCATTCATCATTTCCTTCCTTTCCATTCAAGGTTTTATCATTGATATTGCCATTGTGAAAGTGGGAACACCATTCACGAGGTTTGACTAAGGAAAAACCCCATATAGAACAAAAAAAATATTTTTCCCTCTTTGTGTATGTACAAGTTATAGGTTGAAGAAGTATTGAATAGATCTCGAAGAGAAATTTTGCATTGTTGCATTTGTTATCATTATTCTTGCCAAGCCACGAAAACTAAGTTACAAAAATTATTTCTATAATTCTGATAAGTTTGTAGGTAAAAATATGCATCTCATATTTGACACCAAAGGGCTATAAAAAGTATTTTTAAAAGCCCTATCAAGGACCCATTCACCCAGAGGCAAACTGGTCCCCTTAAACATGCTAGAATAACTTTTAGTGATAGGTACATGCTCTCAGATATCCCCCAGATCTACCCACAAAGTGTTGTTACAGTCTGTATATCTTCGAGAATCTACAATTTACATACTAGGTCATATAGTTCATTTAGCTACATTATTTCAAATCATTCCTAATCATTTTCCATCCTTAAAGAATTACCAACCCAGGTTTAATTGACTCACAATTGAGGTTGAAAGTCAATTTCTTGGCTTTGTGGTTGGTATTATGATGAAATATTGGGAAGATGACCCTTAAATATTAGGTTCTTCATATTAAGAGGACCTTGGGTTTTTCCCCTTTTCCCACCATTTCACTACAAGGAAAGGATTATGGTAGTCCCTGAATCCAAGATCAAAAAGAATATTTTAAAGATATTTCATGACATTCCTATGGATGGTCATTGTAGGTATTACAAATCATATAAGAAGTTTCATGAAAGATTCTCATAAAATGGGATGAAGCATGATATTCTTAAGTATTTTTGTGAGTGTTAGGTGTGCAAAAAAATAAAAAATGAACATACTTACCTTGCTAGTTTATTGTAGCCCTTACCCATTCCTACTTAGAAGTGGGAAAGCATCTCGATGGATTTTATTATAGGGCTTCCCAAGGTGTAGGGGAAGGAATGTATCTATATGGTAGTGGACATGTTGACCATGTTTACTCACTATTTTTCTATTTTATTTGGGTATATAGTGGTACAGGTGGCTAATTAATTCTTTAGAGAGGTGTTTAGTCTCCATGGAACACCTAAGACCCTCGTTAGCAATAGGGACAACAAATTTATGATTTTTTTGGTAAATTTTTTCTAAATTATGTGGTACAAATTTGAATCCTAGCACAAGTTATCACCCCAAACTAATGGACATACAAAGATTGTTAATAAATGGGTGGAAGGCTCCTACACAAGTATGTTTTTGGAAAGCAGAAGGTGTGGGTTAAGTAGTTGGATTTGGGGGATTTTTCTACAATTTGACCTTTCACATGACTATAAAGATGTCTTCTTTTATGACTTTGTATGGTTATGAAGGTCCTAGCTTCATTGAATTAATTTTTGGAGATTGCAAAGTGCCTAGAGCCAAAGATCTTCAGGAGAGTCAAGACTTTATGAGATCCTTGATGGATAATATACATGCGTAGAATCAACAAAATTTGTACATTGATAAACATCCTATTGAGTGAGTATTTGAGGTAGGAAACATGGTTTACTTGAGATTGCAGCCTTATAGATAGTCCACTCTCAAGAAGAGTGGGTCAAAGAAGCTCAAGCCCGACTTCTGCGGGCCATTCAAAGTCACCAAGAGGATCAAAGAGGTGGCTTATGTGATTGAGCTACCTAAGAGTAGCAGGGTGCACAATGTCTTCCACATTTCTCACCTTAAGAAGACACTTGGAAAGAATGTGATTCCTTCTGCAAAGTTTCCTCCTTTTGATGAGGAAGGAAAATTGATATTGATCCCAAAGGTAATGATTGATTTCAAGGAGCGTACTCTACGGAATAGGGTTATTAGGGAGTACTTAGTGAAGTGGAAGAACTTGCTAGTGGAGGATGCTACTTGGGAGAGTGAGCAGATATTATAGCATTCAAAGTTACAATTTTTTGAGGGCAAGAAATCTTGGGGATGAAGGACTCTAATGCCCCCCTTCTTGCACCTAGTTTAGTACGAGATTTCCATTAACCTATTCCCGATTTCCCGTAGGTTAAGTTGATATGGTTAGGGGACACAGTGTCCTATGATGAGATTTTGTGGAGGTTTTCTAAGTTTTCTGACAGAGTTGCTATTTTTAGTAGAGGCTATTTTTAGTAAGTTCCAATTGGGCTATGATTGGATCATTTGGGAGAATTGACTCACTTACTAATTTTAGCAAATTTATACTTTTAATAAATTTTATTTCTATCACCTAGTTCTAGCCTCTATTCCTCTATCAATTCAGTGCAGTGGTTTCCAATTTTGGCCTTGGCAAGTTCTAATATTTTCAAAGAAATATTTGATCCTCATCACCAAGTCTTTTATAAAGTCACTTTATGACTTAAGTGAAGGGCAATGGGTTCATGAGAGACCCCCTTGATAAATTCCTAGGAACATGGTGCCTTTAAGTTGTTTGAGAAGGCAAGTATATGCTTCAAAAATAGACACCAAGGTAAGGAGGTGTTTAGTACTTCAAAAAAAAATATCATTGTTTTCCTCCAAAGTGGACGCCAAGATAAAAAGGGGAATAAAGTAAGTTAACATGTTTTAATATTGGAGAGCTCTAGATGGATCGAACCTTTTGGAGGGAAAATAATTCAAATTAAAACTTGGTTACCCTAATTTTCCTTCACTTTATATATTCTCATTTGAGCTCTCATTTGGTTATCTTGGCTTTTGGAAACTTAATGTTATGTTGCTAGAATGCTTCCAGAGTTCATCTTTTCTAGTTGGAGGATGAAAACCCTTCACTAGATAGTTGGTTTCAATGGTGGAAGACTCACCCTAGCTGGTTGGTGTTCAAGTTATAATATATCTCAAAGATTTTGGTTGTTGGGTGATTTTTGGAGTTGAATAATATGAAGATATATTCAGTTTTCTGATGTGGGTTTGTGAGTTTTGGTGTGGTGTGTGGATTTTGGTATTGTGGTGTGAGTTTAGAGAAGATTTTATTCACTTTTTGAGTTTTGATATAGAATTTTTGAGTTCCAAAAATGCTTTTTTTTCTGAGTAGGTGGGAAACATGAAATTGTTCATATCTCTATGAGACAAATAGCTATCATTCTGGGCATTGTTGCATTGGATTCCTCACAACTAGGAAACTTCTTTAGACCACTAATTTGTGGTGTTTACTGGAAACCTGATTTTTTTTGGCAAAATCACCCCTTCTAGGAGGTAGTACCATTCCTCTTGGCTTGGGACTTCAGACTGAAATACAATGAACTTTATCAAAGGTCTTTAATCTACCTTTTTGAGGCATCCTTGCATTGTAAAATGATCATTTAATGAGAAGGGATAACTTGGGATTGCTTAGAAATTGTGTTAGTTCATTTCACGAGGAGTTGGAATGCAATGTTGTTCATTTGAATGACTAAAAAGCACATTGTTTGGGTTATGAACAGGTCGGATATTACTTTCTTTAATATTATTTAAGTTTGTAAATAAACTCTCTTGGTTATTGTAGTCAAGTTATTACGTGTTTTGATGTAATGCAATGATATTCTCTTGCAATGCTATGATATTGTCAATGTATGCAATCAAAATATTGAACGCGACTTGAAAACCAAAAGACTTCTACATTAGTGTCCATTTTTTAAAGAAAACATAAAAGAATTAGGGGTGATCATCACGATATGTATGTATGTAGTATACATATATAATAAACCAACTATAAGTCATATAAAGTTTACTATGAATTAAGTGTTTTAAACTATCAATTGTCTATACAAAGTTACATCAACATTAGAAGTATCCATGTTAGTCAAATTTTTTGTACGAACTTCATATGGAGTAAAAATATCATGTTAACATACTTATCTTGAGAAATAAAAACACTAATTGATCTTGTCAAATTTGCATGCCAAGAAAATAATGAAGCAAATTTAAATTAAACATTTAATTTTTTTAACATAAATTAGATTTAATATTTATAATCAAGGAAGGTTTACTAAAGTAATGATTAGATTATCTAAATAAATAATAATAAGGTGATTAGAAGTTTTTTTTCTTAGAAGTTTGGATCATTTTAACTTTTTTGAAAATTCTTACAATTTTTTTATACGATTTTGTGTGAGATTATTTTTTCGTTGATGTTTTTTTTCTAATTTAAAAATTAAATGCTATTTTCCTTATATAACAATTTAAAGTGGGTTGATACATACATTTCTTGCAGTCACCTATTCCAAAAAGCACTTTTAACATCTATTTGATCGATAGGTCAATTGATTTTATCATCTAAGGGTAACAAAGTTTAATAGTATGCATATTGGCAACATGAATAAATATAATAATTTTAATTTAAGTCTTCTAACTACAAACGAATCCAACAACTAATATTTCTTTATTTTTATCAATTTTATTATTGCACTAAAATTAGTTTTGAACAACAATTTGGACAAAATTAATTTTTTACCTTCAAGTAGTTGAATCATCCCAAGTTTCATTAGATACAATTGACTCATATTCCTCTAACATGGCCTTTTCTTTAATTTTTGAATCATGCCAAATCACACTAGACCATTGTGGTCATTATGGAGGTCATTAGTTAGGACTTGGCTTGGGATAACCAAATCATCACTAAATTTATTGAATTACAATGAACACCAATGCTAGTGTTTGAGAAGATATAAGAGGTGGTTCAAAACATCCCAAAAGGATTTGATGTGATATGCATCTAGAAAATTGAGTTGACATGTTTTCCACTTCCATAGGAGGAAATTTTTTGTACCTTCTCTAACAAACTCTAGGTTTTCATTATGTTGATAATTAGAGTCTTCGCCAAGATGGTCTCTTGGTGAACTAAGGTAAGTGCGTGGAGATGGGGAGCCAAAATCTCATTTTAAAACATAATGCATTATTTAAAAATGTGTGCATAATGTGTTAATTTGTATAAAAAATCAATCTTTACAAGAAAATGCATCATATAACAATGCATGATTTGGTCATGTTATAATATGATCACACTTTCTAAATCCAAAATTGAATTTACCACTCCCAAGGCTTAAATTTTTTAACATTGGGGTTGGATGTATATATTTGGCTCTCAAGCCTATTTTTGACACTAGAACAAATAATTTGATATTCTCCTGATTAGTTTAACATGTGTTATCACAAGATACCAAAAAACCACCATTACAACTTTGGTCTATGTAGATTTCTAACCATATATTTTTAATATAGTTTTTGTATAATATTCCACAAAACCACCACTACAAATTCAATCTACTTCTTAGATTTCTAACCATATAATTTTTCAATAGTTGCAATAAATTAAGGTTTTAATCATTATTTACTTTTGGTGATGTCTTTGTATACCTTAAATGTACATGTAATGATTTTTTCATATCTTTTTATTTTTTTATCCAAAATAGGGAAATAAAATTAAGCAATTTTATTCTACACTTCATTCTACACATTATATTCACAAAAAAATTGTGAAAGTTAGGGGATGCACACACTTGGTGAACATTTTGTTAGGATGCTACCATTTCAAAAATACATAAAAAATTGAATAAAAATATTTTCACATACTACATACGCACACCTAACACTATTATATTTTAGTGATAAAAAACATGCACTCAATGTTTGACCCTATCAATATTAACTATTATTAAAAACTTGGTAGTCTAGAAACTAGATTCTAAACAATACAATTCTTGGTGTTATCACATCAACTTTTGAGCACAAACATTTCAAATTACTAGTTGAAGTTGAAGTTTTTTGATTTTAGGATAAAATTGGTTAGTTAAGACCTCTTTTTTGCCTCATTTTTCCATGCACTTAACCCACCAAAAATATTTTTGGTGATATCCAATCATCACTTTCCATGATGTTCCACTTGTTGGGATTCCTTGGATTCATTCCCTCAAGTTTGACCAATGCTCCAACAATCTCACATCCTTTCTTGAATGATTTTGGACACCTTCAACTCACTTCCTTTAGGAATCCAAACACTTGAGATTCACACTACTTCGCTCAAATTCGCATCACACACTTCACTCGCATCGATCTCACATCTATCTTGCTTCTCTCTTGATTCTTCCTTCTATCTCACAACAATACCACACTTATTTATATCAACCTCATCCTCAAAAAAATTTTCCAATGTTGACAACTATTCGTTATACTTACAAATTCGAAATAGGGCGACACGTAAACATTCCCACGGTGGATAGGAATGAAGGCGACCTACATAAATCCTTAATTAAGACCCAAATAGATCCAAACACACCTTAACACGCTTCCACAAGCTTCGCATGTAGTGCTAATACAAGGTTGACCAATACCCATGCTAAACAATATAATCATTAAGTACATGCTTCCTTAAATCAATCCAAAAGTTCTAAACAACAAAATTCACTTGAACATGATCTAGAATAATCCATGAACTACTTAAGATTTATCAAACACTTCATCCAAACTCAAATCATACAAATACTTCATCTTAGAACAACTGGTAAACCTTATTCACACACTAACAAATGAAACTCACTATGTACTGCACAAATTCAAGTGAAACTTTGAAATCTGAAATATACAAATATTATAAGAAACTTCCCAAATCTGCACAACCTGAAGCCAAATAGTGGAGAAACATAGAGAAAATAAATTTCTCCCAAGCTACAAAAAACATCACTGAAAAATTAGTCCATACACTGGTGAAAATATCTCACTTTGTACAACAATCCAAAAACCTAAATTCTGAATATAGAAGCCTCTGACAACATATTAGATCCACACAAGCATAGCATTGACACAGAAGAGACGTGAAGCACAATACCAAAGCACACTTTGAACACTTACACAACACTATTTACTGTATTTATTAAATTTTCTCAACAACACTTGGAAACCAAGTACTAGAGACACCATGTCAACTCATTACTTCATTCCAAATAATCTTCATACACTGCAACAAAAAGATAGATCCATATACTCACAACACTTCCTCAATATCTCAACTACACATGCACAACCTGCAACCTTTTTTTCTATTTTTCACAATTTTCTCAATATCCTTGACATGCAACAACTTCCTTTAACCATAGTTGACATCAATGACAACACCACTCAGTAGAATTCCTATTTTTGATTAAGGAAAAAATAGGTTTTGAAGGGACTCAAAACCCTTTACAAGTAGATTTTGAATGGATTTGGAACCCTCAACCAAAAAGTTGTCTTAACATAAGGACCATGAAAGCACAAACAACCAAGGGTAAAAAAGGCAACCAAAGCCAAAGAACATGGGTTTTTTCAAAAATAGGCTCCCACAACTAAAAACAAAGTTGCAAGAAGAACATCCTGCAGCCAGCCAAAAACCAGCCCCCAACCAAAAATCATAAAGATTTACTTTTAGAGCTACTCTTGTGGGAGTGGAGAGTCATGTCAAAAGAAGGCTTAGAGAACTTATTTTTCTTGCCCTTTACAAAAATCCAGCCCTCTTCCACTTGTGTTTCCTTATCATGCCAAGCCAACGCACCATTATCCTGAAAATGAATGCCTACAACCACTGTCTCAAAGATTTCATTTGTATTCCTCCCTGTAGGCATAGTCTTATCAGAAGAGCCACTAGTAGAGGCAACCTGAGGTCCAATCTCTCTCTCTTTAGGGGTTTCAACATGATAATCTTGCACAACATCAACAACCCCATCATTTGTGACATCCGAAGAGAATGCCCCTAGACCTTGTGATTCCAATGCAACCATCTCAGAAAAACTCATATGTTGCTCAGTTTTCTTATCAACTGTATAATGCTGTTGAGAAGCACCTTTCCACCATGTAGCTGTCATTTATTTTTTCTCAAATCCACATTATTTAGCAACATGACCTATTTTAAAACATCTTTTGCATTGGAAGGGAATCCCTTCATAGTCCAAAGATTGGACCCAAGAACCCTTAGAAGATTTAAGTGAAATCTCAGTAGGCAACCCTTTTGAAACGTCCATTTCAACCAATATGCGGGCAAAGGTGGAGTGAAAAATATTAGAGGATTCATCATCCACCAAAAAAAAATCTCCAAGGGCTTCATCCACTTCCTCCAAAAGAGGATCAACCCATAAATGGAGGGGGAGATTAGAAAGCCGAACCCAAATCAGGAACTTATTGAACATTTCAGAAGAAGGGTTGAAATCAGAATGCTTATTAGACTTCCTGTTGACATCAATGACAACACCTTCATACTTGCAAAAATCTCCCACTTTGCCATTGATGGTAACATAAGATGTGAAAAACCATCAAAGACAACATACACATTCTCTCCTCTTTTTTCTTAGATTAGATAGCCTATACAACATTCTTGCACACTCTCTTTTTACAAGATTCTCTCCTGCCCTGAGTAGATAAATTTTTTCAAATTGATACTTTCTCTCCTCCTTTGACATCAATGGCAAAGGATATAATGTTTTGCATTGTTCCCCCCCTTTGAAACAAAACCAACCTACTCTGAATACTCCCTCTTAGGAGTATACCCAAATAAATCAACAACTTAGTGACAACACATGACACTACCTACTCCCCCTAAGAGGTAGCCACCAACATCAGTCCAAAAAAGAGATAGATCCATAGATCCACTAGAATGATGCATATCCATATGCATCTAGTTCAACAAAGGAGGGGTAATAACCCCAACCTCTTCCGAAGATACTCAAAAGTATCTTTAGGAAGATCCTTAGTAAATATGTTATCAATCTGATCATTTGTAGGAACATACTCAAGCTTCACTTCATTCTCCATAAGATTTTATCTCAAAAAGTGATACCTAATTGATATATGCTTTGTCCTTGAATGCATTATTGAATTCTTTGAAATGTTAATTGCACTTGTATTATCACAAAAAATAGAAATAGGCTCATCATACACTACTTTGATAGCCTTCAATGTCTGTATCATCCACAAAACATGATTCTATAGAAATATACTAAGCCTCTATAGTAGATAAAGAGACTGAATCCTACTTCTTACTCAACCATGACACCAATCTACATCCAAGAAATAATACACCACCACTTGTACTTTTCTTGTCATCAACACAAACCCAATCTGCATTTGTATAAGCACTTAATGTGAAATCAGTATCCTTAGGACACCACAAGCCATAATCTAGAGTGCCTCTTAAATATCTAAATATCCTATTCATTGCTACAACATGTGTTTCTTTAAGATCTTTTTGAAATATAGCCACAAGACAAACTACATGCATGAAATCTGGTCTAGTAGTACTTAAATATAGTAGTCCACCAATCATAGATCTATATTTGTTCTAATCAGCCTTAGGTGAATCATCATCTTTACTCAATTTACAACCAGTCACCATAGGAGTGCATACTGATTTGGAGTCATGCATTCTAAGCTTCTTCAACATCTCTTTGACATACTTATATTGAAATGAAAATCCCTTTATTTGTTTGATTGATTTGTAGCCCAAAGAAGAAATTCATCTCCCCAAACATTGACATCTCAAACTCTTTCTGCATCTCTTCAACAATTTTTTTACACATAGCTTCATTTCCTCCAAAGATAATATCATCCACAAACACAACTATCAAGATCTTGTATTCCTCAATTTTAAAGTAAAGATTACTATTTGTGGTGCCCTTACTGAATCTTTGTTGTAACAAATATCTGTCCAATCTTGCATACCAAGCTCTTGGAGCTTGCTTCAATCCATATAGTGTTTTCTTCAATTCACATACCATATCTGGTAGATCTGACAACTGAAATCCTTCAAGTTGTTCTACGTAAACCTCTTCTTCCAATTCACCATTCAGAAAAGCAAACTTCACATCCATCTAATAAACTTTAAAGTCTTTATGTGTTGCAAATACAAAAAACATTCTAAAAGCTTCCATCCTAGCCACAAGAACAAAAGTCTCCTCAAATTCTATACCTTCCACTTGTGAGTAACCCTTACACACAAGTCTTGCTTTGTTTCTTACCACTTCTCCATTCTCATTCATCTTGTTTTTGAATACCCGCTTATTTCCAATTATGTTCTTATTGTCCGGTCTAGGAACCAGTACCCAGGTTTGACTCTTCTCAATCTGCATAAGTTCTTCTATTGCCTTCATCCAATGTTCATATTTGCATGCTTCACTTACTATTTTAGGTTCAACTTTAGAATGTAAACATGGATTTACCTCAACTTCAACAACTTTGCTTCTTGTCAAAACACCTTTCCTTTTTGTCTCCAATGATCTGGTCTTCAAAATGATTCTTTTGCACATACTTAGGGGTCTTAGGGGTCTTTTCTGGAGCTTCCTCCTCTTCATTCTGCACTTCTTTTCCATTTTCTTTTTCTTCTACTTCTCTACAATTAGGTTGTGTTGACACATATCCTTCTACTGCAATTGAATTCTGCAAATTTTTTATCAACCTTAACATTTATACTTTCAAAAATATTTTCTCAACCTTTTGTTGTAACATCTGTAAGATTTGATTTTAGTGGAATATCCAAGGAAGATACCTTCATTAGAACTTGCATCTAAATTTCCCAAGTTTTCTTCATCTCTCTTGATATAAAATTTGCTTCCAAATACTCTAAAGTACTTCATAATAGGAATCCTTCCATGATATAACTCATAGGGAGTCTTTGTGTTGTTAGCTTTAGCTTGAACTCTGTTAAGTATGTAAACAAAAGTATGAATAGATTCTCTCTAGTAGACTTCCAGTAATTTTGCATCTTTCATCATAATCTTTGTAGCTTCTTGAACAGTCTAGTTTTTCCTTTCAAAAACTCCATTCTGTTGAGGAGTTATAGGGACAAACAAGTGCCTCTTAATTCCATGAACTTCACAACACATGTTAAACTCATTGGAGGTGGATTCACCACCTATGTCAAACCTCACACGTTTTATTTTTAGATCCATTTCATTTTCGATGATAGGTTTAAATGCCTTGAATTTATCTAATGCATCTGATTTTTCTCTAAGAAAAGTAACACATGTCATTCTAGAATAATCATCAATTAAAAGCATAAAATACCTATCACCTTGCAGAATTATCACCCTTGTAGGACCACAAAAATATGTATGAATTAATTCCATTAGCCTAGTAGTAGATTGTTCCTTTGTCTTGAAACTACTCCTTGTTTTTTTTCCAAATTGACAACTCTTGCAAACAACATTGATAGGTTTTGTGATTCTTGGTAGATCTCTCACTGCATCAAATAAATAATTCTTGCCAAATTATCAAAATTCATGTGACACATCCTCTGGTTCCATAACCAACTATCACTAATATGAGACATAAAACAATGACCATCAACACCCTTAAGCTGATAAATATTTCCATCTATTCTCTTACTAGTAGCAATCATAGTTCCAAACCCTTTTTCTGATCTCACATGTTTCATCCTTAAACACAAGATTATATACCTTTCTACACATTTGTCCAACACTTAAAAGGTTATGCCTTAAAATCTTAACATAGTAAACATTATCAATGTTATTCTTGCCATCAAAATTGATTGAACCTATTCCACAAATCTTAGTTCATGAATCATCTCCACATTTAACTAATCCTCCATCATATTTTTCAAGTTTAAAAAACTTAATTTTTTCTCTAGTCATGTGATTAGATAAACCATTGTCAACAACCCAATAATTCTTATCTTCTTTAACATGAAAGGTAGATACCAAAGTACCTTCAACCTTCTCCTTCTTCTCTGAATCACTTTCCTTCACACATTAGCAAAACTAGATTCTTCTTTTATAGCCAAGAACAAGCATTCATTGTCATCAAAGTCTCCATAATCAAATTCATCATCAGAAATACCATCTTCTCTCACATGGTAAGCTTTCTTAATCATTTTTCCTTTATTTTCCTTGCTCTTATTGTTTATAGCTCTTTTTGGACATCTTGAAGCATAATGAGCTATATCACCACAGCTAAAACATTTGAAAGGTAGTTTACTTTTGTACTTACTGGTGCCCTTTCTCATTCTTCTCACAAAGTTAGCTTCCACATCATCAAGATCTTCCTTATCTAAATCTTCAACCTTTTCTAATACTCTAGACTTGAAAGCAATCTCTACCTTTATACCATTTTTCAAGCCCTTTTTTCTCATTTCAAAAGAAGTTAGTGTACCAATCATCTGATCTCTAGAATAAGTGTTAAGATTTGCAATTTCCTCAATAGAAGATACCTTTTCACTATAAGAATCAGGAAGATATCTAGGAACTTTCTTTACCACTTTAGATTCTTTGACTTGTGCACCAAGACCTCTCATTGTGCTCACCAACTCATCAACTCTCTGCATGTAGATTTTGATTGTTTCATCTTTAGACATATGCATGGTCTCAAATTGTGCCTTCAAATTCTGTAACTTTGCTTGTTTGAATTTTTCATCTCCTTCATAAATGCTTTCTAGTTTTTCCCAAATCTCTTTAGTAGTCTTAAAACTCATAACTTTTTACTAATTCAATATTTGAAAGACTATTCACAATAAAAAATCTTGTCTTAGCATTGATCTCATGCACCTTGATCTCTACACTTGTACTTGGACCATTTTGAGATGGAGTATATGCAATATTATATGCCTTTTCAACCTCATATCCCTGAGCTACCAGATATCCTCCCATATTTGTCTTCCAAAATGCATAATCTGTGCCATTGAATCTAGGGCATTCCAAAGAAACCTCATTTTCCATCTCGGATCTACCTCAATTGGTTAATCTCTTCTCCAACGAACCTCATTGTGATACCAATTTTTGAATGAACAAGGCAACTAAGAGGGGGGTGAATCAGTTGTAGCAAATTAAACTTTCAAAACCCTCAATAGTAATCGTATCCACAAGCATTCATCAAACCCTTACTCTGTTATAATGATTAAACATGAAATGAAGATAACAAAAACTGAAATCACAACATCATACAAAAGAGAACACCAAATTTACATGGAAAACCCAATGAGATAAAAACCACGATGAGGATTAGCTCACAATATAAGTAATTACAAAACCAATACAAAAGGTCTCACTACCAAAATAGGGCAAATTGTCCAAAAAGGCTCACAACCAGGGCTCACTATCACATAAATAAATACAAGAAGATAGAAGTGAAATGTTACACAAAGAACACTTTCTCAATGAAATAAGGAATCCACCACAATGCTCCAACAATCACGCAACCTTTCTTGAATGATTTTGGACACCTTCAGCTCGCTGCCTTCAAGAATCCAAACACTTGAGATTCATACTGCTCTACTCAAATTCGTATCACACACTTCACTTGCATCGATCTCACATCTATCTTGCTTCTCTCTTGATTCTTCCTTCCATATCACAACAATACCACACTTATTTATATCAATCCCATCCTAAAAAACCTTCTCCAAGGTTGGCAACTCTCTATTATATTTACAAATTCGAAATAGGCCAGCACCTAAACATTCCCACGATGGATACGAATGAAGGCGACGTACATAAATACTTAATTAGGACCCAAATAGATCCCAACACACCTCAAAGTGCTTCCACAAGCTTCACATCTAGTGCTAACACAAGGTTGGCCAACACTCATGCTAAACACCATAATCATTAAGTACATGCTTCCTTAAATCAATCTGAAAGTTCCAAACAAAAAAATTCACTTGAACATAATCTAGAATAATCCTTGAACTACTTAAGATTCATCAAAAATTTCATCCAAACTTGCATCATATAGATACTTCACCTCAGAACAACTGGTAAACCTTATTCACACACTAACAAATGAAACTCACTTTGTACTACACAAAATCAACTGAAACCTTGAAATCTGAAAGATACAAACATTATAAGCAACTTCCCAAATCTGCACAAACTGAAGCCAAACAATAGAGAAACAAAGAGCAAATACATTTCTCCCAGGCTACAAAAAACATCACTAAAAATCTAATTCACACAGTGGTGAAAATATCTCGCTTTGTACAACAATCCATAAACCCAAATTCTAAATATAGCAACCTCTAACAATCATGAACAACATATCAGATCCACATAGGCATAGCATCAACACAAAAAAGACATAAAGCACAATACCGGATCACACTCTCAACACTTGCACAACACTGTTTACTCTATTTATCAATTTTTTTCAAAAGCACTTGGAAACCAAGTACCATAGACATCATCTCAGCTCATTACTTCATTCTAACTCATCTTCAGACACTGTAACAAAAAGATAGCCCCGTGTACTCACAACACTTCCTCAATATCTCAACTACACATGCACAACTTGCAACAACCTCCTTTCCTATTTTTCACAATTTTCTCAATATCTTCAACATGCAACAACTTCCTTTACACATAGTTGACATCAATGACAACACCAGTCTGTAGACTTCCTATTGAAATCAATGCCAACACCTTCATACTTGCAATAATCATTGTGGCAATGTGCTTTGTACTATTTATTGGGTTTCCCCATTGCCATTATGCTTGAGATGGTGCCCAATCTCTACATAGAGGCCAAATGCAAAGCCACAACAACCATTTTACAAGTCTTCCCTAAGCCATCTCACCTCACTAAGTGATCAATAGAACGTGAAAGAGAAAAATGAAAATAGTAATGCTAATATTGGTTGGGATCTAATTCCTAATAGAAAGGACATGCTAGATGTTGGTTGGGGCTCAACATTAATGATTGAGACCCACCTCCCACTCAAGTAGTCTTTTTCTCTTGCTACATAAATTTTTATGATGTAATGTTGTAGACACTTGGTTTTTTAAATGTTTTTTTATTCCATGGACTTGACATGGTAGACTTGACCTAGTTTATGTGGTTTTCGAGTGTGATCCCATGTACCCTATATTTTTTTAATAGTCTTTACATTATTCCTTTTAAAGTAAAACATATGCCGAAATAAATATATACAAAAGTTTGAGCCTTATTTATAACATCCAAACCAAATTTTTAAATATTATCCCTCAAAATTTATAGAATTTCCATGAATTTTCAACCATGGACCCTATTACCAAACCAAAATAAGCATTAGAACACTAATGACTGAATTTTATGGTACTATGCTTTTAGTTTTCAAAACATTTGTAAAAATTGGCTAATATTACAAGCTTGCATTACTCATCCTACCACCTTTTCACCAACCCAAAGTAGCACCGATGAATGGAGATGGTAACTTCTTTCTAAAGTCACTTATGCAAGTGAAGGTACATTAAGTCTACTTACTTTCATTTTTTGTCAAATTTATAAATTATTATGTTATTTCAACCACTTATTATCTATGGTACTACGCTTTTAACAAGGCCTCATCACTCAATACACTATTGTAAAGAGTGGTGAACTTTGGGGGCATATGCATTCACCTTATTTATGTTTTACTCACTTTTCTCTTGCAAGACTTGTTGATGCATTAGTTTCCCTAAGCACATGTTCACAAATATGTTATGATCAAGGTGTGTTCTCTCACAATACATTATAAGAGGTGTGTCATCAACCCTCCTAGTGCTATGATTTTCCCTATTACCCTCTTCTTTAAATTTGCTAGCAATCAATGTCATCAACCTGACCAATGGAGTTTGTAGTAGCTATAACTTTGTTGATGCCATCAACTAGGTTGGTGATGTCAACTAGAACTAAGACTTGGATATAGGGTTTAGGTTGATATTCATAGGATGCCATATTTGTCATTTCTCAAACAAGAATAGAATTCACATCATTCCCTCTACTTACACATTTATCTATTTTTGGAAATATTATTGTCATTGATGTCAAAGGCGATATCAAAGGAAACATAATCATTTCATTCAAGGGTAGATCACATTATTTCAAGGCGATAAAATACATGTTTATAATTCCTAAGTGTTGGCCGACCTTCCTCCACCTTGGTGCTCACTTTGCAAGTTGTAAAATAATAATAAAAATAATACTTGTCATTGGTTGACCTCCTCTTTGGCGCCTTTCTTGGGTGAATTTAAATATTTAAAATAAATTTTATTATGTCAAATCTTGGTCGACCTTTTAGTGAAGTGCATGATTTGGATATAAATACAAGTTATTTTGGAGGTTAAAAATCAATTCAATGCAAATCATTTCCAATTTAGAGCAGACCTAAGGAGAATAAGAAGAGCAGGTTTCCAAAATGAAAAGAAGAAAATTTCTAAAAGAGATTTGAGAGCAGATTTAAAGAAGATTTATGAGAAAATTTAGAATAGATTTAATGCAAAATTACAAGTAGAATTAAAGCAGATCTAAAGTAGATATAAAAGATGAAGGGAATATATGCAAATTTGTGAAGGAAATAAAGTCATATTTATGAATAAAAGTATGTTCATCATCTGTTGAAAAAGCAACATCCCAAATGCGATATATTGTACGAGAGGTTGGTGTGTCCTAAAAGAAGCGATTGGTGTCTCTTGTTGAGTTAGTGCTTAGTTATGGGGATTGGTGTCTCTAGTGAGTTGGTGCCTTCAAATTATGTAAGTGGGGATTGGTGTCTCCAATAGGTTGCTGCATACATAGTTAGTAAGAGAATTTCATATAAACAATATTTTTCCATGGTTTTCTTCTAAAAAGTTTTTCAAGTAAATCTTGTGTTTTTCTTGTGTTCTTATTTTTGATGCTGTGTATTTGAATTGATTATGGTTGTTAATTTGAAAAAGTAAAAGATACTCTTATATTGATTCACCCCCTCCCCCTCTTAGTATAAGCATGTGCTCATCATGTATGCCTCAAAAGAGAGGAAACAGATTTAGGGTTAAGAGGAACTTACACCAAGGAAGACAAGTCAATATAAAAGTCCTTAAGATTTCAATAATGGAAATTGTACAAGAAGGTTATCTGAGTCTTTGGGGTCCCCAACTTTGACCAACTAAAGTCTTATTCTATCAATACTGACTTCACCTACAACCATATCTCACAAAGTATTGCAAAAGGGGAGATTAATGCTCCAACAAGTTTCCCAAATATAGGTATCCCTTATAACGCTATTGTATATAATCTTAGGTGTAGTAGGATAATATTTTATATTTTGTATTTACTAGTTACACTAAAAACTGAGCAATCATATAAAAATGAACTAAACAACCATTTATATATTGATAAATATGTACATTTTGATTGAATGAAATGTGCTTTTCATTGACTATTTTTTTGATTGCTTGATTCCCATCCATTTCATTTGTGTAAAATCTGGCCCTTGGGCACTAGAATTTCTTTTTCTTAAATCAATTCACCACAACTACCAATTTAACTGACCAAACATAAATCATCTGACAAAGGATCTTCCACCTAACTTAGAAGTGTTAATTTCAAAAGTTCTTCATTCATCCTGGTGATGACAAATCAACATCACCTCTTATATTCTTACACTAAAAGTGTTAAGCTCATATAGCTAGGGTCATTCCTAGACCCAGACTTAAACATCGAGGGTTCATGGTGACCCTGCCTACGTATCCCCTCACGGGAATCAAAGGCTTCATAGTTCGCCTACCTATGTTAGAGGGAGTTCATTCTCTCCTCTTGTATGAGATCTCTAATCTCACCTTTAACCTAAGACTAGTTTTTAAGTATTAGTTATCATGTAGTCAATTGTAATATGATGATAATAACTTTCCATCAAGTGTTGGGTCCATACCAAATATAACCAAGCATTAGTTTACAATCATTCACAATATTCACAAGGGGTCATTCACACCTTAATTCAAAAGATCATACACATTGACAACCACGAGCATACATCCATATACACAAGCTAACTAGCTCATACACATCACATACGATGGTGATTGGATCATACATAGATTGCAAGTACAATGGTGATTAGCTCGTATGTACATCGCAAGTACAATTGTGATTGTCTCATTTGCACAATACAAGTACAACAGTGACTAGCTCATACACATATCACAATTACATTAGAGTGACTAGCTCTTGCATACATCACAAATACATAATGACTAGCTCCAGCATGTCGCACACACAATGACTAGCTCCAACATACATCATGTAGATACACAATAATGAGCTCCAACATACATCGCAAATGCATGGTGACAAGATCTAACATACATCACATACACAAGGACAAGCTCCGACATACATCACAAATACATAGTGACGAGCTCCAACATACATCACATACACAGTGACAAGCTTACACATCCCAATGGTTGAATAACACATGTCCATAATGCATCCCAAATAGAAAGAATATCAGTGCATTACACACTACATTGTGGGTCCTATCCTTTCCTTTGGTCTTCTACACCATTGGACAAATGGAAAGAAGCTTCAATGCATCCCATACTGCACTGTGGGTTTGTCCTCAACCCCACAAGGCTAAGTTTACAATTTGACAACTGGGAAGGGGATTCAGTGCATCACATACTACATCGTGGGTCCATCCACCATCCCAAGGATTTCTCCAAGTAGTGAACCTACCATAACCCGATGGATTCCGATTTTAATCGCCTATAGGCCACCGAGGACAAGTTTGTCCACCCAGGAAGAAGTAGCTCCCGACATATACCACCTTGTGACTTTAATGATATTTTCAACTATCTTCTTCACAATCATGGGTAACACTGACATCGATCAATTTTGCGCCCTTAGTGACAACCAGTGAACCCCCTCGATACAATAGTTAGCCTCGATTTACTGTTACCTACACGGATGGGTCCCTACTTGTGCAATCGTTATTATATCATAATCATAACTAGGGTAGCCATAACAACCTTCACCTCTATGAACCGGGTGAATGTCATCTAGTCCCTAGTAGTAGCTCAAACATTGGTTTTTGGCACGGTCTAATGACTACCTATCACTACTCAAATATCCCGAAGGTTCACACTTGGGCGGGTCATACATAACATGAATCACAATCACAATCAATAGATACACGGGCCTATACATAGAGACCTCTAGACATGGAGTCAGTTTTCAAAACATATAAAAGTTACATAGAACCAACACAAGATGGTACTTACCCAACATATACACATAATGAAATACCAATTATAAAGTAGTTAAATTCCTTACTTCATTTAAATTAGTATTCAGAAGCTCATTATGTATTAAATATAAGTTATTAAATTCCCTTAACTTGATCATACCCGTTCGTTACCTATTTAGGCTCAAACTGAAGCTTACAGAGGAGAAAAGATAAAACCATATAGGAACAACCCCAACCCTTGGAGTTATCCCCCTAAACCCTCCCCTTTTGGACCTGAGGTCATGGGGACATCCTTTGCCCAAGGACCGCCTACATACCCTCTTCCAAACGGATCAAAGTCACACGTAGTTCTCCTTACAAGGCTCTCATAGGACACATACACTTTGGTTACCCCATAATCTAGGTTTCATTAATATTTTCTTCCATTAATAATGTTTAATAGTAGTTAGGAAAACATAAATAAATATATAGCTTAACTTGACCCATACTATAACACCTTCCTTTAAGGATATCAAAGTCTTGAATTAAACTCCACACATTATTATTCATAAACCAACTTGAACATCCTCAGATTCATCTTATCAACATAGGGGCTAGGCTTATTACCCAACATGAAATTACCTTGGTTCACACAAGCTCATAGGAAAGACCTTCCATTTGAAATTTACATAATAGATTCATTATTGGGATTCTTATACTTGAGTATTTATAAGCTTGTTTTAAGTTATCTCAGTTAGGTGGAGGGAGTTTAACTGCTTTACCAATAGTGGAGACTCAAGTTGGAGATGTCTCAGCTTATATTCCCACTAACGTAATTTCCATTACCGACGGACAAATCTTCTTATCAACTGATCTATTCAATGCAGTAATTCAATCTGCCATTAATGTCGGTCTTTCCGTATCTAGAGTAGGATCCGCAGCTCAGATGAAAGCTATGAAACAAGTAGCTGGAAAATTAACCAAAACGGGTCATCGATGAAGTAAACCATTGAGATAATATGTCATAACTCATTCTGCTTCGAAAAAAAGGAACTCCTATCAATCCAACAAACAGAGTAAATATTCCCAAGACAACTAAAGGAAATAGCATTGCCTTGCCCGATTCTTTCAGATATGCAAAAGATCCCTTATGGAAGAAAGGATAAGTGACAACCAAATCTCTCTCTTAACCATCCCATTAAGTAAGTGGAAGACTCATTAAATTGAGCTACATTTCCTTGCCATAAGGTGATATGCTTCCAATGCCAATAGAAAGTAACCCATCCAATGGTATTCAACATCCAAAAAATTGCTAAATAAAAAGCATCCCAGGCTGAAATATCACAATTGCTTGAATCCTACTTAAGATAGTTGGCAACAATATATCCATTTGTAATGTCGTAAAATTGCACCCCTTGCAATTTCACATACATTCTTGCATCTGCTTTAGTGTCCACTCCCCTAGCATTTGTGTAGGCTCATTTTAACCTCTGCATCAACCTTTTTCCCTCTCAAGATGCTCAAAGATCCATTTTTTGCAACCACCTTCGTGCATCTGCTTCACATCGAACTTTGTGCTTTTTGCATTCGTTTCGTTTTGTAGTGTGATGTGTTTAGACACTAGTGTGTCATGCGGACGTCTGTGTGCCGCGCTAGCGTCCTATGACATCTCAACGTTCAAATGACTATTTCCAAGCATGTTTGCCACTTGTCAAGTACTTTTGTCGCTGGTAACGGCTAAGGACACCTTGTAACCGCTCGCCCAAAGCTTCTTTTCCCTTTTCTCCTCTCTTTAAAAGTTATCCTTTCAATCTATTTGTCCTTCTTGGGTTCTACCTTGAACTCTCCTCTCCTTTCTCACTATCTCAAGCTTGCATAGCTCTCTTTACAGCTTCCAACAACACTTTCAAGCTCTCTTGGCAATTCTCTTTGCAACACTCTCAAGCTCTTACAGTGCTCTTTGCAGCTCCCTTGGCTCTTGCAGCTCTATCTCCCTTGTCTTGTGCTTGCGAGCATCTTGGGATTTCTCACATCCGCTATCAATTGCATCTCTGTCTCGTGATATAGTTTCTCGTCCTTGAGCAGAGATTGATTTTATCACTTCGTATTTACTTACTTTGTTCACTTTCTCTATCTATCTAGCTGTCCGTGGAGGTGGAAACACCAAAATGGGGGTTTGACTGAGGAAAACCCTTATACAAACCCAACATTTTCTCCCAATCTTATATATGCAAGTATTAAAGATATTTCCTTGCTAGAGGTTTCATTACTTGGGTGGTTGTAAGCATTTTCTTTCTTCTCTTTATCTTTATATTTTATACTTTACTTCAGTCTCATTACTTTTTGTCATTTTCCCTGTATTCCAAGAGTTCCTAATAGTCGGGGTAGAAGTAGACACTTTGCTATTTTGTGTGATAAACTCGGTTTCTAGTCCATACGAGACACCAACACCCCTTTGGGATTTCAACGCGACGCGTTATCGCCCATTTGTAAACTCGGTTTCTAGTCCATACGAGACACCAACACCCCTTTGGGACTTCAACGTGATGCGTTATCGCCCATTTGTTGCACTAACGTCCTTTGGCTGAAAACTTACTAGTTTGTCCAGAAAACTTCTATGGCTTGCTCTTTTTGATTCTGGAACTCTTGCTTTGTTCCTTGAGGTAGTTTAGGGTAGTTCGCTCCTTGAGAATCTCTTGAGAATAAAGAGACTCATGAGTAGCGAATCCCCCTTCTCTACATTTTGGTGAACTTGACGTGAATCACAACTTTTTTTCAAAAAACTAAGAATTTATTTACCCCAACTTGGTGGGGTCATAACTTTTGACTCGATGCTCGGAATTCAAAACTGTTTACACCATTGGAAAGGTCTCCAAGAGGACTAATTCAGATCCTAAAATATAATGCCTTCGACAATCAAATTTTAGGGACCAACGTAAGTTTCTACCCCAAATTCTATTCTGAAGACCTCCGAAAATGCAAATTACTAAAACCTAGAAAATACCAAAAAATTCAAAAAATCAAGATTTTCAAATTTTCTTAGTTTTGTCACTCCTGGATTGCTTTGGATTAGCTGACGTTTCTATATCTCTATTTCAAAATGTATTTTCTATCTTTCTTCCTTCTATCCCTTTCTAGCTTTGTTAAGAAGCTTCAACAAGTTCTCTTACAAGAATGTGAAAGTGAGTTTTTCTCTCCTTTCTTATTATTCTTTGTTGATCCCTCTCCTGAAATTCCTTCTAAGAATATTTTGGCGCAAGAGGATGAAATCATTGATGCTTTTCTTAATGTTACTCTACCTTCTCTTCATTCCAATGCACTCTCTTCTATATATGATGCATTAGTGAATAATGAATCTCATCTCCATTCCAATGCACTCTCCTCTAGAGATAATGCATTGGTGAATGATGAAGTTCCTCTAACATTAGATTATCCAAGGATAGATGTTGAGCATATTTCTTCAGATGAATCCTCTATGAGTTGTAAGGAATCCGTATATGTAATATGTCTCTACTGCCCCTCAAAGGCCTAAGAGACTGGTCATTTATCTGACTCTAGCTAGTCCTCCTAAAAGGATTTGTTCTATTGACAGTGTCCCATTTGATAGCGATCCTCTTGATCTTTCTATGGCTCCCTCTTATAGAGCGGTAGCTCGTACTTAAAAGAATATAATGAATAAACAACCAAGCCTTCTTCAAGCTCCTAAACCTATGACGAAAGCACCCGGTGATTACGATCATTTTGAGCAACTTCGAGTTACTCCGACTAAGATCTCACTGTGGGACTTGCTTTAGTCTGCTCCAGTTTACCAAGGTATGCTTCAGGAAGCCTTGCAAAAGATCCTCTTGCCTTCTTCTACCAGGCTGGCGGATGTTAATGCATTGATAGCTCATATTCGTGCGGATTCGTTGAATATTACATTCTATCCACAAGAACTCCCACCTCTGGAAGTGTAGAAGCAGGCGAATCCTCTAATTATTATAGTTAACATTAATAATGTCAACATTAGATGTACTCTTGTTGACATTGGTTCGACGCTCAATGTATGTAGCATTGATCTATCGCCTAAGATTAATATTGATTCATCTTCTCTTAATGCTTCTTCTGTTGACATTCATGGGTTTGATAATGTCGATCGACAAACCTTAGGCACGACAGTCTTGCCTTTGAGGTTGGGACACCATACCCACCCTTGTATATGTTATATCAAAAAAATTACCATATAACCTTCTTCTTGGTAGACTACGGATTCATGCTATGGGTGCAATCCCTTCTACCTTGCATAAATCTATTAAGTTCATTTGCAATAATCGAGTAGTCACCGTCAGGGTTGACCTTGAGGCTATGCACTTATGTGAAATGGCAGCTGCTAGTTAGGTTTTCGTTGTGCCTACTCTTATTCCTTCAGTGTCTTCCAATGTGTTGATGTTTACTCCAGCAGTACCTACTACAAAGGATACTCTTGAGATAAATGTCCCTGAAGAAGATCCTTCTGAAGCAAGAAATCTTAAGTCCGCTCCTTCTACTTCTCAAAAGAATGCCTATCTTGGTGATGATTGAGGTTCCCTAAACTCTACAGAATCCTTCATTGGAGAACATAAAGTTGACCTGATTCACTTAAGACTTCCAATAACATCATCCAAATCCGCTATCAAAGATGATTATTCTTCTACATCGCAGGATAATGTGAACACAAATTGCAATGTTCTTAATGTTGATCCTTCCCCTTCTAAGGAAGATGATCACACCTCTATTAAAGAGGCTAATACTAGTAGTCCTATCAAGAAGGTTTATGGTGATCTCGTAGAGGAGTATAATACCTATTGCTGGAACAATGCTCTCTATGAAGATCCTCCTTCTCAAGATTTGCAAACATGTTATGGCCTTGGCTTCAAACTTGTCTCTAAATATGGCTATGGGCATAAAGGTTGTGGGTGTAACAAACAAGGAATTTAGGTCCCTATAGAATGTGCACCTCTAAGCGTAATTTGGGGTTTGGTTGCTCAAATGAACAATCTAAGCGTAAACCACGGTTGAGTGTCGACGTGATTTCCGCTCAACCTCATCCTCCATTGTTTGATATCTTCATGTCTTCTTCTTGTGAGTAGTCAAACTTTTCTCCACAAGAGAAAGGGTTTCTTCTTGCTCATTCTTTATTTGAGCAAGAGCATATTTTGTTGAGGTTTCTAAAATCCCACTTGATTATTCTTCCACATAAGAAATTTTATAAGCATGATAGAGAAAAACATTCTTTCTGTGCATACCATCAAGTGCTTGGCCATTTCACTAGTGAATGTAAGGCCTTGAAGGATAAAATACAACAACTTCGTGATTTTGGTACCATCACTCATTTATTTGATGATGCACCCACTTCTTCTTCGGATGACAAGCGATACTGAGGTCTACCTCTATCTTGTCCATTCTAAGCATTTTCTCATAAGGGTCTTGCACCTCCCTTCTATTATGTTGTTGTACGTCATGTGGTAGTTGTAGCTTTACTTGCTCATTGCCATTCATGATCGTACACTATTGTGTGTGACCATACTTTCTTTGTGGCACCAACACAATAGTATCTTGCATGGTTCTCCTCCCCTGTGTGTTGGGGACAATGATAACTTGTTCTGGAGATGTATTTCAAATGAAGTGTCCCTTGAGTGGCCCTCTTTTTCTCTTGAAGGGTTCTCGACGGACCACCCTTTTGAAGGCTTTTCTCTCAAATGAATTCATTGGCGTCTAGCTTGGGGGCAACTCGACTAGACCTATCATTTTTGTGACTCTCTTGCAATGCAGCTTGTGGTAGCCACAGGCTTCTTTGATCAATATTGCTCTATAGGACCGAGAACCTGTAGAGCTTCTTTGCATCAAGTTTGCCTAACATGTTTAGTTTGCGGATTAACATGTTGCTTTGAAGGTGCGCTTGTGAAGCTATTTTTCAATCAACCTTGCAGGACCAAGCACCTGTAAGGACCAATCAGACTCTGCGAAGCCTCTCACATAGAGCTTCCCTTGGGAGAGAGTACCTAGGGCACCTTCTTTGCAAGTTTGAGGACCTGTAAAGTACATTCATCCCGTAGGATCTGTTCATCATTAGTCTACGGGCTTTTGGTGCAGTTTGTTCAACTCTGTAGGAGAGAGTACCTACAAAGCCTTTTGTTCACCTTTTGTAGGTTTGCAGATCTGCAACACATTTGTTTAACTCTCCTTGGGTTTGAGGACCTATGGAGCCATCTCTCTTGGAATTTTCATTCCTTTCTAGCTTCTCCATCTCTCTCTTAAATTCTCTTTCTTCTTAATTGTGTATACCAGATCGAAGATCTATATCTTCTTCATCCCGAGTATATGCTCTTTCTCTTCAATATTGGTTGCTTCCCTGACTTTTGGATGCATTCTTCTCTTGAAGCGATCAATCCTTACATTCTTCTCTTCGTTTAAGAATTCTTCTGTGTTATTTCTTAATTTGGGGATCACATAGTATTGAGACAACCTTTTACATTGAGGTCTCTTTCACTTTGCTGACTCAAATCCTTTAGTTTGTTGTGTATCTCTGTGTGTTTTTATGTTCTAACCCTACAGTGTAATGGATTTTTATGTTCTAACATTGTTGACTTGTGCAAGTCTTTCTTGTCTAACGTGTTTGTTTTGTAGGTCTTCAGCCTGGGGGTATGCTTCCTTGGTTCAAAGAGTTATCTACTTCCGCTACAATATCTTTTTGGAATAATGATGTTATTTTATGTTTAGTGGATCTCCTTTAGTGTGCATATTAGTGTAGATTCATATGCCCGCTAAAGTGGTGGCAAAATGGAATGTAAAATTGCACCCCTTGCATTTTCACATACATTCTTGTATTTGCTTTAGTGTCCACTCCCCTAGCATTTGTGTAGGCTCATTTTAGCCCCTGCATCAGCCTTTTTCCCTCTCAAGATGCTCAAAGACCCTTTTTTTGTAGCCACCTTGGTGCATCAGCTTCACATCGAACCTTGTGCTTTTCCCGTTTGTGTTGTAGCGTGACGTGTTTGGACACTAGTGCGCCGCGTGGACATCCATGCACCACACTAGCGTCATGTGACATTTCAACATTCAAATAGTTATTTCCAAGCATGTTTGCCACTTGTCAGCTACTTTTGTCAGTGGTAATGGCTCGTGAAGCTTCTTTTCCCTTCTCTCCTCTCTTTAAGAGTTATCCTTTCAATCTATTTGTCCTTCTTAGGTTCTACCTTGAACTCTCCTCTCCTTTCTCACTCTCTCAAGTTTGCATAGCTCTCTCTACAACTTTCAACAACACTTTCAAGCTCTCTTGGTAACTCTCTTTGCAACACTCTCAAGCTCTTATAGTGCTCTTTGCAGCTCCCTTGGCTCTTACAACTCCATCTCCCTTGTGCTTGCGAGCATCTTGGGATTTCTCACATCCCCTATCAATTGCATCTCTATCTCGTGATACGGGTTCTCCTTGAGCAGGGATTTCTTTTATCACTTCATATTTGCTTACTTTGTTCACTTTCTCTATCTATTTGGCTGTCTGTGGAGGTGGGAATACCAAAACGAGGGTTTGATTGAGGCAAATATAGCCCCAACATTTTCTCCCGATCTTATATAAGCAGGTATTGAAGATATTTCCTTGTTGGAGGGTTCATTACATAGGTGGTTGTAAGCACTTTCTTTCTTCTCTTTATCTTTATCTTTTATACTTTACTTTACTTCAATCTCATTACTTTCTGTCATTTTCCTTGTATTCCAAGAGTTGCTAGCAGTCAGGGTAGAAGTAGACACTTTGATATTTTTTGTGATAAACTTTGTTTCTGGTCCGTACGAGATGCTAGCACGCCTTTGGGACTCCAATGCACCTCGTTGTCGTCCATTTGCTACGTTGGCGCCCTTTGGCCAAAAACTTGCTAGTTTGTCCAAAAAACCTCAATGGCCCACTCTTTCCAATTCTGAAACTCTTGCTTTGTTCCTTGAGGTGGTTTAGGGCAATTCGCCCCTTGGGAATCTCTTGATAATAAAGAGACTCATGAGTAGTGAATCCCTCTTCTCTACACCATTAGACTTATATGAAAACTTAATCTCATTAATAATATTCTTGATCTTCTAGTTTCCTTTACCCTATAGTGCAACCCTCATATTCTTACAATAATTTAGTTCATAGACTAGATAGTTTAATCATACTTTGCCTTTAATCTAAACTTGACCTCAATGGTCATCGGTATGGTGTCAAGAGATGCTACATAGGATTTATCTCATAATTCAATATCAACAACATTGGCAAATTAAACAATAATGACTTCCATTTATTATGCTGTTATATTGGGATTCATTAGAGCTATAATATTCTTCACTCACATGATAATTTCCATAGCAAGGTTCTCATATTTAAGAGGTTGATATTCATAATATTGTCATAAAATGCCTTTACCCTCAAATCCCAAGTGGGTTACCAAGAGTATTAAAAATATGTTTAATACATTAGGGTTTTAGTGCCACTAAAATAGATCATCATCACTTACATTATTATTCAACCATAACCCAAAAACTTGGATTAGGTAATTGTGTTCCTAGTCCATACTATATAAAGAGTTCTATACAGTTATAGCTCATTCCATGTAAAACAATAAGATAGTATTATACGCCACCCTCCCCTCTTGTATGGTTCGAAGTTCAAGCCTTTGGACAATGAAATAATTAACCTTGAGCGATTATATTGTAATATAAAGGTGGTTTGGAAGGTGGATATAAAATCAAAAATTCTTGTCTAATAATAAACTTCATTTGATAACCATCAAGGCCACACTTCCCTTTTACTAAGTTGATAGGGTTTCAACTTCTAAAGATTGAGCAATTGCATGATACCAAATTATAACTTATCTATACCATACACTTGGACAATGATATTCACCCATATTCCTAACCTAGTAGGAGTACCCATCTGGTAACACATTAACATCAACTTAGTATCTTGTTTAATAATATCTATTGATTAATTTCTGACCTTACACTTTGTTTGAGTTCTTCACATTTAAAATAATTATAATCAATGATAAACCTCCTAAATCTAATACCCACATCAAGAAACTTGGCACACTTATCCATCCCTTTATAACCAGACATAAGATAACCAAGAAGTAATTATGTTAAGTCACCAACTAGAAACATTAAACATTTTCTAATTAACATATTTGTTTCTAAAATAAGTTGTTGCTTCTTTCATGTCATTAGAATCTTTGACAATTCATAGATCTTTATATGCTATCACCCATTTAAATATAAACTACCATAATAATAAAGGATCACAAGGTTAATACTATAGATATTTCAATATGCATCACCTATCTTGTTTTGGATCAGATGTCTCCTTCATAGTGAGGGCAAGTCTACATGGGCCAACTGGTGAAATTAGATTTGCTTTCCATAATGCTTTAGTGGGTGCCTATAATCTACTCCACAGTCTCCTTTCTTTGGCATAGGAAAAGTGGATGCTTGCAATCTTGGTAGAATCTCGCTTGACACCTATTCAAATCTCCTATTGTTATGTGTTACCTCTGTCTATCTTATGCCATATGCTACCAAAATCTACTAATTTGTCTTCTTTCGTACTCTACATATTCTTCCACAAACTAATTCTCTTCTTTTTCTTTCATCTCCTTACTACTCGATCTACTATTACAAAGCTTCCCCCTTTCTAACATGGTGTTGGTTGTCTTACCCATTCTCCTATCTCTCTCTGCATCCCTCTGCTCTCTTCTTCCCATGCAATTCTCTCCCATTTTCCTTCCAAAAAAGAAATTGAATAACTGCTTTTTGGTTTCTCTTTCATTTCTTCTCCACAAAATTCCTTTATCACTTATATTAGATGGGAGTCCATAATATAATCAAAGACTACTTTTAGTGCAAGCAAGGGGGATATTGGCGATAGTTGTGAACATTAGCTTTTCACCAGCCAATAAAAGTTTCTAAAGCCTTTTCGATGGATCCATTTTGAGCATATCTTGTAATCTTTACATTCCATGAAACCACGTTTCCTTTAGGGATTTCGTCCAACCTGGACATGACCTCTCTCTGCTGCCATATTTCTGCATATATCTCTACCAAGACAATTGCAACAACTTCAACCTACACCTTCCTTTCATCCATCGACTTCTCCTCTTTCTCTTTCCCATGCCCTTTTCTTTTCATTCTCTCTGCTTTTTGTTTTCTCCCAAAGTGAAAGCTTGAATCTGTAGAATGAGGGGTTGCAAGGGTTTAAAGAGTACCAAACACCTCCTTTTTCCACACAACTTGCTTAATTCCACTATGCATGGACAAGGGTGTCATACTCATTAATGGCACAAACCCCCTTTTTCAATCATGTGCCCTGACCTATTTATTACAATTGTCTCCTCACTTAGTCTTTCTTCCATCGTGTTTGATGAAATCCCTTTGTCCTTTTAAGATTTGATGGATGACCTGCCTCTTAAAGGCATTGCCAACATCCCTTTCCTCCGCTTTCTAGACTTCAACTATAGGGATGTGACAAATTGTCAATCTTTTTTGTATTTTATTCCTAGGTTTGACATACCTAACCCTAACCTCTTTCTTTTAAATTACGAATATTGTGTACTTCATGTATTAGATAGCATAGTATTGTTTGTTCCTTCTATCTTCTACATTATTGTCAGTTATAGTCCTTGTGCACCACCAAATGGCATTCTAGTCTTCATGTCCCCTTCCAATGGCATTATAGTTTTTATAGCCCTTGTGTACCACCTAATGGCATTCTAGTCTTTATAGCTCTTGCTTGCCACCTAGAGGCAGCCGCCACTATAAAAAATGCTTGCTTACAATACCTTTTACATTATTGTTACCTATAGCATTTGTGTAGCACCTAATGGCATTCTAGTCTTATTATAATCTTGATAACTCTTGCTTACCACCTAGTGGCAGCTCCTATTACAAACAATGCTTGCTTTCAACCTTGGACCACTTTTTGGACCTACATCTTGAATTCTGTAGGATTTAAAATTGTTTTCTACTTGTTTCCTATTTAAAGGATCATCATATTATAGAGATCTGTTTTAGGTTCAGCACAAAATGTTATGGGTACTGGTGACAACAATCAAGTAAACAATCCATTCATTGAATAATTTATTTCATGTCTCCAATTATGTTTTTACAGATACTGCTTTTACCTAACTATGTCTAAGATTGGTCGACAAACTTCATTTCGCTTAAAGATAGTGAGAAAGCCCACTCAAAACACTGGACAAAAGCTTTAGCTTCTATGTAGTTCATTATAAAAGCATTGGCAAATTTATATATCCATCATGTACTTAGAAATGATTAAACACAATTGGAATGGTACGCCAAGTCATATAAGCATATATTTTTATCGAGATGTCCAAGTTTCGATTTATGAGAAGAATAAATTATAGACTCGTACAATTAGATCATTTACTTATCCCCCAAAAAATGGATGTCTATCATTTAGAATAATTTTAATGCACACTACTCGACATGGGGAATCTCAAGTCATATGTAGATGTGGATGTGAAAAATGAAGTGCAATAATATTACAATTTCAATCGTGAATGAATTAGATCTCAGAAGCTACTATACAACAAAACTGCTTTCGTTTGTCTAATTGACCCTGTAAATCTTCTCGAGATCGTAAATCAAAATGCCTTGCTGAGCTAAAATCAGAAGAAAACAATGTCTGTGACTCTGTAGTGCATTAAACAATAAAAAGGATGATAACATAACTATTCTCATTTTTTGGGGGGTCTCAAATAACGAAATGAACTTTCTTGTTTGATGATTCAGCTGTCGTATTCTGTAACAGACTCCATTGACAGCACACCATTGCCATCTGGTCGAGAAAGAATGCTTGGCACTCCATTAATATCCCTTTCAATCTGCAATTGTGCAAATGAGAATACGTAATGACTTATTTTTCTGCAACCCATCTCAAAACAAGGAGAAACTGTGCCATTATCAGATGATGATTGGAAGAAACAGATCGGCTCAAAGATTTCCTCTTGATCATCTTTCTCTTCAGTATCAATTCATTGTTTTGTAGAATTAATATAATGTGTAGAACTGCAATTTTTTACAGAAAATTCTACTGCCCTTCTAATTCTTTTTACCCTTCATCATGTAAAAGAGGCTGGGACACTGTCTACAACCAGATGAATTTATGCATGCAATTTGATGTATGAGACAACTTACCAACATTTCTTCGTCGAGATATGATATGATAAACATCCTTTGAAATGTCCCACCTGAAAGAATGGATTTGTGTTTAGATACACATTATACTAGTGTAACAGTATACAAGAAATGCTCAGTACATCGCATAAATGAGATTGATTGTCCACGTAGATATACAAAATTCCAACTGGAAAAAACATGGTGAGAAGAAAATGAATAATTCCTGGAAGTGGATCACTAATAACACTTTCAACCGTAAAAGCAATATCCTGAAATGCAGTATGTAAAAACATCACAAGGAGAAATGGAATAATTCCTGGAAAATGGCTCATAATAAATGTCTTATAGAAGGCATTCACATGAAACTCCAGATGAGTGAAGACAGCATGCAGTACAGTCAAGCACAAAAAAATGGATGCAATATTCTTCAATTGTAAACTTCAAGGTGGACTGTCTTTTCTTTCATAAGCCAAAAAAATAAAATTATATTATAAGATGGAGTACTATACAAAATTACAAACTTATATGTGTCCACTAATGCCAATGGCAAATCTTCCATAGAAACCCAGCTCTAAGGCCTAAGTTTGTAATACGCTACAATTACAGGTTACATAAGTTTATATTGTAAAGTCTTGTTGACATAGATTTCCTGACATTTCACTAAACCTTCTGAAAAACAATAATAAAATTTAGTCTGGAAGAATGAAAAAGAAAGCTAAGAGATAGATACGTCAAAGAATGCCTTATTGTCAGAAAAACACGTATCAATAGAAGAAGCAACTTGGGAGAGTTTAACTTCCGTTAGAGAAGCTCGAATCATGGAAGGTAATAAGTTTTTGATGAGCAGTCCTGTTCCAATTACAACTACTAAAGGATAGCTTGAGGCTAAATAAATGACAAGAAATACATAAGTAGCCCATGAAAGGGGCACGACATCAAGTACTAATCAAGACATCACTATGACATTTCCAACGAAAATAAAGAGACTGTTAGTATTAAACACTCATTTTTCCCAACCAAACAACCTAGCATTTAGTGCCAACAATAAATGTGCTTTTAGTGTTGACGGTTATTTTTGTGGCATGTCAACACATTAAATTTCAATTAGATATTTATAATTATCAGTACCTAGCCCTCATAGATGCATCATTCATCAATGCACTGATTTAAGAGGTGTAAAAAATGATATATTTCAAGTCCCAACTACTAGAATGACCCTATAGGCTTCTTTTAAACTTAATTTGACAGGCAAAAATTTTGGATCAACTGAAAAACTCGTCGTTTGATCTCATTAGACAAGGTAGACTGTTATGTTAACTAAGCTAACTGTTGTACAATGTGTAAAATTCTTTGTTGTCTGGAATATTGAGCTGTCAATTGAACCAGATTGCTGTCGACTGAGCATTTATCACCATATGTTAGCTAATATGACCATTTTTAGAATCCTATTAGGTCTACTGATGATAAATTATGATTGTACTAAAAGGGTGATAATTTAGTCTTATGTGAATGAAATTTGATGTCACGGATGATATTGTACATGTCATGAAGAATTGTTATGAATCCTTGTCTGAAGACCTCGTTGTTTCCTTGACAGATAGGTCATGCCACATGCTGTAAGTATATTCCTTGTCTTGAGAGGGGGTCTAGACTTGAAACAACTACTTCTTCCAAGATTTAATTCAATCATGATATATATTTTGTGTCTCAACAGAGCCCATTCTGTTGGTACTCCTTATCTTAAGATGTTGCATGGTCCTAGCATATATTCTGTGTCATGAGAGGAGGTGCACTTCAAATATTATTTCTGGACTCAAGATGGCCCTAGTTCTACTATATATTTTATCCTAATCTAGTCCCCTCTTTTTTTGATGCAAAGATGAAGGTTGTACTGTACAAAAACAAGGTCATTGAAGTGCTTTTGGGTCAATTTATTGCGCTTCTTCATGCAAATGTACTCCTATTGTGCTCACACCCATAAGCATTACAGTGCTGGCATAAAATGCATATGGTAAGGCTTTGTAAATTTGGCGTTTTTTGCACCATAATCTTCCTACCACAAATCTACAAAAATAACATTTATACCTTTGTAAGTACACTATAATTGCACCTATTAAACAAGTCTACAATTTAGAAGACTAGGATTTAACTTGTGAAAGAATTATTTTTGCTTGGCTGATGGAGCATTCCCTTTTGAATTCATGGAGCTGAAGAAAACCACCTGCTTCAGCACCCTTGTAAATATGCAACTCATCAAGAACCGTCTACAAATTTTGTTGGGCATCATCCTCTCTATGCATGTGTCATGTCCCCTTTTTCAGGTGGAGTTAATCAGGAGCACTTTAGTCTATTATTTTATTTTCCATAGGCTAAATGGAAGGGTAAGAGAAATAATTTAATAATTTAACATCAGTTGTCCAAATTATAATTTAATGTTATGTTCATTAAAAACAATTTATGTTTTATTATTAAAAGTTAAGTGTCGCTAGGACTAGGGTCCTGTTGGTGTGTGTTTTGAATACACCACCATACACAGAATAAAATGCCCAAGGACACTTTATACTCTCTTGAAAAGTCATTGCAAATACCTAGAAGATAATACAACGACTCCAATGTTTCTTTTGGCCAGGTTATGACATATGGACAAGGTTAGTGGGCGTTGTGATTTGCTGGTAATCACAAGGGGACTTACAGAAAATTCATTTCGCGAGTCGAGGACTTAGACAGTTTTATCATTGAAGCTCTTTTTGATGGGTATTTCAGATATTCCAAAAAAAAGGCAAAAGGATAAGGGTTTAGAAATCTAAACTACGCCTAGGAACTCAAGAGATGACAGTGACGAGATAAAATAGGGTAACCACACTTTGTTTCGCCTCCTTTGGACAACTACGCAAAGTGGGTGCAATCTTCAAGGGAAGTGATAATGATTTTCATGTTTGAATTGAAAACAAACAAAAGTTAAGCATCCACAAATCAACGGCTCAAACTAACTTTACACATCAAATGCAAATCATCCATTTGACAAAAGTATGAGCTAAATTTTATCTATCACTGCTATCAAATCTATCATCCACTTAACAAACGTATAAATGAAATACTAAGCTAATTCTACTCTAAGTGTTGAAGGAGAAATATTAAACCTTGCACACTATTTGAAAACAAAAGTGATTCTAAGCAAATCATGCACTAGAGCTTTTATTGATGGAAATAGTCTTGTCGCAACAATATTATACTACTCACTTCACAAATTGTAAATGAGAGTAATCAAGTTTATATAGAGTTCATGAATTTGAATAAATGACTCAGATTAAAAATGAGCCAACGGCCAAGATCAAAACAAATAAACCTTAATTAGGGTTTCCCAAAATGCCTTCAGTAAACAGAGAGTTGACAGGGTGATGTGGCGCTTTGGAGCTATTATCAAGGAATTACATCCCAATCCTCCCACGTTGCCGTGTGTTCGATGAATCTGGACACGATCAAGGCAACTTCATCCATGGTGACCTGAGGAAGCATTCCGATCCTGAATTCCAGTCCGTCTACACTCTCGGCGCATCTGGCAAAGGTATCTTCCACTCTGGCTTGGTCTTCTCAAAAGACTCTCGGATGCTTAAGAAGTTCGCCAATTTGACCCAATCCTGCTTCAAAATAGGTCCAGTGATGGCGAAGATGTCTTCTTGGACCTTCCCTTTCAAAACCTCTAACTGCAGGTCATTCTCTCGTAGAGCCTCCTTATCCAGGATATCGGCGATCATGTTGAGAAGTTTGGCCTGAACTTCTTTGACCTGTTCTTCCAATTTGATACCATCAACCTTCACCCTCTCCAAGACTTCGCCTCGTGCCGTCAAGGCCCAAAACCAGGTGTGGAAGTCATAGGCTGCTCCCGCTGCAATAACACCTCCGTCTATCAGCTCCCACTTAGGAACTCCTTTCAGAATCCTAAGGCAAGGGATTATCCTATCTTGCACATCCGGAAGGTTATCCCACACTTCTACCAAAGCGGCCAGCCTGGCAAGTAGGGCAGTGGCTTCAGTTCCCTTTGCTGCTATCCATTCTTTGGCTTCCCGAACGGTGACCATGTTTTCTTCTATCTCTTTAACGGCCCCCTGTGAAGAGTTCGGAAGTAGAGGAGCTGTCGTGTTGTCTTGATCAAGTGCTGGATATACTCCTTTAGGCGCTCAATTTCTAACTGGCACTCCTTCCTTTTGGCTACCTCCTTTGCCAACCTTGACTTGATAGTGGACACAGAATTGTCCAAGTCTTCAATTTCTTGGCCCTTTGTGGTTGGGCCCAAGTCAATGGTTGTGATGGCATAATCTTGTGGAGCCATGTCCTCCTGTGGCCTGTCCATTGTAGGCACTGCGATCTGCACTGTCCTGTTGCCGGCTCCATCTCTCTGTATGCTCGAGAATTTCTTTGCTGGCTTCTTAACGGCAGTCTGCGTAAGTCTGGCCAAGAAGTCAGCAGTGTCATTCTCTTTTGGCTCCTCCACTGGCGCCTGTACTTTCAGCCTCTCCCTTAGCCAATCCGGGATCGTCGACTGCTCTATGCCTTCATCCTCTGGCCTATCTTCTCTGTCAGGGACGTCCACAATTCCCCTAAGGGCTGAAATCATTCCTTCTTGGAAATCCTCATTTTGGGTGTCCACATTTTCATCATCGGACTCCAATATTTCTGTGCCCGTGGGAGATGGTGGCGCATCTTGGTCCGGCTGAGGCTCCATATTGTTTTCCGGAATTGGGGAAGGATCCCTAATGTCAGCCAGTGAAGCGTCTACAGTAGCCAGCATCTCTTCAATATTCCTGGATGCGGCCGAGTGGGAAGGCTTTACCTTAGCCTGCTTCTGAACTGGCTCCTTGCCTGCAGCTATCTCCTTCCTTTTCCTAGAAGTGGTGGCCTCTATCATCTCCACGCCCTGGGATGCGTCTGCATTGGAAGAATAGGATTCCGCCTCACTCAAGATATCATAAGTTAAGGTTATCCTTTTTCGCCTGAGTTCTTGAACCTGTTGATCAACCCACCACTGCGTATACTTGATGACGGGTCTCATCAAAGTATTTAAATTGGCGTGTTCGGATTCTGACCATCTGACCACCGGCAAAGGCAAGCTCTCATCAAGGTGCGGCTGTACCTGCTGTCCATCTTCCTCCAACTGATCCGGCACTCGGCAAAGTTCTGTTGCTCTAATCAAACTGACTGGCAGTCTGGACCACATCTTTCGCCTAACTTCAAACTCGTCCGCAGCATTTGCCCAGAAATCTTCCAGTTCGACCCTATGCTTGTACCTCCTTCCATCCACCGTCTTGATGTGATGATGCGGTCGAAGTGGCTCCTAGATGGATAGGTAGCAAAAGGATAATGTTGAATCTCGAGCCTGGCACTATCTGCTGCTTGTGATGATGGGCAAGACTCCAGCATGTTCCCTATAAAGAAGGGAAAGGTTACTGCCGCCTTTTGCTTTGTCCGTTGGAGGCCTTGAAATTCTTCTAGCTGCCTTAGTACTTCCAACAGGACCATCTTGTTAGTTGGGAAAATGGGCAAACGATATGGGCTCCCAGTGAATCCCTGGATTCTGATGTACGTATATCGGGGATACTGGATAAACCATGACCCATATTTGCCAACCAGCTTCTTAGCCTCAGGAGTCAACCGTTGATGCGTCCCTCCCTGGAGTATCCTGGTGATATACATAAGGAAGGCGTCATGAGCTCGCCGGAAGTGTGCCTTTTCTTTCAACTGCAATTGTGGATAGCAGTCGTATGCCTTCAGCTCATTTGATCCACTGCCGACCGTTCCCTTGCATATCAAGCCTGCATACTTGTAAGTCCTAGCCAACATGTAGATGACATAAGAACTCATATAAAACGTTTTCGTTTTCTCTAGGTTGACAAGCTGCTCGTGGAGGTTGTTGCTAATCATTCGTGACCAGTTAAACATCTTTACGCCCTCTGTGATGTCCTCAATAAAATAGTACATCCATGGCTCAAATGGCGCCCCCAAAGGACTGCCTGCTATTCTGTTCAGCAAGATAATGATGTCTCCGTAGTCCTCCTTGAAGTCCGTACGCATCAACTTCTTGGGCATCTTCTTGACCGACGGCCTAGGCTTGTCCAGCCATGACTTGTTGATTTTGGCGGCACAAAGGTCAGGCTGCTCATCATACAATCTTTGGGCGTCTTCCTTAGTTTTATAAGTGGTTTTAGGATACGAAGGAATGCCAAAGGCCTCTTGTATGGCCAACTCTCCCAAATGTGCCAATATTCTCCTGTCAGGCGCCACAATTTGTCTCAACTCAGCATTATAATGGAGCGCACACTCCACCATTAATTCAGCACATTCAAGCGCAGGCGGAAATCCGGCAGCTTGAAATATTCCATTTCTTACCATTCTCCTGGCTGCAGGCGTGGGTAAAGGCCCGCTGTGCCCATATACTCTTCTCTTGAATTCATCTAGGTCTATATGACCAAGATTGGTGTCCAAGACGTTCTTCCATTTTGATTTTATTTTAGTCTCTGGCTGCAATCCTTTGTTCGTGAACTTCATCTGTGCTTGCCTGGACGTCTCTTCTTGATTGACTGTCAACCTGCAAGTACAAAATGCTTAACATTAATATAAGAACTTTTAAAATCAAATTACTCCGGGTGTCGTTTGGACAAAATCGCACTTTCAGCTTATTAAATTAAAATTTCTGTCAAAAAGCAAGCTGAAAGTAATCAAATTCGCCTATTTATGAATGAAATTTGTGCCGGAAATGAAGTAGAAGATAGAAACGAGGTGCAAACACATTGTCGATTAATTTCCAAACCTCAAAGATCGTGTTCTGGCTGCAAATGAATTTTAAAATTCTGAAAAATCTACCAGAGGAAGTGCGCCAATATGCTGGGAAGTACGATTTTCAGCAAGTAAATAAATTATTTCTCTCCAAAAATCACGCCTGTCAACAATAAATTACTTCCTTGATTCTCACAGCAACGTTACTTGCACCAAATTTTCCTTCGCAAACGATTCCCAGAAGATTCGAGAAAGATAGTCTCTTCTCAGCCGAAATTGTGAAGAAATGAGTTGTTGAAACTCATTTTATGGCTGAGAAGTGCGATTTTCCTCAAGGAATTGCTTTCTTTTCTCTGATTTTCTTCCAATTTTTAGAAACGTTTTTCTTCTCAGATTGGCAAGTTTCTAATTTCACTTTCAGTTGTCGAGGCAAGTTTCTAATTTTTATCTCTGTGCCATCTCCGTTTGAGATTTTCGAATTTCTCAAAAAATTGCCTAAGTGTTGGAGAAAATATCAAAAGATATTAAATTAATTGTTTAAAATTAATTTTCCAACGTTCTTTAAATCTTTGAATCACGGCAATTTTAAATTTATCTAAGGCAGAATAATTTAATCCTCCAAATAATCTCCAGACTTCAAATTTTTTAATTAAAATTCCCTAAGTGTTGGGAAATAATTAAAAATATTAAAATATTTAAAATTTCAACCCGTTTAACCTTAATACATGGCTAAGTTTGTTTGTCCGAGGCAAAATATCTCTTTTCCAATCGTCTGCCTAGCTAAAATGTGCTCAATAGTTCATCTGCCAAATTTCAACTTTCTAGGCGGAGTTCTGACCCTTCTGGACATTTTTATTTAGCCAAACGACTCATCTTCTGGGTTGGGCGAACTTGGAGATCTCTGCTACTTTGCCATTTTTTATTAGTGCCTTAGGAATTTTTCCAAGCTGAGAGGGGCAGACTTCATGGTTGCTCTGCCAAACACTTCATTTTATGCCAAAGAATTTCATTCTGTTGTGTTGAGGAGTGATTTTCGTGCCGGCCAAACCCCTTCTTCCTCTGGACATTTCTCCGTTTTTCATGCCTTAGAAAAATTTACCTTTCAAAGTTGGACGAACTTCTTATAATTCCTTGCCAATGGTGTATTTTATTCTCCATTTGTCTTAGGCGAACTTCACACTTTTCTTGCCATGGCGAATTTTATTCGTGCCTTGTCCAATGGCAAACTTCACTTGTATTGGCCATTTAATTCAATTTCTAGCGAATTTCCCCTTGCAATTTCACCCCTTCCAAACATCTTGGAGTGAAACCCTTCATATTTTTACTCTTCTCCAAACTTCTTGGGGCGGACTTCATAGACTTCTTGCCATTTTAGCATATGGCGGACTTCATAGACTTCTTGCCATTTTAGCATATGGCGGACTTCATAGACCTCTTGCCATTTTAGCATATGGCGGACTTCATAGACCTCTTGCCATTTTAGCATATGGCGGACTTTATAGACCTCTTGCCATTTTCCTTAGGCTGGGTGGACTTTGACTATTTTGTGCCATGGGCGGACTTGCTTTGTCTTGCGCCATCCACCTCTCTCCAAACATCTTGGGCGGACTTTAGCTTCCTCATGCCAAGGGCGGACTTGGCTTCCTTCTTGCCATGGCGGACTTCAGCTTTGGCTTGCCAACGGCTACCTTTGGCATGCCAAAGGTAGGGCGGACTTCTTAGACTTCATGCCATTCCTTCCTTGAGGGCGCCATCTTCATGACTTAGCCATTTTTCAAAACTTTTGCCATTTTACCTTGATTCTTTTGACATCTGGAGGCGTGTTGATTTCTTGCCTGATGGAATCCAAAAATAGAAACTTTCTAAAAATAGAAAAAGCAAAAAAGCATCCCTAAAAAATAGGAGCTCCAGAATGGCCTAAAAATGCCGGAAATCAAAAAAGCAAAATCCCTAAAAAATAGGAAGTGTCAGAATTGACCGAAAGCAATGGCGTTCCTCGTCTATTGGGTCTTCTGAACATTTCCATGGCGTTTAAGCTTTCAAATGGGTTCAAAATTTCAACTTGGCCGGACTGACTCTCAAAACCTTATTCAAATTTAGGACTCTAAACTGGCGATTCAGAGGACGACATCAAAACTTGGGGGTCCTCATTTGCAATGGGGCGATGTGTGAAATAGGTTAGAACAGGTCCAAAGGTAATGTTATTTAAAAGGGACTTTCTAGACACTTTTCAAATAAGTTTTGGAGGGAAAAGGGAAAAAAGAAAATAATATTATAAAACTTAAAGAGCCTATAAAAGGAGGAGTTGGGCATTGAAGAAGATTATCCATTGTATTGTTGTCAAAGCCCCTTTTTCAAAGATTGAGCATTTGGTGTTCATCTTTTGGCTAGGGAAGAAAACCCTCTTGGTATCAAAATTACAAGACAAAACCCTCTTTGTTTTGGACTGGATTTGGGGAGAAGAACCCTCAAATCCATTAGAGGCAATTCCATCCAAGGATTGCGTATGCGCAGAAAGATTATTTAGGAGCATAATGAAAATTTCAGAAGTTGTGCTGAAGTTATTGAAGAGTTCTCCAGATTTCTAGTTTAATATTCTACACTTATTTAATGAGTTTTGATTCTAGCTTTGTGGAGACTTCAAAATATATTATACATCAGTTGCAAATCTTTATTACATTCCAGCCATACTATTTTATTATTATTACTGTCCTGGCTGTACTTCATATTTTTCCCAGTTGTACCTCATATCAATGTCACAAGACCCGCAGAAACTCGCCTAGACTCGGCGAGTTGCGAGGTGGGTGACCTTAAATGTGGCCTAGAGACTTGGCAGCCGGGTATTCACCAGACTCGCCGAGACTCGGCAGACTCTCTAGAACTGGTGAGTCCCGTGCCTCAGACTCGGCCGGCGGCTAGGTGGAACTTAAAGTGCCAAAATAAAAATTTTTAAAGCTTTTTTTCTCTTTTATTTTTGGTTTATAGCTTGCCTCTATTCCTCCAAAAAGCATTTCATTTCATTTTCAAGCCAAAGAAGAGAGAAAAAAGAGAGAAGAGAGCCAAAATACATTTGCATTGAAGGAAAATCAGCAAGGAGATTGAGCACAAGATGCTTGTTGAATCGCATTTGAGCAGGTTCGTAGGTGATTTTGCTGCATCTAGAGGAGTCTACAAGAGATTGGTGTAATGTCCCTATTATAGCTCAGTTTAGGAGCATGTTGAGTTAGCCTATCTCTTGGACCCTTGTAGGCTGACAAGATCTGGTTAGAGGGTCAGTGGGCATTTTTGGTGGGTATTGTCATTCTCACCCCTTCAGCTTCGGTATGGGATTCAATACGAGCATTTGGAGTTCAATGTTCGCTAGCTTCTGACAACATGGAAAGATAGTGAGTTTGGAGGAAGTTATGAATTTTTTAGTGGCTAAGTTAAATATTAATAATTAACTTAATGGATTATTATAAAGTCAAATTGACTTTATAAAGTGATGCCACTTATAAAATATTTCATAAAGTGATTAATTAAATCACTTAAAGTTGGGCGCCCAAAGTATTTAAGTGGAGACTATTGAAAAAGGTGACTTAAATATATTTTAATATATTTAAATGGCAAAAAGGGCGTCACTTCTTAGAAGTCGTGCATTTTGGCTTATCAAGCAAAATGAAGGCAAATCAAACTCATTGACTTATGATTATTTGACTTTGCTATTTGGCTTCTCTATGATATTCTCTGAGACAAGGGTTTCAGTAGTTTCTGCCATTGGAGAGCGAGATCTTCTTCAGTGTTGAGCATATTTGAGGCTATGAGAGACCAGTTGAATCTGTGCATCTGTGAAGGATTCCATTCAGGAGTCCATTGAGCTTCATTTGGATTTATCTGAGCAGGTATTCATCTGGACACCTCCATTCAGCATCTAACTTCATCTTTCAGGAGATCTTCCTATCTTCTTCAGAGGCCGTACAAATCACCTTGGGAGGCGTGCTTCACAAGGAGAGGCGTGGGAATTCTGGAGGCAAAACGCCTCACCTTTGCTCCTGGTTTCTTCTGCAGATTGGTCGCCTAGCCTTTGTAAGCATTGTGTCCAGTTTTTGGCATGGAGAAGTCACTATCCTAACTTGGGCGTTGATTTCATCAGTTTTACAACTTTTATGCCTGGCATGTACCAGATTTCTTTATTTAATTATTCTGGAGGTTTCCAGGTATGTTATTTGTTTGCAATCTCATTGTACATATTGCCAAATAATATCTAGTACATCTATTGCTCAAAAAGTTACTGTATTTTAATTCTATGTGCATTTATATGCTTGGCGCCCCTTCTACTTCCGTCTAAATTTCTCTAAAAACAACATTAAAACACAAAAACACAGTAAAAAACAATTTGGATTTGATTGGAGCCAATTAGGCTCATCATAGTGGTATCAGAGCTCTATTCCTGCTAGCCTATAGGGTTTTAAACACATATGCGGCCTCACCAGGGGAGATTCAACAGGTATTATTCAAGCAAGAGGCCTCGAAATCAGCATGATCCATTTGAAGAGTTTCAATTTGATAACCAGTTCGTAGATATTCCATTTGATACCATGGGAGACAAAAATGATGGAGATCCACTTAGGAATCAGGTTAATAATGATGAACTGGAAGCAAGAAACGTCATGAGAGGATTGGTGACAGGACAGGAACAAGTGGCTAACGTGTTGCAAGAGCTCACTATAGCAGTTCAACAACTATCCCTTCCTAGGTGTCAAAACTTGTTCCAAGATGACAACGCTAGTGTTGATGGTCAACCACGCATCAGGGTGACTCCAACACGTACATATGATAGGCCCACTTGCCCCACATTCGTCAGGAATGAGGCTGATGAGGAGGATAAAACTAAGGAGGGTGGAGAGATAAACTTTGCAGATAACATCATGGCTATGCATGATGAGTGGGATGCTTTGCCTTTGAGAGTTAAGGATCACTTTAACTTCGACAGATTCACAAGCCAGAAGAGGGAACATGGTAGGAACAAGGTAGACAGGAGGCCCAGAAACAAAAACTATGATCTTAAACAGGCTACCAAAAGACTCACCTTATCCAATTTTGATGGCAATGGCAGAGTCCTAGCACGTGCATGGGTGAGTAAACTGGATACTTTCCTGACATTATGTCCTATGGCAGAAGAGGATGCCAAACGGTTCGCAACTCTTCACTTGGATGGTGTTGCTCATGACTGGTGGCACCATGGCATGGTCACACTGCAACATGACAGGATCACTACCTATTAGGAGTTCACTGATAGATTGGTTGAGAGGTTTGATAAACGTGATCCATAACTTTACTTCAGGGATTTGGCTCAGCTTAAACAGTTGGGCAGTTTAGAGTCATATATTGGAGAGTTTCAAAAACTCTTAGTCATGGTTACCGCCATATCAGAGAGGAGGTTGATAATACTCTTTGTTGGTTTATTTGAACCCATGAAAGGATGGATCAAGGCTTTTGATCCACCTACCTTGTAGGAGGCTATGAGGAAAGCTCGTAGCATGGAACTCACTACACCTCGTAGTAAGTTCAACTCCAAAGCATCCACTTCCTACACAGATAACAAAGCTGATCCAAGAAGAACAGAAAATTCAGACCCAAATAAGAAGTTTGCAGCACCATTGGATCGTGAAACACTTAACGATTTATGTAGGAAGAAGCTTTGTTTTTATTGCAAGGGACCATATGACATTAACCATGATTGTCCCCTCAAGCCTAAAGGTCAAAATAGGCACATGGAGTGGTATTTTGAGGGAGAAGAGGTGATTGATTTCTCAGACCAACAAGCTGCACAAAGTGAATCAGACCTTGAAAAATCAGAAAATGAGGCAAAAAATGAAGTGAAGATTGAGCTACAAGAAACTCACATGTCAAGCATGCAAAGAGAAGGCTCTTTCAGACTTTGTGGAACCTTGGTAGGTCAAAGAATCATATCATTGCTTGATACTGGTGCGACACATAACTTCATTGATTCACGTTTGGTTGAGAAAAGAGGGATTCAAACTCAAGAGTTTGAAGGGATTAGAGTTAAGGTTGTCAATGGGTATACTCTTACCTGTGACCGAATGGTTCCGGATCTGCCCATGAAGCTCAACAATTTTGAGTTCAAAGCAGATTTCTATGCGGTAAAGATGGGCAACACAGATGTGGTACTTGGCATGAAGTGGCTTCATGCGATTGGAGAGTTCACACTCAACCTACGAGACATGGAGATGAAATTTAAGGTTGATGGAACTAACCACATTCTAAAAGCAATCAAAGACAACAATTTGAAAGAAATAACACTCAAAAGAATGGAGAGATTGATTAGGAATGACATGGTTGAATGGGCAGCAAAATGTCAGATGCAACCATCATATGAGTAGCAACATAAAACACCTTACCATCTCGATGTACAAGAGCTTCGGTTGAAGCATACAAAGGTGTTTAGTGATATCCCTCATGGTACACCTCCAGATAGAGGCATTGAGCATATTATAGAGTTGGAGGAGGGCACTAAGCCCATTATGATCACTCCTTCTCGACACCTGAAGCGATTGAAGGATGAGATAGAGAAGACCCTCAAGGAATTGCTCGCTATGGGACACATTAGGCCGAGTAAGTCTCCATTTGCTTCTTCAGTTGTATTGGTAAAGAAGGATGGTACTCTCAGGATGTGTATCGATTACAAAATGTTGAACAAGAAAACCATCAAAAACAAGTATCCCATTCCACGGATAGATGAGTTGATAGATGAGCTTCATGGAGCTTGCTACTTCTCGAAGATTGATTTGAGGACAGGGTACCATTAGATCAAAGTTTGAGAGGACATTGAGAAAACCGACTTCAGGTGTCATTATGGACATTTTGATGTTTTGGTTATGCCTTTCGGTTTAACCAATGCACCTGCCACTTTTCAGTCCATGATGAACCGGGTTTTCCAAGCATAGTTGAGGAAGTTTGTTCCTGTTTTCTTTGACGACATATTGGTATACATCAGGTCTTGGAAGGAGCACATGGTGCACCTTGATGCAGTATTTAGCATTCTTGACAGGGAGTCCTTGTACGCCAAGGAGTCCAAGTGTGCTTTGGGTATGGCAGAACTATTATGCTTGGGTCACATTGTCAGCGGAGATGGAGTTTGTATGGATCCAGATAAAGTTTGTGCTATCATTGACTGGCCTACACCTGAGACATTGACACAACTTAGGGGGTTTGTAGGTTTATGTGCTTTCTATCGGCGATTTGTTAGTGGATTTTCACGACATGTTGCGCCACTAACAGATTTGACCAAGAAGGGAGCTTTCGTTTGGACACCTCTTGCAAAGGAGTGCTTTGAGAAGTTTAAACATCTTATGACTACTTGTCCAGTCTTAGCCATACCGGATTTCACTAGGCCGTTTGAGCTTCACTGTGATGCTTGCGGAGAGGGCATTTGTGCAGTCATTATGCAAGATCGACATCCTATTGTTTTTGAGAGTAGAAAGCTGAGTGGTCCTGAGCGGAGCTATAGCATCTATGACAAGGAAATGTTGGCCATTATGCATGCAATGGCCAAGTTCAAATAGTATCTTGTTGGTGGTAAGTTTTGTGTTAAAACTGACCACAACAGCGTGAAACATTTCCTTGGGCAGCGAGATTTGAATGATGGACAACAGAAGTGGGTTAGCAAACTGCAGTCATATGACTTTGACATCTCCTATGTCAAAGGGAAACAAAACGTAGTTGCTGATGCTTTATCTCGCCGTCCACAGAAGTGGGTTAGCAAACTGCAGTCATATGACTTTGACATCTCCTATGTCAAAGGGAAACAAAACGTAGTTGCTGATGCTTTATCTCGCCGTCCACATTTGAGCTCCATGGCGGCTATTTCAGAGGACTGGAAACATAGGATAGTTGCAGAGTATGCCAAGAACCCATGGGCTTCTGGCATCGTCGATGGGACAATATAGGATAGCGAATACTCTCTTGTGAGTGATCTTATCATTTACAAAGGGAGGATATTTTTAGTCCTAGGTTCTAAGATGAGGGACGTGGTATTGAGGTCCTTCCACACTACACTTATGACTGGTCATCCCAGTTACTTTAAAACCTACAGGCAGGTACGAGAGAGATTCACATGGAAGGGTCTCAAGTCAGATGTTCTTCAGTTTGTCAGGGAATGCTCTGTTTTTCAGCAGAACAAGAAAGAGCATACATACCCTGCTGGGTTGTTATAGCCACTTCCTATTCCTGAAAGGAAGTGGGATGCTTGTCTATGGGCTTCATTACGGGCTTGCCGAAAGCTCAGGGGAGGGACAACATCTTTGTAGTAGTGGATTGATTGACGAAGTATGCACACTTCTTCCCGATCACCACTACACATTCAGCTACACAGGTAGTAGAGGTATTTTTTCACGAGGTATTCAGGTTACATGGATTGCCTCGGAGTATTGTCAGTGACAAAGACAACAAGTTTATGGGTAACTTCTGGCAGGAGTTATTCCTATTTTGCGAGACAGAGCTCACTCCGAGTACCAGTTACCACCCACAGATAGATGGACAGACAAAGATTGTCAACAAATGGATGGAAGGATACCTACGAAATTACATCTCAGGGCAGCAGAAGGCTTGGGTGAAGTGGATATAACTTTGAGAGTATTGCTACAATTCCACTCATCACATGTCTATACAGATGTCACCATTCAGAGCATTGTATGGTTATGATGCTCCTAGTTTCCTCGATCTGTTATTGAGTGATTGCAGAGTGCCGAGTGTTGGGGATCTGTTATAGGAGAACCAAGATATTATAAGGGCTCTACGTGAGAACATTCAAAGGGCTCAGAATCAATAGAAGCAATATGCTGATCAGAGGAGAGTTGAGCGGTCTTTTGAAATCGATGATATGGTGTATTTGATGTTGCAACCGTATAGGCAGTCCACTCTCAAGATGAGGGGTGCAGAGAAACTCAAGCCACGCTACTATGGGCCATTTAGGATTCTCAGGCGTGTTGGCGAGGTGGCATACGAGTTAGATTTACCGGTGGATAGCAGGGTTCACAATGTGTTTCACGTATCTCGCCTCAAGAAGGCGTTAGGACAGCATGTGATTCCTTCTTCAGACTTACCACCCCTGGATGATGAGGGGAAGCTTGTTTTAGTACTTGAGGTCATTCTGGACTTCAGAGAGCGTCATCTTCGGAGGTGACTCATCAGGGAATATCTGGTTAAGTGGAGAGATCTACCGACAGAGGATGCAACTTGGGAGGGTGACAATAGTTTACAGCATCCAGCTTTGCGTTTGCTTGTGGACAAGCAAATTCGGGGAGGGCGGACTGTAATGTCCCCATTATAGCTCAGTTCAAGAGCACCTTGAGTTAGCCTATCTCTTGGACCCTTGTAGGCTGACAGGATCTGGTTAGAGGGTCAGTGGACGTTTTTGGTGGGTATTGTCATTCTCACCCCTTCAGCTTCAGTATGGGATTTAGTACGAGTGTTTGGAGTTCAGTGTTCGCCAGCTTCTGACGGCACGGAAAGATACTGAGTTTGGAGGAAGTTATGAATTTTTTAGTGGCTAAGTTAAATATTAATATTTAACTTAATGGATTATTATAAAGTCAAATTGACTTTATAAAGTGACGCCACTTATAAAATATTTCATAAAGTGATTAATTAAATCACTTAAAGTTGGGCGACCAAAGTATTTAAGTGGAGACTATTGAAAAAGGTGACTTAAATATATTTTAATATACTTAAATGGCAAAAAGGGCATCATTTCTTGGAAGTCGTGCATTTTGTCTTATAAAACAAAATGAAGGCAAATCAAACTCATCGACTTATGATTATTTGACTTTGCTATTTGGATTCTCTGTGATATTCTTTGAGACAAGGGTTTCAGTAGATTCTGCCATTGGAGAGCGAGATCTTCTTCAGTGTTGAGCATATTTGAGGCTATAAGAGACCAGCTGAATCTGTGCATCTGTGAGGGATTCCATTCAGGAGTCCATTGAGCTTCATCTGGATTTATCTGAGCAGGCATTCATTAGATCAGTGTTAAGAGAGGGGGTTATTCATCTAGATGCCTCCATTCAACATCTAACTTCATCTTTCAGGAGATCTGCCTGTCTTCTTTAGAGGCCGTACAAATCACCTTGGGAGGCGTGCTTCACAGGGAGAGGGGTGGAAATTCTGGAGGCAAAACGCCTCACCTTTGCTCCTAGTTTTTTCTGCAGATTGGTCGCCTAGCCTTTGCAGGCATTGTGTCCAGTTTCTGGTGTGGAGAAGTCACTATCCTAGCTTGGGCATTGATTTCATCAGTTTTACAACTTTTTTGCCTGACATGTGCCAGATTTCTTTATTTAATTATTCTGGAGGTTTCCGGGTACGTTATTTGTTTGCAATCTCATTGTATTATTGCCAAATAATATCTAGTACATCTATTGCTCGAAAAATTATTGTATTTCAATTCTATGTGCATTTATATGCTTGGCACCCCTTCTACTTCTGTCTAAATTTCTCTAAAAACAACATTAAAACACAAAAGCACAGTTATAAACAATTTGGGTTTGATGGAGCCAGTTAGGCTCATCAAAATTGGAAAGAGATTTCCATTGATTTCAAAGAAGATTGAAGAGGTATGTTTGGGTTTTGAAGGTTTTTCTAAAATTTTTTTAAACCAAAACTACATTTCTCTTTTTTTTTTTCTATTTTGTTTTAGTGAAACAAAAAACTAGTTAGAAATACCAAGTGTGTGTGTTTAAGTTTTTTGTTGAACAAACCCTAGGCATTCTTGAAAAAAAAAGTTTTATAGTTGCAAACTTGCAAACCCTAGGTTTTTTAGTTTAATTATAAAGTATAAACTTTGAATGCTAATTTTTTTTAACTTATGTCTTATTGCAGCATTGTTTATATCTATAAATTGTCCCTCACATTCACAATGTTTCAAAATAGAAAATAACCTTGTTGGAAACATGCCATTATTACCCCTGGGCAAAAAAAAGAAGTAACATGTTTTCATTGCAAAACAACTTTTCTTGGGGGTGGCATTAATAGATTGAAAAACCGCCTTGCATGTATACAGTGCCGAGATGCTAATCCTTGCACACAAGTCCCTGTTGAGGTAATGCGTAAAGTGCAAGTGCAATTGGAAACTTTCAAGCAACAAAAAGAGTTAAAAAAGAAGCAAAGGGAGGAGATGGCTGCAATGTCCCCCTCTCAACAGTGATCTATCAGTTGGCCGTTAGCCTATTCTGGTGACCCGTAGGCTACTCGGAGGTGGAAATTAGGGTTTCCTATCTTCTAGGAGGATGTTTCAACTTTCTCTGAGATTTGCTTCTGGAATCTTGGTGTCTGGTTGGCGGTTCTTTTCTGGGTTTTTAGAGAGCTTCACAACGGTATAGCATGCATGTTGATCCAAGTAACTTCTTGAATTTACTACTTTTAGTAAATTCTATTTTTGGCAATGGTCCTGATGGCATCAGTACATTTGGCTTTCCTCATCGAGCAGTTCAGTTGGCAGTGTTGGAATCGGCTCTTGGATGCAATTTCTGGAGAGATAAGTTATTTTAATTAAAATAATGTTATATTTTAATTATAACCCCTTGGCCTAGCTTTATGACTTAAGTTGTTTTAAAAAAAGGGGGACTTTATGGGTGGACGCCTCATCAAGGGGCTTAAGTGAAATATTTTCCATTTTATTAAAGTTTTGACTTGGAGGGAAAAGGGACGCCAATTTGAGGAAATATTAAAATGTTTGAAAATTGAGAAAATGTCTGAGGAAATGGGACGCCAATTTGAGGAAATATTAAAATGTTTGAAAATTGAGAAAATGTTCGAGGAAATGGGACGCCAACTTGAGAGGCATGAGTCAACTTTGAATTAGGTTGACTCCTTGAGTGGGGCGCATCTTCTGGAAGCTTCTAGAGATGCTTGGCTAAGTTTATAAAAGGGAGTGTTGGGTCTTCATTTGATCATCTAGAGTTTATTGCAAAGTTATGCTACCGAAATGGTGACTGAGTGCTTCGGGGAAGGCATACCCCCTAGCTTGGCTTGGCTTCTTGCTTGAAAGATAGCAACTAGTTAAGATAGGATTGTCCTTGGTCTTTGAGTTGAGTTATTTGCATTTCATCAGTTTTACAGAGTTGCTGGTTCTGCTCAGCTGATTGTAGTTTTTAATCATATCTTGCAAAATAAAAATAGTATCATTCTGGGTATTGTGCCTAGCTTTTTCTTTGCTGGGGGCGACCCTTCATGTCAATTATCAGATTTTATTAGCAAGTGTTGGATTTTTAAAGGCAAAATCGCCCTTCTTAGAGGGTCATACTTTTCTAGAAGTGTCTTGGTTTCCGTGAAAAATAAATGGAAGTTGTTTGAGTTGGTTTTAGTGTCCAATCTTGGTCGCCATCCATGTTAGAGTGTTATGCATTTTATCTCATATCGATTGATTGAGTTTTGAGCAAGTTATGAGCGATTTAGTGAGGTTACAGGTTGCTGGTCTGTACAATTTCAGTCATTGTTAAAGTCATATCAGATTGTGAGAATTCGCCTCTTGAGTGGGATTGAGTCTAGGAGGTCAAGTTGAGTATAGCAGAGTCCCTTTTCACTATTGTAGCATTGAATGACTTCTAATCATGTGCTCTTGGCAGGTTCTCTATTACATTGTAAGCTGAACAGTAGTACTGTCAGCATCTCTCCTCTTCTTATCTAGTTCTTGCAATTCCCACGATCGTGGAAGAGACTGGCCTCATTTCAGTCTATAGCTTCAGGTTTCCATTTCTTGCATCACCTGTTGAATAAGTGGAAGAGGCTGGCTTGCCGCCTATTTATTTACTGTAATGCATTACTTCATCATATTGTTGATCGGCTGAGCCGTCAACATACTCCCGTTGAATAAGTGGTCGAGTCGCATGTTTAATTTCAGTAATGTTCTTCATTTTCAGTCCTCTTGCTGAATAAGTGGTAGAGTGATTGTTATCTTCCCTCTCTACTCTTTTAGCAATCTTTAGTTGTGCTAACGATCCCCTTTCGAGTATGCTCCCACCTTGCCCGCATTGGGATCTGGGTTGATCAGAGGAAAGGGTTCCCTTCAGTTGGATTGTTATTTTCATTAACGTTAATGGGTGAAATCATTGTGTCAAAAAATGAAAAAATTGGCTAGCACATTTCAGTGGTATTAGAGCCATGATTCTACCAACCTGTGTTCAACAGAGTTGAGTTACAGAAGAGTGACAAAGCCCACAAATACTACACCGAAAGTCAGGTGGGAAATCTGCAGTTTCAGTTTCCGTCTACACCAGAGGCAGATGCTTTGTCAGAGGCACTTAGAGAAACAGGGAAAGCAGTTGATAGTGGTAAAGCAATTGAAAGGATGAAATTGAGAAGAACATAAGAGAAATTTTGAAGATGGGTTTCATTCGCCAAAGAAAAAGTCCCTTCGCTTCAGCAATAGTCCTTGTGAAGAAGGATGGCACCATCCGCATGTGTGTGGATTATCGTGCCTTGAACCAAAGCGAATCGGTACCCCATTCCCAAAATAGATGAGCTCATCGATGAGCTTCATGGTGCCAAGTTTTTCTCAAAAATTGACTTGAGGTCAGGGAACTGTCAGATTCGGATGAGGGGGTCAGATGTTGAGAAGATGGCATTCCGATGCCACTATGGTCATTTTGAGTTCTTAGTCATGCCATTTGGGTTGACTAATGCCCCGGCCACCTTCCAGTCTTGTATGAACAAAACTTTCCAAAAACAATTGAGAAAGTTTGTGTTGATATTTTTTGATGACATCCTCATTTACAGCAAGACTTGGGAAGAACACCTCAAGCACTTGGAGGAAGCGCTTAGTATCCTTGAGACATAAAGCTTCTTTGCTAAGGAGTCCAAGTGTGAATTTGGTATGGGGGAGTTGCTCTACCTTGGACACATCATCGGTGTAGAAGGAGTGAGAGTTGATCCAGAAAAGATCAAAGCAATTGTGGATTGGCCAACTCCAGAAAATTTGACTCATTTGAGAGGCTTCTTGGGTCTATGTGGCTTTTAGAGAAGGTTTGTGAAGGGCTACTCTCAGAGTGCTGCTCCTCTTACTGACCTCACCAAAAAGGGAGCGTTCTTGTGGTCAGAAAAGGCACAAGTTGTTTTTGATAAGTTCAAAAGGATCATGAGTTCTTGTCCGGTTTTGGCCATACTGGATTTTTCCAAGCCATTCGAGCTGCAATGCAATGCTTCGGGAGAAGGGGTTGGTGCTGTTTTGATGCAAGAAAAGTACCCCATTGTGTTTGAGAGCAAAAAGTTAAGAGGTATTGAAAGGACATATTCCATCTATGACAAGGAAATGCTTGCAATCATGCATGCATTAGCCAAGTTCAGACAGTACTTGGTGGGAAGCAAGTTTGTTGTCAAGACCGATCACAATAGTCTCAAACACTTCATGCATCAGAAGGACTTGAACGAAAGACAACAAAAGTGGGTAAGTAAGCTTCAGGCTTACGATTTTGACATTGAGTATGTGAAAGGGAAGAATAACGTTGTGGCTAATGCCCTATCTCGGAGGCCTCATTTGAGCTCATTGTGTGAGCTTATTGCTGATTGGAAGGAGTTGTTGCTTGCTGATTATGCCAAAAATTAGTTTGCAACCAGCATTGTTGAAGGTACTTTTCATGATGAGAGGTACAAGGTGGTTGATGGATTGATACATTACAAGGAGAGGATCTTCTTGGTGGTTGATTCTAAGCTCAAGAAGAAGATTTTGTAGACTTTCCATGAAAGCCCACTTGCTGGTCATCAGGGGTACTTTAAAACTTACCGGCAGATCCGTGAAAGGTTTTCATGGAAGGGGTTGAAGAATGAGGTTTTGAGCTACATCAAAGAATGTCATACTTGCCAAATGAACAAGAATGAGCACACATACCCCGCTGGATTGTTGCAGCCCCTACCCATTCCCAATCAAAAATGGGAAAGCATCTCAATGGACTTCATCACGGGGTTGCCCAAAACACAAGGGAAAGATTGTATCTATGCAGTGGTGGATAGATTAACGAAATTCGCTCACTTCTTTACCATCACTAGTTCTTTTACAGCAGCCCAGGTTGCTGAGTTTTTTTTTCATGAGGTGTTTAGGTTGCATGGCTTGCCAAAGAACATTGTGAGTGATAGGGACAACAAGTTCCTAAGCACTTTTTGGCAAGAAGTTTTCAGGATGAGTGGTATAGTGCTTACCCCGAGCACTAGTTATCATCCCCAAACCGACAAGCAAACAGAGATTGTGAACAAGTGGTTGGAAGGTTATCTCAGGAACTATGTTTCAGAACAGCAAAAGGCTTGGGTCAGATGGCTTCATTTGGGGGAATACTGTTATAATTCATCCTATCACATGTCTATTAGGATGTCTCCATTTAAAATCCTCTATGGTTATGAGGCTACTAGCTTTGCAGATTTGGTGTTTGGGGATAGCAAGGCACCTCAGGCCAAAGATATGTTGCAGCAAAGTCAAGATATTTTGAAATCCTTGAAGAACAACATTCAGATAGCACAGAATCAACAGAAGTTGTACGCTGATCAGTGATGTGTTGAGCGCTCTTTCGAGGTGGGGGACATGGTTTATCTTCATCTTCAGCCTTACAGACAGTCTACTCTCAAGAAGAGTGGGGTTGAGAAGCTCAAACCCCGTTTCTATGGGCCATTCAGGGTCATCAGAAGCATTGGAGCAGTGGCCTATGAGTTGGAGTTACCAACTAGCAACAAGGTACACAATGTTTTTCATGTATCTCACCTCAAGAAGGCGTTGGGGCACAACGTTGTTGCTTCATCAAATTTACCCCCTTTGGATGAGGAGGGGCAGTTGGTGCGAGTTTCTGAAGAGATTATCAATTCCAGAGAGCGTTTTTTGAGGAGAAGGATAATCAAAGAATACTTGGTGAAATGGAAAAATTTGCCCTTAGAGGATGCAACTTGGGAGAATGAGGAGATTTTGTAGCATCCCGGTTTGCAATTGCTTGTGGACAAGCAATTTTGGGAAGGGCGGACTGTAATGTCCCCCTCTCAACAGTGATCTATCAGTTGGCCGTTAGCCTATTCTAGTGACTCGTAGGCTACTCGGAGGTGGAAATTAAGGTTTCCTATCTTCTAGGAGGATGTTTCAACTTTCTCTAAGACTTGCTTCTGGAATCTTGGTGTCTAGTTGGCAGTTCCTTTCTGGGTTTTCAGAGAGCTTCGCAATGGTATAGCATGCATGTTGATCTGAGTAACTTCCTGAATTTACTATTTTTAGTAAATTCTATTTCTGGCAGTGGTCCTGATGGCATCAGTACATTTGGCTTTCCTCATCGAGCAGTTCAATTGGCAGTGTTGGAATCGGCTCCTGGATGCAATTTCTGGAGAGATAAGTTATTTTAATTAAAATAATGTTATATTTTAATTATAACCCCTTGGCCTAGCTTTATGACTTAAGTTGTTTTAAAAAAAGGGGGACTTTATGGGTGGACGCCTCATCAGGGGGCTTAAGTGAAATATTAAAATGTTTGAAAATTGAGAAAATGTCTTTGAGGAAATGGGATGCCAACTTGAGAGGCATGAGTCAACTTTGAATTAGGTTGACTCCTTGAGTGGGGCGCACCTTCTGGAAGCTTCTAGAGATGCTTGGCTAAGTTTATAAAAGGGAGTGTTGGGTCTTCATTTGATCATCTGGAGTTTATTGCAAAGTTATGCTGCTGGAATGGTGACTGAGTGCTTCGGGGAAGGCATACCCCCTAGCTTGGCTTGGCTTCTTGCTTGAAAGATAGCAACTAGTTAAGATAGGATTGTCCTTGGTCTTTGAGTTGAGTTTTGAGCATGTTGTAGTTGAGTTATTTGCATTTCATTAGATTTACAAAGCTGCTAGTTCTGCTCAGCTGATTGTAGTTTTTAATCATATCTTGCAAAATAAAAATAGTATTATTTTGGGTATTGTGCCTAGCTTTTTCTTTGCTGGGGGCGACCCTTCATGTCAATTATCAGATTTTATTAGCAAGTGTTGGATTTTTAAAGGCAAAATCGCCCTTCTTAGAGAGTTGTACTTTTCTGGAAGTGTCTTGGTTTCCGTTCAAAATAAATGGAAGTTGTTTGAGTTGGTTTTAGTGTCCAATCTTGGTCGCCATCCATTTTAGAGTGTTATGCATTTTATCTCATGTCGATTGATTGAGTTTTGAGCAAGTTATGAGCGATTTAGTGAGCTTACAGGTTGCTGGTCTGTACAATTTCAGTCATTGTTAAAGTCATATTAGATTGTGAGAATTCGCCTCTTGAGTGGGATTGAGTCTAGGAGGTCAAGTTGAGTATAGGAGAGTCCCTTTTCACTATTGTAGCATTGAATGACTTCTAATCATGTGCTCTTGGCAGGTTCTCTATCACATTGTAAGCTGAACAATAGTACTGTCAGCATTTCTCCTCTTCTTATCTAGTTCTTGCAATTCCCACGATCGTGGAAGAGACTGGCCTCATTTCAGTCTATAGCTTCAGGTTTCCATTTCTTGCATCACCTGCTGAATAAGTGGAAGAGGCTAGCTTGCCGTCTATTTATTTACTGTAATGCATTACTTCATCATATTGCTGATCGACTGAGCCGTCAACATACTCCCACTGAATAAGTGGTCAAGTCGCATGTTTAATTTCAGTAATGTTCTTCATTTTCAGTCCTCTTGCGGAATAAGTGGTAGAGTGATTGTTATCTTCCTTCTCTACTCTTTCAGCAATCTTCAGTTGTGCTAATGATCCCCTTTCGAGTATGCTCTCACCTTGCCCGCATTGGGATCTGGGTTGATCAGAGGAAAGGGTTCCCTTCAGTTGGATTGTTATTTTCACTAACGTTAATGGGTGAAATCATTGTGTCAAAAAATGAAAAAATTGGCTAGCACATTTCAATGGCAGGCATGTGTGGAGTTGGAGATTCGAGTTCTTCCATGCCTCCAATTCCTCCACGGTCTTCAACTTTGGTTGTTGGTAGTGGTAGTGACAGTGGCAGTGGTAGCGTTAGCATTGGGCCTAGAGTACGTGGATCTAGGCTGGATTCATATATTTTGCCACACACTACTTTGAGTTCCCAACCATCTTTTGAGAGCATGGGTTGGAACAAGGATCAACATGATGCAGCCAAAGCTGCAATTGGAGACTTTTGGTTTTATTGCAATATTCCATTTCATGCAGCCAGGTAATTCTTCTTTTGTTTTGTTTTAAAATATATAGCTTGATAGTTGATTCTTTATCTCTTGAATTTTATTTTTGGAGCTATGTTGTATTCAAATTGAAATTATACATTTTTCAAAACTAATTTAATTTAATTTAATTTATTTGTGTTAGGTCTCCAATATGACAAAATATGATTGATGCAATTACTGTTTCTGGGGCGGGGTTCAAAGCCCCTAATGGTGAAGAGATAAAAGGCCCCATTTTGTACCAAAAAGTGGCTGATGTGAAAGCCAAAATAAAGGAGCAATGAGAAATTTGGAGGAAGAAGGGTTGCACCATCATGACCGATGGTTGGACCGATAGAAGAAATAGGATATTGCTCAACTGTCTTGTTTCTTCCTCAGGTAAATATTTTACTTCCTAAAATGCATTTCTTTAGTGATTAACAATCAAGATTTTAAATTTATATTTTATTGAATCATTTATTTTGTTTCTTTTTCAGGTGGTACTGTGTTCATCAAATCTATTGATACATCTAGCCACACCAAAAATGTTGAATTCTTTTGTGAGGCTTTGGAGGGTGTCTTGGCTCAAGTAGGGGAGGAGAATGTGGTGCAAATAGTCACGAATAATGCAGCAAATTATGTTGCTGCAGGTAGACTATTGATGGATAGGCACCGATCATTGTTATGGACACCTTGTGTTGCTCATTGCCTTGACCTCATATTGGAGGATCTTGGCAAGTTTGACTGGATCAAAGCATGTGTGGAGACCGCAAGGAATATTTGTAAGTTCATATATAATCACACATGGGTCCTCAACCTTATGAGGCAATACACAGGGCAAAAGGAGTTGGCTCGCCCTAGGATAACACGCTTTGCTACCAACTTCATCACTCTACAATCCTTATTGTGATCAAAGGGAGCTTTGAGGCGGATGTTTGTTAGCGAGGAGTGGACTTCCTCAACATATGCTAAGACAAATGCAAGGGATGATGTGGCAAGTTGGATTTTTGATGAGTAGGGCTTCTGGGTACCTACTAATGAGATCGTCAAGGTAAATGTAATTAGTAATTAGTTTAGTAATTCTACATTATATTTTCATTCTTATTTTTATTTTATTTGCTTATTTTGGTTGAATCTTATGTCAATGTTTCATAATAATTGCAGTTCACAAAGCCTTTAGTGGTTCTATTACGAGTTGTTGATGGGGAGAAGCCCGCAATGGGCTACATATACGAGGGCATGGATAGGGCCAAAGAGGCCATTAGATCCATTTATGGGGGAGTTGATGGTAAGTATCGCCCCATTTGGGAGATCATCGATAGACGATGGCACCTCCAGCTTCACAAGCCCCTACACGTAGCAGCATATGTTCTCAATCCGACATTCTAATTCCACAAAGAATTCAAAAAGGATGAGGGGGTTTTGGGTGGGCTCTACACAATCATTGAGCGGATGTCTAATTCTCATGTTGGAGCCCAAATTGTTGCCGAGATAGAGATTTTCAGACTTGCACAAGGAGATCTCTTTGCAAGAGATATATGCAAAGATACTCAATCAACATTGCAGCCAGGTAAATATTTATTAAGGGCATAATAATAGTTTAAAAATTACCGCTTTTCAATCTTTTATATTCAATGTTCATATTAAATATTCACAATGAGATTTTTTTTTTTTTTTCTCATCTCAGATGCATGGTGGGAGAGATTTGGTGCTAAAGTACCAAATCTTCAGAGGATTGCGGTTTGAGTGTTGAGCCAACCATGCAGTGCCTCGAGTTGTGAGCGCAACAGGTTGACAATGTAGAGGTTGACTGATCTTGTTTATGTTCATTACAACCTGTGGCTTTGCCATAGATAGATATTGGGCACTAAATTGTCACCCATCACGTTGGAGGAGGTTGATCCACAGTCAGATTGGATCACTAAGGCCAAGGATCCTGTTTTTAGCTATGAGGACCTTGATTGGGTTGATAGGGTGAATTGAGAGGCAGAGGTAGTAGCCATGGAAGAGGAGGATAGAGCACGAGCAGACACCTTGGATGCTGGTTTGGGTGCCATTGAGTCTGAGACACAGGTAGAGATGATGGTTGCAACATCATCCAAGACCTATCTTAGATGTCTACGCAGGAGGATTGACGCTTAGTGATGCAAGCTCCTCTGAGCCATAGACTTATAGCTTTTGTTTTACTTTTGATATATGTTTGGAACTTTTGATGCCATGGATTTCATATTCGATGAGTATTGTATACATTTGACAACATTTATATATCTATCTGTTTTGACTGTTACTACTGTTATTGGTATTAAGTAATTACTTTTTTCCTTCAGCTAAAATTTGCATTTATACTTATGTGATCGATATATGTTTGTGTATAGGATCATAGTAGTTTCTATTTCATGATGTTATTGTGTATTTAAGGTTTATTTATTAAAGGGTGCATGAAACAAGTTTTAAATCCTTTAAAATCTCTAAATTTCTTGGGTTTTTCTATTTGCCGAGTCTTGGGTGAGTCTTGGCTCCAAGTCTAAGTTCAAGTAAAAAATCAGCTTGCTGAGTCCGATGCGAGTCCGAGTCTTGTACCATTGCCTCGTATTGCTGTTTATATTCATAAAAAGTGTTGAATATTATTGAAACTTATAGTGAATAATTGTCATACCATCCTCAAATGTGTTTTTTTTCCTAGCCATACAAATTAAGGAAGCTTTCATATTGTTTTGAAGCCTTGTTTGGGATCGTTAGAGTCTAAAGAATCTATCGCTTCATATTGCAAAGGAATTGCAGCCTATGGGAAATCATTCCCTTGTCCTTTATGGGGTGCTGTACACTTCCCAAAAGGGAGTTTAACTTAATGTTTGATCATTCATATTGCTGTTGAAAACAAGAAATTCAGGAACAATAACATTTGTTATTTGGCAACAACCATCTTAGAAGATTGTTGACAGCCATTATCATCAGGTAATTGTCTACTTCCAATTTTTTGTTTTTTGGGGCTACATTTGAATCATTCCATGCTAGTTATTTTGGTGATTACTATAGTAATAACTCATAACTCAGAAGGTGTGAGTGTGTTTAGTAATAATGAGTATTTATTTTGTGATATAATTTTCTATTTAGTTTACAACCAAAAGCAATTTAAGATTTGTAAAAGTATGGAAGGCTATGCTACCACTTGAAATGTGCCAACCAATTTTTTCTTTAAACTTTCGCAACACAAACCAGCACTACGCCAATTGATTAGCGTTAGCCTCAAAAGAGAATCAATTGAAAAACACTCAATGCCAAGAATGTGTACACAAGACCCGATGTGGGTGAGGTGCTAACATATGGCAGAGGAATTGAATTATAACTGGAAGTAAATACAACTGAAAACAGAAAGAAGCGGTGAACCAGCCATGAGAGATTTCCACACTACCACTTATCAGTGGGGGGAAAAACATTACAATTCAAAACAAATTCATCCGCTACAGCGGGCATCCACTCAACAATGGGAATTCTCCACTTAACAGTGGGTGATAAATGAAAATACAAGTAATTTCCTCCACATTGGCGGTAAACCATCTAGGGGTTACAATGTGTGCATTAAGATCACAAAGTAAATGCAGAACATGATTGACTGGAATAGTACTACTAATTCTCAGCCTTACAATACATATTGTCTGCAAATTACAAGTGTTTATTACAATGATTTCTCAAGAGAATTTGTTCCAAACTTACTGCAAAGTTCACACTATATCTCCAATTACAAGCATGAATAGAATTGCTAAAGAAACGTTCCATGAAAGGGGATAACCAGACCTGATTAGCTGAACCAGCAAATTAAATGTTCAGATCAGCAAGAATACTTTCACCAATTTGCTCCTATCTTCATCCAAAATGCTCCAATCTCCTCCAAATCGAGTGCACATGAAACTAGAAGCACAAACACCCATGAAATATAGCATAACTTGGAAGGTGCTGAGTCTGATATAAATTTCCAGTGAACCAAAGTACAGACCAGTAAGCATTACAACCACCAATATGCTTACTTCTCTCACAAACTCCCACAAAACTCTCCAAAACTGAAACACAATGTTTCCTAAAGGCAAGGCGACCAAACAACATGAATTAAGCAACGCAGAGCAGCCACAAATGAAAGAGCTTGAATCCCAATACAACTATGGAGATGGTACGGCCCTAGGATGAAATATACTCTCAATTTTTTTGATTTTTAAACGAACATTTATAGTGTAATCAAGCACCCGTTAAGGTTAGCATAACTCAAAACGTGCATGAAAGAAATCTAACCAAGAATGCGCCCTAAAACCACTTAAGGAGGAGAGGCGGGCATATGGTCAGAGGATCCCTAGGATCTACTGAATCAAATATTACAATGATTACATTGAAAGAGAGAGATTAAACTCGACACCAAGAATGTGCACACAAGATCCTTTAGAAGGCGAGGTGCTAACATATGGTGGAGTAATTAACAAACTGGAATGTAAATAGGCAGTGAACCAGCCAAGAGAGATTTCCACACTACCATTTAATCAGTGGGGGGAATAAGCATTACATTTCAAAACTAATTCATCCATTGCGGCGGGCATCCACTCAACAGTGGGAATTCTCCACTTGATAGTGGGTGAGAAAGTGGAATACAAATGTTTATTCTCCACACTGGCGGTAAACCAACCAGGGGTTAAAGTGTTTGCATTAGGAAATCACAAGTAAATGCAGTAAGAACAATGACTGGATTAGTACTACTAAATCTCAGCCTTACAATGAAATAAATCTGCAATTTCCATGTGTTACAATGATATAATCAATGCAAACTTCTGAGAATGTTTATTACAATATATAATCTTCTCAATCACCAAGATATAAGCCAAAATCTGAATGTTTAACAATCTGATATGCATAAACAGCAGACTGAAAATGTCAATCAGCAAACATGTAAATCAAATGAAATGCTCATAACTCTCCAAATATACCTCTGAATGATGTAAAATAAATTACAGAAGTATTCTAAGAGGTAGGCACCCAATCTCCAACCCACAAACTGCATTAAAGCTTAGAGAATGATTAGGCACGAATCCCAAGGCAATCCCAACATGGTACGGCCTTCTTGAGGGGCAATTTTCTACTTAAAAATCAGAAACAGCAAACTAAAATCTGCAGACTTCAAGGTGGGGTCGCCTCAAGCATAGAATCATGATGAACAAATACCCATAATCAAATTAGAATTACCCTTAAAGCTGTTAATGATTTTCACCTACAGCCATGACTGAACCAGCAACAATAAAATCTGGAAATAACATCTGAATCTTCAACATTGAGGCTCAATGTGCACTTCTGAATGAAGCACACTCTCAATCCATCATCTAGGGAACCATAGTTTCAGGCCCGAAGAGTGGAATAGAATTGCTAAGCTTTCCTTTAGTCGGATTCTGGATTTCAAATCAATAGCATAACATTGCTTTCCAAAACATAACATAATCAGCTCTCCACAATGCAGCAATATATAAGTTTCAAGGGGCAAATGAAACACTCTGAATTCCAAGACGTTGAATCACTTCAACTTCCCAAGGGATGCCACCTTCAACCATTCACTTTATTGTGAAATAATAAAACATTATTTCCCTTCCCTTTAGGCGTCCATTTCTATTTGCAACAATAAAGCATTTAATAAATTATTAAATGTTCAACATGACCCCTTAATGTCCCCTCTTTAAAACAACATGAAGTTATCACTCCTAGGCGTGGGGGTACAACTTAAAACATGAAATTAACTAAGTATAACACTTAGTCCAAGGAGATAACCAAAACTAATGCCAATACTGAAACTGAAAGATTACCACAAATAGCATGATGACCTGAGCTGAACTGCAGATAATGATACTGCCAAGATTAGACTTACTAAAAATAGCTACTACCAAAAATAGTAAGTTCACTTCAACTCAACAGAAAGTCAAACTGATCGGCCACACTGAACTGCAAAAAATTGAATTGCTGCTAGAGTGATACTGCTATTAATATACTTACCAAAAATAGCATATTGCTATAAATAGTAAGTGTTTCCAAATATCTTTTAAGCACAAACCGGGCAACCATCATGACTTACTATAAATAGTAAGTGCCCGAAAAGGATGTCAGATTCAGATGCAAGTTACCCCATGCTGAAGCTCTTCAAAAACCCATAAAGCTCCACTAGACATGCGTCAAAAAAACACACATGCAAGCCCTCAAAACTGCATTTAAAACCTCCTATAAAATAGGAAACCCTAATTTCCCATTCTGCTTAGCCTACGAGTTTCCAGAAATAGGCTAAATCCAATTGTAGAGCGTAGGGCTTAATCGGGGACATTACATAGGAAGAGGGCGACCTCTCTTAAAAATTGGAGACTCAAGTATAAAATCTAAAACTTCACCCAAAGGGTCGCCACAAGCATAGAAAATGTTTAGTCAAATACCCACAACCAAATTAAAATCACTTCAAAAGCTGTAAATGAAAACTCATTTCAGCCATGCTTGAACCAACAAGTACAAAACTGAAAATTATTACCAAAATCTTCAAAATCTTCCAACGATGAAGCTCAATATGCACTTCTGAATGAAGCACACTCCCAATTGACCATCTAGGGGACCATAGTTTCAGGCCCGAAGAATGGTGTAGAAAAACTAAGCTCCCCCTTAGCTAGGTTCTGAAATAAAATCAGCAGCATTTCGATATAATTTTCCCAAAGATGCAAATGAGAGAACAAAGGCCTTCTTCTATAGAATTGAAGATGACTGTTGGCTTTCCATCTTCCTCGAAAAGGGACGCCCATTTTACTTTTGCAATAATTTAATTTTTAAAACATTTAATTCACCTTTTTCTCCTCTTCATTTTGGCGTCCAAGTTTCCTTAGGGAAATATTAAACATTTAAATGTTTAATTTGTTTAATTCCTTCATGAGGCGTCCTCCCTTAATGGCCCCTTTTTAAAACAACATTAAGTCATTAATCTAGGCCATGGGGCTTAAAATGAATTTTAAAACATTAATGACTTAAAATAAATAATTTCACCAAAATAAGCCTCAAAATGCTGAAAGCCAATTATGCTCCAAACTGCACTGCCCGAAATGGAAACTGAGCTGACTGCTAATGTTACTACCCAAGATGGCAATGGCAAAAATAAAACTTACTAAAAATAGTAAATTCTGAAAAGTTGCCCAATGAATCTGCATGTCATATCACTACAAAGCTTTTGAAAACCTAGAAAGAATCCGCAATCCAAATTTCGTAACTCCAACATACAGGCTAAAAATAGCAAGTTTCGGAAAAGGTTGTCAGATGGAGATGCATGGTACACCATTCTGAAGCTCTCCAAAAACCCAGAAAACTCCACCAGACATGCATTAGAAACTCATACATGCAAACCTTCAAAAATGCCTCAAAACCCCAATAAGATAGGAAACCCTAATTTTACCTCTAACAAGCCTATGGGCTTCCGAAAATAGGCTATCAGTCATCGAAGAGCAAATGGCTAAAATTGGTACATTACACCACCACATTAGTGAATCATTTTCAATTTCCAACATTATTATTTCTAACGATAATGTGTGGTTTTCTGTTAGAATTAGTATTTTAAATTGTTCTAGATGGCTTGCCACCAAAACCAATTTCATTCATCGTCATTTTCTGTTTGTACTTCATCTAGAAGTCCTATCACTAGATTAAACATATCTTTACTTCAAGATTTGTAATAGTTGCAATATTGAGTTGTGCAGCTTGCTTCCAATAAGCATTTTATTATTTTATTGAGTTGGGATCTTGGTGATCAAAACGTGTTAAGGTTTCATGCTTGCTCATTGTGAAAGTAAAAAAAAAAAAAAATCAGTTCGCAACATTATGTGGTATCAAAGCAATGATCTTGCTAGCTTATAGGGAAGCTAACAATTTTGATGCAGAATACTTCACATGCACTACGGTAATTGAAAAATCAAATATTAACAGAAAGAGAAAAAGAAATCATGGGAAATAGAAAAAAGACAAATTCTTTGTTTGAATCCCTTAGAAAAAGTCAAAGTGAATCGGCAAAGACTACAAGAGAGTTCATGGCAGATTTAAATCAACGCAAGAGTCCTCAAGCAAATAATCAATTTGTGATCGGTCCCATTCCCAATATTTTCAATGAAGGTTCTCACAAAAAGAAGCAGATATAGATCCTATTTAAAAGGTATTGATGAAAATATAGAAGGACAAGGCAAGATATAAATTTGAGGCCACAAAAATTGTTGCCCAGTATGAAGGAATGCCTGATAAATTCAAATCCCAAGTTACCCTTGATGATTACTTGAAAATACTCAAAAACAAGTATCCAAACAAAAGAGGTCTTTATGAATACATAAAAAATATGAGAAAGGAGGAAAAATCAAAACCAAGTCCCCAAGAAGCCATCAAAAAGGCTACATCATAGAGTCTCTAGTGTCTTAGAACAAATTCCATTCTAAGACATCTCCTCCTTGCCAACAGAAGAAGAGTTCTATTGCAAGAAAGAGAGATGATAGCAGAAATACAGTAAGAGGGAAACTTTTTTTTTCATACAAAGAACCTTGGGAGCGAAGTCACAAATGTTAGAAAAGAAGAGGTGAAGTCAAATCAAGAGCCAACAAAGAAGATGGTGGAACTAGAAATTGTGATGGATTCACCTAAGCTTGAACTACAAGAAAGGGACAAAGAACAATTTTGTAAAATCCCCACTCGGAAATTTTTAAACAAACTTACAATTTTCTGATTTTACCTTGCAGACATTTTGTCAAACATGGAATAACCCACCCTGATTTGAACGATATTTATCCGTTTGTTTTCAGTTTGACATAAGTTCCATTTTGTCAAACAAACTCATTGCATTGCAGATATTATGGTAGAATTCAAAATGATATGCATTGTAAGACTGATAATCAAACTTTCTACTTCATCTCTTTCAAATTGGAGTCTTGGGCTGATATGCAATTAAATATAAGCAGAGATAAACTACAGCCTTGTATAAACCAATCTGTGTAATACGTAGGAGCAGATATATAGAAGTTGCTACTCAGAAAACTACTACAGTAATATATGATTTATAATCCACTCTCAGTCTGGGTACAACAGCAATTACAATGATTCCAACTGAGCAATATTATGGGGCAGATTTACAAGCATTTGATATTCAAACTGAACAATAGCTATGTCTGATAAAGAACTTACATCTTTCTGACAAACAACAGCAAATATTTTTCATTAATAGTTATATCAGACCTGGTAAATAGCCGCCTGGGATAAATATGCACCTTCAGCTCCTTGTAAACTGAGAACTCCATAGAGCACCCCCAAGTCGCCTCAGCTACACCTCAATGGATCTCAATGCAGGCAGAATAGACCCCAAAACTGTTACGCAACTGCTCAGTAAAGGCCGACGACTAGTAAGCAGATGATGTAATGCCTGGAGGCTCACGACCTCTCACAGGCTCACGCACTCTGCAGTTTGTGTACTAAGGGGGTACCACGACCCCTGAAGGATAACTATACGCCTGGAAGGAAAGATAGCTGCAGATTCAATGATATTTCTGCTCATACACAGCCACTACAGGTACAGCAACACTCAGCCAAACGGAAAGGTGGTCGCTGAATGGATTTTCAGTCTCCAAACTGAGTTGCCAAGACTGGATTCAGACCCATGGCCCCTTGATACATACCTCCACATGCCTCAGAAACTCACAGCAGATAAAAAAAAATAGCTACGGCCTCCTAACAGGTCATTCATGCCAACACTGAGACAGTAAGGTGTCACACAAGGATCCAATAAGACCATGACCTGGAGAAATGGTTTCTTAACTTACATGCTAGGCACAATATGCTTCTAAACCCTCACACCAAACCTCTGGAAGCTCACATGAACTCAGCCACGTAAATATTTCGAATGTCAATCGTCCAAAGCAGTAAATATACTCATTCCATACCCACGACCTATGAATACTTTGTCATTCGGCACTGCACCCAGAATATGCAAATATGTGATGACTGGGTTAACTTATGCCAAAGCCCTCCAAAGCCTGATTGAGATGCCAAGACCTGACCTTTGTAAACTCTGACTCCAATCAGTAAATAGATGCAACAATAATCCCTTCAGAATCTCTACGCCAAAATGGAATATAAACCTCAAAAATAAGCAATGAAGCACAAGCATAGATTTTGAATGAATCTATCATCTATCACCCAAATAGGATCTTTCACCACTGTGGATGATATTCTCCAAGAGGGGTTTCATCCTCCAGAAGTTTGAGACAAACCAGGTTCAATCTCCAAACCCACAAGGGTTTTGAAAAGAGAAATAGTAAATATCATATAACCAAATGAGCTCTCATAACCTCCTTTTATACTTTTCCTGCCAAACTCCAAAAGCTTCTATTTAAAAATTCACTTTTAATTTAAACTTCCTTTTAGCTCCGAAAATGACCTTTTAATTAAAATAATGAGAATTTGATACACATGGTCCTTGTTTAATGCATCCATGAATTAAAACACTTCATCCCGGTTCCAATGAGCTATAACACTAAGGGCCTTTTTAAATATTTTAATTAATATTTGGCAACCTTAGTAATTTAATTAAAATAAAGCCATTATTATACTCATTTTGCAGAAACTGTCAGAATGCATCGGAATCGAAAACCAGCTGCACTAGAGTGATCCCGATGAAGAATAATGACAAACGGAGCCGACCGGGCGACTTACTATAAATAGAAACTCCCTCCAAGAATCTTGGAGCCCAAATTGGAAGCCAAAAATAAAATCCGAAAGCATCGTAGAACTCCTCTATGCTATTTGAGGTCATTGGTAACCTCAAATCACCCCTCTGATCATGTGGAAACAAACCCAAAAATACATCTACAACTGCAAAGCAAAAGAACCCTAAAGTGGGGACATTACAAAACACTTTACAGAAAACTTGGAATTGCTGCTACTATTATTCTCAGTCATAAATTTACCATAGAATCATGCCATTTATCATAGGTTTCATATAGACATTAAGTCAAGCAGTTTGCATTCAAGGTTAAATGGACATAATTTTATTATCACTCATCATCAACAATTTTCCAAATACCACAACAAAATAAATATTCCTTTCACAATTAAAAACTCAAAAATATGTTTATCAAAAGTTTATTGATGATCTTATTATGTTGGAACAACCAACTGTGGATTACAGAAAGTTAACATAGAGCAATTGAAATCTTAGAAGCATATTTTAATATTCATTGCTGACCTTCTAATCCCATCAATAGCTCTCAAAACAGTTGTATGACACCTAAATTCAAAGTTTGCAACTCCAATAGATGGAACGAAAACTTGCATAGGCCAGGCCTCCCTTTTGGGAATGGTACACCAATCTTAGCACCTATTTTAGGTGTTGCGATATGTAAAAAGAGGCCCACATGCCTTCTAAACTTTGCAACCCTCCTTAATGTGGTACGGCTCCTTAGGAATTCAAGGAGAGGTACAACTAGGGAACACTTGGCTGGTACCTTAAATAATAATATATTTTATTTATTTCTTAATTCCAATAGCACACACAAGCACAAATAAATATTGGGTTTCCCACTTGCACACGCAACACTAGAATTTATGTTATTTCGACTTGCTTGTAATTATCTGAAATATTGTCTTGCTTCCAAGACTTCACAAATTGATCTTCAATCATACCTGTATTTCTCTTTTTTGCACAACCTGTAACTTTGAATGAGCCACACCAAATTAACCAGTGAGGATCTTTCACCACTGAGATTAATCTTCTCTGAGAAGGTTTTCGTCCTCAAGAAGGTTGAGATGAACTGAGTTCAATCCCCAAACCACAAGGGTTTCACCAGAGAAAATGTAATACTCTGCATAATGCAAATGAGCTCACTCAACTCCTTTTATAACATTTTCGTAAGCTTTCTAGAAAATATAATATAAAATCACTCGATAAATTAAACAAGCCTTATTACTCCAAAAAGTGATTTATTTTAATATTTAAACGTTCTCGGTGCTTAAAGTCACTTTTCCAGCATTCAACGTTTAAAACTTTCAATTCTCATTCCAATGAGCTATTATACTATGGTGCCCATTAAATTATTTTAGTAAAATTAGCAACTTTAGTAAAAATAATTAAATTAAAGCCATAAAATACACTTGAGTTGCAGAAACTGTCAAAAAGCATTGGAATCGAAATCTAACTGCATTGGAGTGATACCGACAAGGATACAAACCTTTGTTACAAATCCATTTGAGGTGAGGACGAAACCCCAAGCCTCTGTGAGCATTTCCAGATCAGGATATGCAAGTTGAGCTAAATTGAGATTGTTTGCATCACAGGTGGATAGAAGAATTGGAGGAGCTCATTGACTTGGGAGTTTCCTAAGTCCTACACCTAACCGAATAACCTATAGACTCCACATTTGGAGAGAACCCATTCAGTTCTGGACCAGTTTTCACCCTGGCTTCATGAGAATCACCACTCAGGTTAGGGTTTTCATTGCACCATTTGCTGACAACTAGTCACTGCTACCATCAGGCATCACATACCAGCCACAACCAGTCATGAAGGGTTCAGATTTGGCATTTTTTCCACCTGCAACAAGTTCTGGGCAGATTACAATACAATGGTGGGGGGTTTTGATTTACTGTTGACAAGGTTAATTGACACTAATTTCACGAGGTCTGCTGATCTGGGCAGATCGCCAGCTCTTGTACTGGTAGTTTCTTGCCCTAAAACAACAGTGACCAATAAGCTGTATGTGTAAATTTACCCCGGTGAACATTAATGTCTGGGTTTAGATTTCAATATAGTATTATCTTCTTTGAGTGAAAGTAATTGTTGTTGGATGATCTGGAATTCTTGAGTAAAATGAATTCATTTTCTGTTGCTGACATAATCATGTGCTGGAGGATTAACTTGAATCAGTTAGATCAGATTTTCTTTTTCTTTTGAAAGAACCCTAGGGTTATTTCATCCCAATAAGGGGAGACATGCCCTCTTCGAGGAAGACATCCTAAGGACGTTTCCTTTTGGTGGTGGTGGTGGTGGAGGTATGGTGGGAAGACACTTCCCAACCGTCCCCAAGTCCTGGAGATATCCCCATCCCCAAAATTGGTAAATTTGAGGACAAAAACATCCCTCTGGAACGGTACTTTAAAGTTCTCAAGGAACTCATCCTTATTAATTCTAATTATGGTAGATACAATCATGGCTTGATAAACATTGAGGTATTTTAGATTTCTTAAGTATATGAGTTATTAAAGCATGTCAATACATATTTCTCCCATATTTTTTTGTAGTCTAATCATGAGACTTCCACTTAGATATATAGTTTAAAAAATAGCATATCCTTAGAACATATCTTTGATAGTTTCATTTCTACTATGGATCATTTTTAGTCATAAGAAATCTAGATGGTAGGAGATCATAATTGAATATGCATGAGGTGTACACACAAGTAAAAATGAATAATGAGACTTATAAAAAGAATGTACATACTTAGAGGGATCTTTACTCCATTAGACAATGTCTCCTTCAATGGGGTAGGGAGTTGTTCAAGTGCATTAAGAACTTGCCCATATGTATCCTTGAATTGAGTAGGTATAGAGTTTACAGGAACATTTGGCATTTCGATTACTCCTTCAACATACTCTTCTTTCAATCTAAGAGGCCCTTCTATAGTAAGCTTGGTTGTCAAGATGAAATTACTTTCAACCTGCAAACCGACAATGTATATATTTTGTAAGCATGATAAGAACTTTAATTTTCTAAAGAATGTGGAACTATGTTTCAATGAAAAATGAATCCATAAAAAATGCCCTTTCAATTACAAAGCCTTATAAACTTGTCGACAAATTTAATTGCATCAATTTTAGTGTCTAGATTCACATTCCATTCAAGAATTGACTCTAGTAGTCTCATAGAAACTTTATTCCCTTTCATTCATTTATAATATAGTAAAGCAATGGCAATCTTTTGTGTGTTCTTTACCCATGGAAAACTATCATGCATCTTGCAAGGTCACTATTAAAACCTAAGTAGTTCTACTAAAATATATGTAATGGTGTATTTGACAAATTGACTTTTGCTTCTTGTTTTGTGAACAAACCTGCCTATAGACTCTACCTCTTTAATTATAACTTTGTTTCAATGCATTCTTTTGTTTTTAATTAAATCATTCAAGCAATAATTGGGTCGCTAACCAAGTAAGGTCTAGCATGAGTGGAGGTTGACGACTCAAGACATCATATTTGGTTAGGTAAAGTTGCTCCCAATCATCATAGGCTGCACATTAGACTCCAAATAATAAATGTAATGTGTAGAGACTTCATTGGCAACCTTTTTCTTGTATTGGATCACCACAAGAAGTTTTTCTATACATGAGACCTATTGTGACCTAATCACACCTCACCCCATTGCAAATAGGGACCCCCTCTTTAGTCTTTTTAGTGTTAGGTTGGTTTTAGCGTTGCCTTCAGTTTCTTTGAGTCTCTTTCAAAGCAGAGATGGGTAGGCAAACCCAAGGCTTGGATCTAAGTTGAAATTCATCATGATTTGAGATGGTTGATAGGTCAAGTCAGTGCTCAGGAGGTCAAGTGAGGTTTATGATGCCACAGGAGGGTTCAAAAGGACTGTTGGAGTTAAAATGACTATTCAACGGGCGAATTTCGACAACCTTGCTTTTTCGAAAAAAACTGCTTTTTTTCTTTTTCGAAAGCTTTGTTTTTGGCATTTTGGGACCAATCTGGGACTTACTATTTTTAAAAATTTTACTCTTTATCTTTTTAGAAATTTCTATTTTTGGAAGGTTCCAGGGTTAGGGTTTCGAAAATGGAAATGCTAAGGCATGAAAACCTATAAAGCTCGCCCAAGCATGAAGAAATCTTCCTCAAACCATGAAGTGTGCCCATGTTGAAACTTCAGTAAAATTCTTGGGAAATCCATTAGGAATCATTTAAAATCCAGTTGAAGTTCGCCCACCTTGATGAGAGAAAATTCTAGTTGGGCGAATATGACTAAGTGATAAAATTGTCTAAGGCAAATAATGTTCTCAAGAAATCTAGTTTGGAAGAAATCCACTTAAAATTTTAATAAATCCAGTTGGAAGGTGTATTTCCCTAGAGGAAATTCGAAATTTGGCTAAGGCATGAAGTACACCTAGGAGAGAAGTAAAAATCCAATTCAAAATAGAAAAATTCCACATGAAGGTTGATTTTCTCAAAGACATATCTTTCGAAAGCTAAGGCAAAAATTAACTCAAGTTTCTTTCAGAAACTTCACAAATAAGACCAAAAAGGAGAGAAAAGCAAGAAGTGCGTCTAGGAAAAATCAAGAAGGAGATCTTAGAGATGAGTTTTACCCTGCTTTTTTCTAAATTAACATCCAATCATTAAGAGGGTTGAATTCTTTGAGAAAGGAATGATTTTTTTTATAAAAGGAGGCGCTTGAAGTCTTATTTTTCATTCAACACAGGTTAATTTCATCTCAAGGAGCTGCAACACAGCCATAGGCACCTCTTTGAATTTTGCATGAGCTGCAAAATTAATCATTCCCAACAGAAAATTTGAATACATTCTCAAGATTGCAGGTCTTTGATTAGGAACTTCAAGATTCTATGGGTTTACAGGCTGCGAATTTGGAGAGAAATAAAAATTTAAATCTTAAGTTTGCAGACTTGCATTTAATTTCCAGCTTCAGACTTGAAGATTCCAATTAAAAGTTTAAAACTTCTCTGAATATTCTTGAGGGAACAAGGATTGATAATTATAATTTATTTTTGCTTGCATTTATTGCAGAATGAATCATGATTTTTCGATTTCTAATCAATCCTTGCAGCCAAGTTAAAATTCTGGAATTTTAAATCACTTTATCTCACCATTGGCACACTTTCACAGCCTTAGGATTTTAAGCATAACACTTCATTTATAATTTATTCCTTCTTTCTAACTTCCAGCTTCTTACAGGCACCGTGTCTTCACCAAAGAATGTAGGAGAAGAGTTCGAAAGAACCAAGTCAAGGAGGTTCTCAGAGGGTTTTATCGAGAATCCCAACTATCATCTAAATGGAAGAAGGTTGGAGACAGCAACTTCGAGCAATTCAATGTAATCCTGCACAAGAGAAGAATGTTCGGCACCCAAAATGAAATGCCTACTCCCATAGCAGAAAACATAATTAAATGTGGACTTCATCAAGCAACAGGCTTTCCACCTGCAGTACAGTGTAGTGAACTGATGGTTGAGTGCGCTAGAAGATATGATCCACAAGCACGATGTATCGAGGCATCTAGTGGGATAACTTTAGCTTATTTCACCGAGGATTCGGTTAGAGAAGTGTTTGGCATTCCCTGTTGCCACAAGGATTGATAGGACAAGAGGCCAATAGTGTAGATGGTTTGAACTTGGAAGATTTGAAGGAAAATGTGCAAAGTGTCTACTTCAAAGAAATGGAAGGTATTAATGAAAATCAGCTAGATGATATGTTGTCTCTCTTGATCTATATGAATAGCTTTCAACGGCAAGAGGGTAAGTGGGAAGACACTTTTGCCCAGTGTATTGAAGCCTTGGATGTCATGGGAGTGCAATTGGATACTTTGGCAAACATATCAATGGAGGAGCTCAATTCAGTAATAACCAGGTTCATTGCATTTGCAGCCAAAGAACAAGCCAAAGGGAATTGTGTTTTGGAGTCTAGCTTGCTTGACTAGCTAGCAAGGTGTCAACATCTTCATGCTCCAAGTGGCTCATCTCCTTTGCGCCATGTGTCATTGGAGTTGGTTATGCTTTTCTTAATTAGGGTTTTTGAGAATAATCTTGGTCGTTGATCTTAGATCAATCTAAGCCATTGCTTTGTAATTGGGGTGCCTATATAAACCCCTCATTTCATTTGTTCAGGGAGACTTGTGAAATTGTTGCTATAGCGCTATCAAAATAATGATTAGACTCGTTTGTGAGCATTTGTTAGTTTGAAAGTCCGCATGGTTTCACATTTCCTCAATAGAATAGATTTATTTTTCTGCAATTTTAAACGAATGAAGGATTGATAGTGTTGATCATGGTGAAATTCGTTCATACCTTTTTTAAATTGAATGATGTTCAATTTGATGTGTAAGGTTAGTCTGAACTTATAAATTGCTAAACTTGAATTCTATTTCTTATGTTCATTGTTCGAATTGAAGATGACTTTAAGTAATAGGATATCATTCGTGAATCCCATGGAAGATTGCACCATCTTTGTCTAGTTGTAGTTATACTTGGCAAAACAAAGATAGGTTTTAATTTCACCATCCAGCACTTGTCTCCTGAATTCTTAGGAATAGTCTAGAATTAGCCTAGCCTCTAAAACCCTTATCCTTTTTATTTTATTTTCAAGATTGATAGTAGTAAGATCTCAACACTCGTAGGACAATCATATCCATATTTCAAAGTGTTGAAAAGTTGTTGCCAAAGCCTTAAAGGAAGAAGGATTGAACCAACTATTTGAGCGTAAGCCCACCTTGAAATACCAACAAAAACACATCAAAACCAACTGAGACTATCCTATATGCATGAGGAACCTTGGAGTCTACATTGTGATCACTTAGCTTAGCACATTGAAAACTTTGTTCAAGAGAGAGTAGGATACTTCATTGGGTATTTTATTCCAAATGTTGGTCTAGGTCACAAAACCTGCATCAACAAGACCCATATCAAGTGATGTTATTCTTGATTTTTTAATAAAAATTACATAAATGCAATGGCTAGCAATTGTTTTTTAAAATAGTCTCCTCTCCAAGTAGATAATGAGTTATTCTTGACCTATTGCACAAACTCTTTATGTGTTGTAGTTTACATTACATTTCAAAGTAGGCCTTTACTTAAACATGAATACATCTACTATAGCTTCAAAGTGATGGAAGACAATTTTAGAATGAAAACTTGGAATAGCATTCAACTCATAAAAAACAGATTATAAGGTAATCACCTTTACATCATTTCTGCCAGAGTCATTTAAACGTGTTTCACTCATATTTCATTCAGCATCATCAAGTCAATTTCACACTAGTATTGCTTGGGTTACAGCAAATACATCTACTATAGCTTCAAAGTGACGGAAGACAATTTTAGAATGAAAACTTGGAATAGCATTCAAATCATAAAACAGATTATAAGGTAATCACCTTTACATCATTTCTGCCAGAGTCATTTATACTTGTTTAACTCATATTTCATTCAACATCATCAAGTCAATTTCACACCAGCATTGCTTGGATTATAGCATATTGTAGAACTAGTTGACATGTGTTTGAAGGAGATTCTATGTCTGATTTTTGAGCATGCCATGCTCGTGTCTACATGCTTATTGATAGCTTATGTTGTTATTTCATGTTTGAACCTATGCAACTTATTCAGCTTCATTGTTTTCATAAGTTAACATTGAAATAAGTTTTGTTTTGATTCAACTTTATGAGTGAATTTGATAATCATATGTGAATTGATTAAATACGCATATTTTGTTATAGAGGTCATGTTTATTGTAAATGATCTTCAATAAGATGTAGTTATAGGAGTAAATGTGATTTGGATAGGTGTCACATTTTTATCTTATAATGCATTTTGTGAGATGGAAGAATTCCTTGCTTGAATACATGTCCATATTGGATGTTTTATGTTGTGGTTCGACTTTCCTTGTGTTGTGCAAATATGCCTAATGTTTCCACTAAGTGTGTAGGCATCCCCAACAATAACTAATTGGGAGACAATCGATCTAAGTAAATGTATGTCATGTTTCCCATCTCACTCAATTAGGAGTTGCAAGATGTGCCTTGTTCTACCCTATAAACCCTAGATCCGAATCTTTGTTTATTTTGGAATTTTCATAATTTGTGAAACTTGTAGTGTGTAATTGCTTTGTGTGCAAGTGCTTGCAAACTGACTATTATGCAAATGAGAGAAAAGGAGCTTAATATATTTTTTGAGTTAAAGTTGCCTTAGTGAATAAGGTGTTATTTAATAGATTCAAATGCATTTGCCAAAATAAATTTAGAAGATTAAGTAGATTTAATTTAAAAGATATCAATCATCAGCTATTTGAAATAAAAATACCTATTGCAAATATTTGTTTTTGGAAGTAACTAGTTTTGAGTGTGAAAAGAGGAAAAAGTGACCTTGTGGTTTAGGGATTCGCCATAAGGAAAAAAGAAAGGTTATTTTCTTCACTTGTTCATTTTTAGTGGTTTTTACTCCATCCTCTCCTCCATGGCTTGATCTTTTTATTTTCAAAATGGTTTTGCTTGAAAATCTTGTGTGTGTTCTTGGAACTTGGATTTGGATCTTGGAAGAGAATTTCAAAATTGTTGTAGAATGCTTGCAAAGAAGTAACCTGCATTGTTCTGATCTTGCTAGATTAAGGTATTTTCCTTTTTAGAACTATGCAATTGTTGAATGGCTTTCATGTTTTGGCCATGCCCATATTAGGTGGTTGCACATGGCTTTCTTTCTATAAGGATAAATTTGGATTAAAAGTTGTGGATTTGCTTATGCACTTTATAGTGGTAGGGTTCACATTTATTTTTTAAATTGCATTTTATGCTAGAACTATGGCAAAGGAAAATTGAAATGTTGTGACATGAAAAGCCTGATCTCTTTTTTATGCTCTAAAGAGTATTCTCCATTTTTAGAAATTTTGTATATTAAAATTTGAAGAAATTGAAAATTCATTAATGGTGGATTTGACCATTCGGATGGTTCTTGTTTTTTTTTTTTTGAAAATTGGAATATAGACCAATGTATAATCTTTTTATTTTGCATGACAAGTAGTCTCCTTAGGAAAAATGAGATTAGCTATCTTGTGGCAATGTGTGTGTCATGATTGTACCTCATTTTTTGTAATGTCCCCTTCTCGCTCTTGAGTAGTGGGATTGTCCATTAGCCTATTCCAGAGTTCTCGCAGGCTAGTTGGAGTGGATTAGGGGACTAAGTGGCCAACTTTGGGCTCAGTGTTGGTTTTCGACAGGACTTTCTATTTATAGCAATGGCTAGTTTATAGTGCTTACTATTCTTAGTAAACCACAAGGCATCTCAGTAATCTTTAGTTTTGTGAAAGTTGGCATTTGATGAGTACTTACTATTTTTAGCAGTGCTATTTGTAGTAAGTTTATGTCGGGAAATTGGTCTCAGGCCCATAGTGTTCTCAGCAGTGTTATTTCTATGGTGGCGTTGGAGAGCCTAAGGTTGGATTATTTAATATTTTCTTTGTATCAGTCACTTAAGTTATTTTGAGAAAATAACTTTATAACTTAAGTGAGGGGGTAGGTGGTCATCAAAAAATACCTTGGTGCCTAATGCGATAACTTAGCGTTGTTTTACAAAGCTGAATAAAGCAAAATAGTTTCCTTATGAGCATGGACACCCAAGGAGGGATAAGATGTTTTATTTTTTTTAATTTTATAAGGCTCATAAGCTGGGGCGTTGGATTTTGGGAGGGAAAAGCATTTCAAAACCTAAAAGTTGCTCTAATTCCCTCTCACTCTCTATAAAACTTCATTTTGGCTCTCATTTGGTTAGCTTCCTTTTGGCAACTTAACAAAATGCTGATGGAATGACTCTAGAGTACTCGGGTTGCATGTTGAGGACGAAAACCCTGCTGGAATGACTCCAAAGTACTTGGGCTGCGTGTTGAGGATGAAAACCCTCACCATATTGAGTTGGTTTTGGTGGTGAGAGATTCACCCTAGTCAGATTTTGAGTGGTTCCATCTAGGGATCACATAGTGCTTCAACAGAGTTCAGATTTTCAGGGTTTTGAGAGGTGAAAAATGAAGATTTATATGGTATTTTGATTTGGGTTTGTTGGTGTTAGTGTGTTTTGGAGTTTGCATCTTTTTGGAGGTGTTTAGTAGGCATTTTGGTGTGTTTTCTGTGGTCTGAAATGAAATATCAAAAGTTCTGGTAACTCAAATTTTCCAATGGCTGAAGGATAAAACCACTCAAAGCTCCAACACGGTTTGGCACGTCATTTTGGGTATTGCAGCATTGGATTCCTCTTTTCTTGGTACCACATTTCAAGCTATCATTCAAGTTTTTTGGTGAAGATTTGATTTTTAGGACAAAATCACTCTCAAGAAGGGCTGTACCATTTGAGGGCATCATTGGGTGAGGTTGCTGATGTATAATCTCTTCCATATTAATCTAGTTTCAGTGCTTGGTGGCTGTTTGGAGGCATAGAAACCTAAGGGAATCTCAACATGTCTTCATTGAGGAGTTTGGAGGTATTTGAAGCTTATTTGCTGCTGTTGTGAGACCAACTTCAGGTCTGAAACTTCATGTATCAGGTCTGAATTACCTTTGTAATAAATCTGATTTATTCTGGAAATCAATAGATTCTATTTGATGATGTAATTTGTTATGAAAAGCATAGTTCTATTTCAGTATTTTCCCTTCTTGCACATTTCTATTGTTTGGCAATGAAACCATGATCAAAACAATGCATGAAACAAACAAAACCAAAACATAACAGCAAGCTTACCAATCAACAGACAGAGGTTTCCAAAAAAAATAAATCAGGGGTGTATGTTACAATGGTATCAGAGCCACTCTTTCCTGCCGTCCTATGTAGTCACATGCAATCAATGCTTTTCATTCTATGAGTGAAAGAGAGCAGAGGTATATACAGAGGGAGTTGAGGAAAGGACATTGGCAGCCCCCACCTATTCCGGAAGGTCAAACTATCTCAGAAGTTCTTAAGGCTCCTTGGTAGTCTTCACAAGGTGTAAAGATGCATCAGGATCCACCAGGTGATGAGGAAAGAACTATAGGTGACATGGCTGATAGAGGGAAAAGTAGACGGAGATCAGTGAGTCCAGGAGCTAGGATGGAGAAGAAGTTTGACACAATGATGGACATGATGCCTCTGACTTTTGGGAAAGATTGGGCAGAATGTTGTGGTTCATACTAGTCCTAACAATACACAGGGTAACACAATGCATAATGGAGATAGTAGTTCTACATATCAACAGGGTGGCAATGGTGGACAACGTACTAAAGTGGGTTCAAACACTTTTTCCAGACCTTTCCAACCCACTTTTTTTACCCAAGGAGACACCACAACCTAATCTAGATTCTTCCTCAGCTTTTGTGGACAACTTAAGGGAAAGTTATGCAGAATATGACACTCTCCCTGAAGACATTAAGGCGAACTTGACTTACAATGAGTTCTTGGATCAAAAGAGGAAGAGAAATGGTGGTAGAGTTGATCATAGAGGACCAACAGTGCAAAGAGACTTGCAGCAGGCCATTAGCAAGGTAACACTTGCCCACTTTGATGGGAGTGATAAGTGCAGAGCAAGGACTTGGGTATAGAAGCTTGACAACTACTTGGCTCTTAGACCCATGGTGGAGGATGAGGCAACTAAGTTTGCCACTTTACATCTTGACGGGGTAGCACACGAGTGGTGGTACCATGGCCTTCTTACCTTGGGTCATAGGTTTATCACTTTGTATGATGAGTTTACCACTAAACTCATCAAGAGATTTGATAAGAAAGACTCTGAGATTCATTTCAGAGAGCTGGCCCAATTAAAGCAATATGGCATTGTGGAGGCTTACATAGCAGAATTTCAAAGGCTTTTAGTGATGGTTTCAGGGATTACAGAGAGAAGACTGGTGGCCTTATTCAGTGAGGGACTTATGAAGCCACTTAGGGGATGGATTAAAGCTTTTGAACCACCAACTTTGCAGGAGGCAATGAAGAAAGCTAGAAACATGGAGTGGGTTGTCCCTAAAACAAAATTTTAGACCAAGCCATTCATGCATAAGAAGGATAAGAAACCATTCACTAGGGACACCAACCAGCAGAAAAAATCAGTCACTAGGATTGATGGAGACACTCTAAATGACCTCAAGAAGAAGGGCCTATGCTTCAAATGTAAAGAGCCTTGGTCTAGGGATCATACATGTACCACAAAGGGGAAAATGCATTAGATAGAATACTATTCAACAGAGGAAAGTGCATCAGAAAGTTCAGACCAGCAATCTGATTCAGATGAAAAAGAAGAGGAAGAGCCTCATGAAGAGGCTGGAAAAGAAGGGAAGCTTGCCCAACTTTATAGCTTCCAGAAGAATAAGTCTTTGCGCATTAGAGGAGTCCTTAAGGGGCAGCAGATGATAGCCTCGATTGATTCATGGGCTACACATAACTTTATTGATGAGGGACTCGTAGCACACAAGGAGCTTCAGACACAGGAGGTTGATGGTTTTAGAGTGATGGTTGTAGATGGTTTCACCATTAATTGTATTAGGATGATTCCACAACTTAGCCTTCAGTTGGATAATTATGAAGTCAAGGACGACTTCTATGTGGTTAGCATTGGGGACACAAATGCAGTGATAGGTATTCAGTGGTTACGTTCCTTAGCTGAGATCACTCTCAATTTTCAGATTTTGGAGCTGAAGTTTAAATCAAAGGGTAAGAATGTTGTATTGAAAGGGATATCTAATGGAGGGCCTCATGTTGTCTCCTTCACACATATGGAGAGGCTTTTCAGATAGGATCAGGTGGAGTGGGCAACAAAGTGCATAGTTATGCCCATGGTTATAGAGGAGGAGAAGCATTCCTATCCACCCAACATACAGGCTTTGCTTTCCAAGCGTAGCAAGATTTTTGTCAGTATGCCTCCAGGTAGGCCACCTGATAGAGGCATAGAGCATATCATTGAGTTAGAGAAGGGGACTAAGCCGTTTATCACTACACCATATAGGCACCCTAAGAGACACAAGGACAAAATAGAGAAGACAATCAAGGAGCTTCTGGACATGAGGACATATTAGGCTGAGTAAGAATCCATTTGCTTCTTCAGTGGTGCTAGTGAAGAAGAAGGATGGGACTATGCATATGTGCATAGTTTACAAGGCACTCAATAAGAAGACTATCAAAAAAAGGCACCCCATCCCACGGATTGATGAGCTCATTGATGAGCTACATAGAGTAGTCTCTTAAGGTTTGGTTATCATCAGATCAGAGTTAGAGAGGAGGACATTGAGAAAACAACATTCAGATGCCACTTTGGTCACTTCGAGTAACTTGTTATGCCCTTCAGATTGACTAATGCTCCTACCAGATTTCAATCCTACATGAACAGAGTTTTCAAACAACAGTTACGTAATTTTGTCTTGATATTCTTTGATGATATTCTTATATATAGCAAATCATGGGAGGAGCACTTGAGGCATTTGGATGAGATTTTGAGTATCTTGAAGAGTGAGTCCTTGTTTGCTAAGGAGTCCAAGTGTGAGTTTGGCATGACAGAGTTGTATCTTTGGCACATTATCAATTCAAAAGGAGTTAGCGTTGATCTTGAAAAGATCAAGGCTATTCTTGATTGGCCTCCACCTACAAACCTCACGCGGTTGAAGGGGTTCTTTGGGCTTTGTGGTTTGTGGTTTCTACAGGAGGTTTGTCAAAGGATTTTCATAGTTAGCTGCCCCACTCACTAATTTGACTAAAAAGGGGGCATTTGTTTGATTTGAAACAGTGCAGCAAACCTTTGATAGATTCAAGTAGTTGATGAGGTCGTGCCTATTTTTAGCCATTCTTGACTTCTCCAAGCCTTTTGAGCTTGAGTGTGATGCCTTGGGTGAAGGCATAAGAGTTGTCCTCATGCAAAATAAACATCCAATAGCCTTCGAGAGCAGGAAGTTGAGAGGAGGTGAGAGAGCCTACTCTATTTATGACAGAGAGATGTTGGCGATCATGCATGATCTTACCAAATTCAGACAGTACCTTGTTGGGGGCAGATTTGTAGTGAAAACTAATCATAATAGCCTAAAGTACTTCCTTAATCAGAGGGATCTTAATGAGAGGCAGCAAAAATGGGTGAGTAAACTTCAGGGTTATGACTTTGACATTGAATATGTCAAAAGAAAGAAGAATATAGCGGCTGATAACTTGTCTAGAAGACCACATTTGAGCTCCATTTCAGTTATAGTAGTAGATTAGAAGGATAAAATAGAGGCTGATTATACTAAGAATGCACTAGCCAACAACATTCTTGATGAGTCATTACAGGATGATAAGTACCGGGTGAGGGATGGACTCATTTATTACAAGGATAGAATATGGTTAGCTCCTGAATCTAAGGTGAAAGTGCACATATTTAAGGCTTTCCATGACATTCCTATGGCTGGTCATCCTAGATATTATAAGACATACAGGCAGATCCGTAAGAGATTCTCAAGGAAAGGGATGAAAGATGACATTCTCAAGTATGTTTGTGAATGCCAAGTATGCCAACAAAAGAAAAATGAGCACACTTATCCTGCTGGTTTATTGCAACCCCTTCCCATTCCTATTTAGAAATGGGAAAGTATATCAATGGATTTCATCACAGTGATTCCTAAGGTGCAGGGGAAAGACAATATTTATGTAGTGGTGGATAGATTGACTAAATTTGCTTAATTTTTTGCCATATCAGCAAGGTTTACAGCAATACAAGTGGCAGATTTATTTTTCAAGGAGGTGTTTAGACTTCATGGAACACTTAAGACCATCATCAGTGATAGGGACACCAAGTTCATGAGTTTGTTTTAGAAGAATTATTTAGATTATGTGGTACGGAGCTGACCCTTAGCACTAGTTACCACCCTCATGCGGATGGGAAAACTGAGGTGGTGAACAAATGGGTGGAAGATTACTTGCGCAACTATGTTTCAGTGCAACAAAAGGCATGAGTTAAGTGATTACACTTAGGAGAGTACTACTACAACTCTACCTTCCATATGTCTATTTGGATATCCCCATTCATGGTGTTGATGTTTATTACAGCGTCGGTCTGCACTTCCCAAGAGAAATATATTAAATGAATATTTTCTAATGTCAAAGGGCCGACCCTTAAAGGATTCGCACTTACTATGGCCGACCCTAAATTGTATTTATTATTTATTATTTATGTTTTCCTCAAAGGGGGCCGACCTAACTTGAAGAGGCGCCTCTCTTGCATAAATACAAGGTCTTCTTGTCATTGTTTATTCATTCATTCCAATAAGCAGTTCGCACCTATTATCAGCAAATAAAATTCGCATCATACAAGGAAAGTTCGCCATTATATTCAAGAGCAGAAATTTGCATGAAGAGGAAGAACAGAAATCCAGATTCGCATTCCTAGAAGAAGTTCATACTTGAACAGCAGATCATCATTAATATAGCAGCAGTCATAGTTCAAGGAAGAGCAGATATATTTGCATCTAAGTATTAAGGAAAAGTGCAAATTCATTAGCCATTGTTGGGCTGTGTTGTAAGCAGAATTCTGTCACTTCTTATCATATATATAAAAGATATATTTGCTGGGTTTTTCTCCCTCAAGAGGAGGGTTTTCCCAGGGTATCTTGTTGTGTTCATTGTCTTATGTGTTGCATTTCTTTTGTTCAATTGATTATCTAATCTGATCTAAGAAACACTAACACATGGCATTGTATGGTTACGAAGCTCCCAACTTCGTTGATTTTCTTTTTGGAGATTGCAGGGTGCTTAGAGCCAGAGATCTTCAGGAGAGTAAGAACATCATGAGGTCTTTGAGAGAGAACATACAACACTCCCAAAATCAACAAAAGTTGTATGCTGATCAGCATTGCATTGAGCGAGTTTTTGAGGTTGGGGACATGGTGTATTGAGGTTGTATGTCTATTAGTATTTATGATTAAACATTTTGTCAATAAATAGGGAAGGTGAGTAAATAAGAGGTAATGAATTAATAAGTATGGTTCAGTGCTATAGTTGCAAGTTTGCCTAATCAATAAAAGGGTTTTATTGGCAAGGAAATGCCAGGTAAATCAACTGTCACTACCATCACCGGAAGTAGCAATGAGGTTGTAGTCCTCACCTGATCATACCAATGGGTGTAGATATGACCAGTGCCATCGCCGCTATCGGTCCACCCTGTGCAGTACATAACAGACATCACACATTGATATTCACAAAAATATCAATGTGAATATTTTTGTCACAATGATTAATATTTTTGTGCATGAAAAATGGGAGTTCGCATGACACAGCTGCGAAGTAGTCTTAAAATCAGGTTTTCGTTGAACTCAATATTAAATCGATAGAAATTCAACATTCATGAAACCGATAGAAAATAAAGGTTATCAAGTTATCAAGTTTTCTATAATGTACATTCCTTTGATGAATCCAGTTTAATTACTATTGATAAACTTTGGTAGAAAGTTCGCCAGCCTCCTAGCCAAAACTTTATCTAGGATTTTATAAGATACTTTGAGCAAGCTAATTGGCCTTCAATTTTTTTATCAATGTTTTGTCACCTTCCTTGGGGAGTAGTTTAATTATTCCTTTATTAATTTCCCTTTATTATTTCTCCAAAATAGCCTCTGCAATCAAAATCAACTTGCCTTCCTCATCCAAAGTAGGCTATCGAGAGTAGCAAGGTGCATAATATCTTTCGTGTTTCACGCCTTCAGAAGGCACACACTGCGGAGGAGGGTGATTAAGGAGTATTTGGTTAAGTGGAAGAATTTTCCAATGGAGGATGCTACTTGGGAGAATGAGCAGATATTACAGCATCATGAGTTGTGATTGCTTGAGGGCAAGAAATCTTGGGAAGGGAGGACTATAATGTCCCCTTCTCACTCTTGAGCAGTGGGATTGTCCATTAGCCTATTCCAGAGTTCTTGTAGGCTAGTTGGAGTGGATAAGGGGACTCAGTCACTAGCTTTGGGCTTGGTGTTGGTTTTCGACAAGGCTTTCTATTTATAGCAATGACCAGTTTACAATGCTTACTATTCTTAGTAAGCTACAATGCGTCTCAATAATCTTTAGTGTTTTGCTAGTTGGTGTTTGGTGAGCACTTACTATTTTTAGAAGCGCTATTTATAGTAATTCTATTTCGGGAAACTCATCTCGGGCCCATAGTGTTCTCAACAATGTTATTTCTATGGTGGTGTTGGAGAGCCTAAGGTTGGATTATTTAATATTTTTTTTTTATCAGTCACTTGAGTTATTTTTATAAAATAACTTTAAACTTAAGTGGGGGGGTAGGTGGTCATCAAAAAGTACCTTGGTGCCTAATGTAATAACTTAACAATGTTTTAGAAGGCTAAATGAAGCAAAATAGTTTCCTTATGAGCATGGACACCCAAGGAGGGATAAGATGTTTTAATTTATTAAATTTTATAAGGCTCATAAAGGGTGGTGTTGGATTTTGGGAGGGAAAAGCATTTCAAAACCTAAACGTTGCCTTAATTTCCTCACTCTCTATAAAACTTCATTTTGGCTCTCATTTGGTTATCCTCCTTTTGGCAACTTAACAAAATGCTGTTGGAATGACTCCAGAGTACTCGGGCTGCATGTTGAGGACGAAAATCCTCGTTGTATTGAGTTGGTTTCAGTGGTGAGAGATCCACCCTAGTCAGATTTTGAGTGGTTCCATCTAGGGATCACACAACGCTTCAACAAAGTTCAGATTTTTAGGGTTTTGAGAGGTGAAAAATGAAGATTTATATGGTATTTTGATTTGGGTTTGTTGGTGTTAGTGTGTTTTGGTGTTTGCATCTTTTTGGAGGTGTTTAGTAGGCATTTTGGTGTGTTTTCTGTGGTCTGAAATGAAATATCAGAAAATCTGGTAACTCAAATTTTCCAATGACTACAGGATAAAACTACTCGTAGCCCCAACAGTGTTTGGCACGTCATTCTGGGTATTGGAGCATTGGATTCCTCTTTTCTTGGTGCCACATTTCAAGCTATCATTCAGGGTTTTTGGTGAAGGTTTGATTTTTAGGACAAAATCACCCTCAAGAAGGGTTGTACCATCTAAGGGCATCATTGGGTGAGGTTGTTGATGTATAATTTCTTCCATATCAGTCCAGTTTCAGTGCTTGGCGGCTGTTTGATGGCGTAGAAACCTAAGGGAATCTCAGGATGTCTTCATTGAGGAGTTTGAAGGTATTTGAAGCTTATTTGCTGCTGTTGTGAGACCAACTTCACGTCTAAAACTTCATGTATCAGGTCTGAATTACCTTTGTAATAAATCTTATTTATTCTGGAAATCAATAGATTCTATATGATGATGTAATCTATTATGAAAAGCATAGTTCTATTTCAGTATTTTCCCTTCTTGCATATTTCTATTGTTTGGCAATGAAACCATGATCAAAACAATGCACTTTATGCTAGAACTATGGCAAAGAAAAATTGAAATGTTATGTGACATGGAAAGTGTGATCTCATTTTTATGCTCTAAAGTGTATTCTCCATTTTTAGAAATTTTGTAATTTAAAATTTGAAGAAATTGAACATTCATTAATGGTGGATTTGACCATTTGGATTGTTCTTGTTTTCTATTTGGAAATTGGAATATAGACCAATGTATAATCTTTTTATTTTGCATGACAAGAAGTCTCCTTAGGAAAACTGAGATTAGCTATCTTGTGGCAATGTGTGTGTCATGATTGTACCTCATTTTCTTTGCCAAGGCTATTTTGAGCTTTTGGCCTTTTTCATGTGTATGGAAGGAATTAAAAAGCTTCTAATTCCTATATGGATATGTAGACAAGGCCATTTAGTTGGTGCCTTGAGGAATAAGTTTAGGTCTAGGGCCTTGTCCCAATTGCTAGTTTTCTTGAGAACCATCCATTATGGGTTGATGTGTGCCCTCATTTTCCACTGAGTTTGGAGAATTGTAATAATGTCATTCCTTGGTCTTATGACCTACACCCTCCTTCTATTGATGTTGGTTTGAGTTCTATCCAAATGGAGTTTGTGATGTGTCTATTGGTACATTGATTTGGTATTGTTGAACCTTCATGTATGATTTGATGTGAATTCTATGTATGAGATGTGTGTTTGTCCTCATCGTATGTTTTGGTGGTTATCACCATTCCCATTGCATGTCATTGGTTGGTATTGTGACTAGTACAAAAATTCTTGGTAGATGTATTGAACTTGAAAGGTTCTTGTGTCACCTACCTTGTTTGGTGTGTTTGCACAATTGCTCAATCATCACCTCCTAGGTTAGATGGGTGGAACTCAAGGTCCCACATGGTTGGGTGGTGTTAATCTCCATTGGGAACTAGATGGATTGTTGGTGATGCGTTGGAGAGCATGCAATGTGCTCGTCTCATGTTGCTGTAGATCTTTATGGATGTGTTGTTGAGAAAAGTATAACTAAGGACATTTCTACTCTAGTGGCTTAAATTGTATGAATGTTATGCTCTATCTTCGTAACCATTTGTAAACTATCTACATACGAGATGAGAGTACCATAGTAATCTTGCACTTATCATCTTATGGGTTAGAATGATATCTTGTTTTGTAATGGAATTATATGATGTGGAAAGCCCTAATTTTAGTATGTCTATATCTAGTTTACTTTTAAGTTGTAATGAAACTTATGTATTATGATGAATTATCATTTTCATGCTTGTTTAAACAAGAATCATTTGAGGAATAATTGTCCTACTCATGTCCACAAATTAGGAGTGACGATTGATTATGTCATTGTCAGATGGATAAGAGATGAACACTTTCTTATGAATAGTAGCTTTGGGGACTACAATGAATTATGGATTTTCTAGTTTTCAAACATGGTAAATTGAACCTTAAACACATAGGAAACATTTGGTTTCAAACCATTTTCAAATAGCACTCAAACCAAGTAAGTTATGCCCTCTTGTGACCTATTTTGCACATCGCCCCATTGCAAATGGGGACCCCCTTCTTTTTGCTTTTTGGGTTTTTACCTTGGTAATGCAACTGCTTATCACCATTTTATTTACAATGAGGAGTTAGAGTTTTGTAGAAATCATCTAAGCCAAGTAGAGAATTCAAGCCCGTATCAGTGCCTAGATGTCATGGAAGGGCTCAGAAGGTCCGGAAGGCGAGGATCGCCTGTGCTTTCAATCATTTCTGACACTTCCTATTTTTTAGGAATTCTGCTTTTTGGCTTTTTGCTTTTTTGATTTTTGGCATTTTAGGCCATTATGGAGTTCCTATTTTTTAGGGATGCTTTTTGCTTGTTTCTATTTTTAGAAAGTTTCTATTTTGGGAAAAGTTTCTATTTTGAGGTCCCACTGGTCATGAAGTCAACACGCCTCCAGATTGAGAGAAATCAACATGAAAATCAAGGTAAAAGGTAAAAAATTGATGAAAAATGACAAGTCTGAGAAGTTCGCCCATGAGAAGGAATGGCAAACATGGTCCCAAGCAGGCCTGGAATTTGATGGTCTATCTGACCGTTTTTTGCATTTTGAACTGTATATTACAACCTAAAAATTTATTAAACCGTAATAGTTGACTTGTTATATTTTTATAAAACCGTAAATATGACAATTAAAATTATTAATAAATCGTAAAAAATTATTGTAGGTATATATATATAATGTTTATGATAAAAATATAAATTAGTTTAAAATTGGAATAATTCTTTCTAATTATACTTTATATTAATATATATGATTTATTATAAATATATTTATTAATTCAAAATCTTTCAAAATAGAATCTTTTCAAAATTAAATATAGTTTTTTCTAATTTTTTAAAGATTTTGACATTTTTACTAATAGTTATCATTGTTTTATATTAATATATATGATTTATAATATTTATTATAAAAATATATATTGATTCAAAATCTTTTTAAAATAGAATATAATCATTTTTTAACTTTTTGAATATTTTAACAAGATTTTAGAAACTTCTTATTAATTGTCACAATGAATTTAAGATTTTTACATTTATTTCTAATTATCAATATTTTCTAATTTTACATTTTTTTTAATATATATAGATATCCATATGAATAATAACATAACACAAATTTTCATTCATTGTTTTTTCAAAAGCATTTATTTTATAGTATTTTGTTTACAGGATTCAGCTTTGATTCTTTTGAAGATAATACTACCTTTGGTTTTATTGGTGAGCAAATTTTATGTCTTTTACAAATGATTCATGTTTTTAGATAGATGATTCTTTTGAAGATAATATGCCTTTGGTTTTATTGGTGAGCAAATTTTATGTCTCTTACAAATAATTCATTCATGTTTTTTTTAGGTGATTTGTGAGCTTTGATTCTTTTCAAGATAATACAACAACAGCTGTGTTTTTATATAGATCAATTTGGGGATTGAACTATTTTTAATTTTATATAGTTATTTCTTGCTAGATTTGAAATTGATATTTATATTTAAATGTGTTTTTAAACAATTGAATTTAAAATATATATGAAAAATAAAATCAATTTGTAATATAAAATAAATTAACTCAAATAAAAGAGTTTCAAATTGATGGATGAATTTATGATATTTGCACATATGAAATCAATAAATTAGTTTATATTCAATCTATTCTAATTAAATATTAAATCAAATGTTCACTCCAATTTTATAATTTTAGGAATCAATCAATAAAATAGTAATACAATTTTACAAATTAGAGAATAAATATATGGAAAAAACAATCATAATATAATTATTCTTAAACTAATAATCTATGCATTGTCAAAATGTAAATTTTATTTATTTATACAATTTTCATTTATCAATAAAATTTATTATATGCAATTGATTTTACTAATTGAGTGCATGCATAGTTTCTAAAATTTGTAAAGTTTCTAACATAACTATTTTATAAAATAATATTTCATAGATTACTAATTTATTGATTTAATATGTATGATTAATAAAATTAATAATGTTTTAATATAAAATATTTTATATAAAATAATATAAATTAAATATTTTTTGACAATTGATTTTTTTCATAAACGTAAAGTGATAGGCATTTAAATGAACAAACTGTTACAAAATTTCCATATAACAGGGAGGGGTGGCCGTCAAATTCCAGCCTTGGTCCCAAGTCCGCCATGCCTTGGAAAAAGTTGAAGTCCGCCATGGAATGAGCAAGCTCCAAGTCCGCCCTTGGAAGGAGAAGCTCCAAGTCCGCCCATGTCTTGACAAGGCATCAAGTCCGCCCTTGGTAGAGAAGCTCCAAGTCCGCCCTAGAGGAGAAGTGGCAAGGAAGAATGTCAAGTCTGCCCATGTCAAGGAGAGGCTCAAGTCCGCCCTTGGACAAGTCAAAATCAAGTGCGCCCATGGCAAGGAAGAGCCTCAAGTCTACCATAGGCAAGACAAGCACCAAGTCCACCCAACTTTGGAAAAGGAGAAAATTTTCTAAGGCATTGGTCAAAATACGCCTAGAGAGAGAGGTGACGAAGCTAACATAAAGTTCGCCCCTCAGCATGAAGAAAATATTCTAAGGCACGGACGAAAGCATGAATGACAAGGCAAGTGTGAAGTCCGCCCCTCTCAACCTGAAGAAATTCCTAAGGCATGGACAAAATTACAAAATAGCAGAGAAGCCTCCAAGTCCGCCCAACCTAGAAGGAGAGAGAAAATTTAAAATTCTTGACTAAGTCAGATGTCTGGCTAAGTATAAAGTCCACCACAGGAAGAGAAGTGTCTAAGCATTGGCAAAGTTCACCCAAAGAAATGGCTAAGGCAACATGAAGTCCGCCTAGACACCAAGGGGAGCAATGGCAGGCAGAAGGCAAAGTCCGCCTTCCAACAGGGAAGCATGTCCAAGCATTGGTGAAGTCCGCCATGAAGATGTCTAGCCACAAGATCAAGTGCGCCTAGAGGAAACTGCATCTCGTCCGGCCAACTTCAAAGACCACCCTTGGCATGAAAATGTTGAAGTTCGCCCCCCTCCCCAGCATGGTAAAAGTTTCTAAGGCATGAGAAAAGGTGTGACTGGCAAGAAGACTTTAAAGTCCGCCCTCAAGCAAGATGGAAAATATCTAAGGCATGAAGTGCCTAGAGGAGAGATGTGAGATGGCAAAGAAGCTTCCAAGTCCGCCCACCCAAGAGAAATGGCATAGGCATCATGAAGTTCGCCCAGCATAAAAGTCGGCAAGAAGTTGACAAAGTCCGCCTAGAGGAAGCAGGCACATTGTCCGGATCAAGGTCAAAGTCTGCCCAAAAAGAAGTACACATGGTCTAGCCAAAGATGAAGTCTGCCATGAAGATGTCCAATGACAAGGTCAAGTACGCCCAGAGGAAAATGCATCTTGTCCGGCCAGCTTCAAAGTCCGCCTTGTCCAAGAGAAGATGAACTCTGCCCCAGAGTAAGATGGGAATAGCATAAGGAAGACAAACTCAGCTTTAGCAAATGAGCAAAGTGGCGCAACAACTATGAAGTCCGCCAAGGAAAACTCATAAAATTGGCTAATGTTGATACCTTGGAGAATAAAATTTCAAAATTTGGTTTAAGTGTCAAAAAAATTCCCTAAGCAATGAGAAACTCCGCCCAACATGGCAAACCAATCATGAAGTTTGCCAAGGCTAAATTGAAGATGTCCAAGACACAGCCAAGTCCGCCAGGGAGAAAGAATAAGAATTGGCTTGCCAATGAGGAAGTTCGCTCAAGCTTAATAGAAAATTGGCATGACATGTGCCAAAGTCCGCCAAGGTTAGAAACAAACATGGTAAAATTTACCAAGAGGAAGCAAAAAAATGGCTAAGTGTGGAATTTTCCTACAATAAAAGGATCAAATTTTGACTAAGTGTTGGAAAGAAAACAAGAAAAATGAAGAGGAATATAGAGGAAATGAATAAAATTCTTGCCCAAGGATGGAGTCTACCCTACTTAGGACAAGCCAAACTTAGAATTGAAGACAAATCCACAAGCAAAGTTCATTCAAGCATAAAGATGGCCAAAATCTTGGCTAAGCATTGAATGGTCCACATGAAGGCGTTAAAAAATGAAATTGAATAGCCAAAATTTGGCTAAGTATGGGAAATACTTCACAAAGAAAGTTCCAATTTCCTCCATTGTGGTGAAAGCACAGGAGAGTTCTTCTCCAAATTCAGGGCACTTGAAGGAATTTCAAAGCAATCAGGAAGGAAAAGTTCAATAACCACTCCAAGGGGAGACTTCCAGACTTCAAATGCAAGTGAGAAGAAGAAATCAAAATCTCAAAGGAAATCCAAGATCAAAGCTAGGAAGAAACAGGCACAAAGGACAGAGTCGTTGGCAAAGAAAGATATTCTAAGGCAAGTACATGGAAAAAGAACAAGGAGACCAAGGAGGACATCCAACACGTTGAGGTGGCGCCTCGTCATTTTCCAACCAATCAAATTGTTCCAAGTCAACATGTCTAGGTTCAATGAACCTGACTTATCCACGGAGTTGGTCTCTATTTAGCAAGAAGGACAAGTGTCCCAAAATGTAATTTTCTCATTGGTCGAGAGGTAGTTAATTATGACAAGCCCTAATTAGGATTTTATTTTGTAATCTTGGCTGTTGATTCGAAATCAATCTTGGCCATTGAATTGTAATCAGGGAGCCTATAAATTGAGCTCGCCCCTCATTTGTAAAGTGTGAAGTGAGTAGTATGAGATTGTTGCCTTATACCGTTTCTGTTAATAAAAGCTCTTGTGCATGATTTGCTTAGAATCACTTTTATTTTCAAGTCGTGTGCAAGGTTTACATATTCTCCTTCAACAGTTAGATTAAAGTTAATTTAGCATTTCCATTTGAATGTTTGTTAGTGAATGAAAGATCTGATAGCAGTGGTTGATGAAATTTAGCTCATACTTTTGTTGGATAGATGATTTTTATTCAATGCGCAAAGTTAGCCTGAGCTCTCAAATTGTGGATGCTTAACTTCGGTTTGAATAATTATTAATTCAAACATGAAAATTGTTATCACCTCCGTTGAAGATTGCACCCTCTTTACGTAGTTGTCCTAGGGAGGCTAAACAAAGTGTGGTTATTCCAGTTTCATCTAGTCATTTCCGTCTCTTGAGTTCTTAGGCGTAGTTTAGACTTCTAAACCCTTATCTTTTTGCATTTTTTTTGGAAAATCCAAAATACCCGATGGAAAGAGCATTCAATGATAAAACCGTCTAAAGTCCTTAGCTTGTGAATAAATTCTAACGTAAGTCCCTTTGTGATACCAACATATCACAACGCCCATTGATCTTATCCACGTGTCATGACCTGACGAAAGAAACCTTGGAGTTGCCATATGATCTTCTCGCAATCTTAGCATACGCGGCGACTTTGTTCAAGAGAGGATAGAGTGTCTTTGGGCATTTTATTCTGTGTTCGGTGAGTATTAAAACGCACACCAACATGCCCAATTTAGTGTCAGGTAACTTAAAGCTTGCCATAAGCTTTTCCCTTCTCTTTCCTTGGCTTTTGTGACTCTTGTTTTGTTCTCGAAGTGTTGGAGATTTGTCTTAGATGTTCATTTGGGTTTTTGTCATCTTTAGGACCTTGTTAGCTCTAAGAAACCCACGATGCATTTCTAGGCCTATAAACTATGCCAAAATTGTCCATTTCTCAAAGGCATTGGTTGGAGAGGCATTTTGGACCCAAAGGGGTGATTTGCATTGGCAGTAGAGGCATTTTGGACCTAAAGGGGCGATTTGCAATTGTAAAAGGGGCATTTTTAACCCAAACAGATGATCTACACTAGTAATAGGTGCATTTTGGACCCAAGGGTGGCAATCTAAACTAGTTTTAAGGGTGATCCTTAAATAGTGAGCACTTCCCAAACTTGTTTGAAAATGTTTTCTATGGAAATTGCTCCCCTAGTGTCTGCCTTATCCGCCTATATCTTGGTTTGAAGACGTTTGAGGTTTCTTGTAAATTATTCAATGTTTTGTGTTGAAGGTTGTGCCTTTGTGCCAAAATGACTAGTCAACAATTTGATTGGGTGAGGTCTTGGATCTCCTAATTGTCTTGCCTCATTATCGAGTAAACCTTAAGTTTGGGTGTTGATTCCACTTTGTTGTGGATGATTGGGTGTGTCTTGATTGGGTTGAGAGATGGGATGATGTGCTGCTCCCTGCCTGAACACCATCACTAGATGCAACTCTATCCTCTTTTATGATCATCATAGTGAAGTTGTCACATGACAATGGTAAGACTTCTTCTTGTGTTGTCATGCTTGGTGCATTCACATTATGCTCTGAGTGTTGTCATGTTGTGTCGTGGAATCTCTATGTGTAGGTGTGCATTGTAGCAAGTCAGTGACACATTAATATTGCAAAAAAATTGTCCATCCATTTTTTGACTGTTAATGTCTTGGGCGAAAGTTTGGGGTGTTACATTTTCCCTTAATGGATCTCTCTCTCACTAGTTATTTCAATTGTACAAACATGTTTTGTTCTAGTAAAGATTAACCTTGTACTAGATAAACACTTCATATGGTGAATATTAAAATATTCCATTAAGCCACATACCCTTATGATGTGTGATGTGTATATCAATTTCTGCAGCACCATGCCTCAAGTTCTCATAACACTCTTGCATTCATTAAGCTATCTGAAAACAGAGGACACACTCTCTGCTGGCTTCTTATCTCTTGAATTAGTTGTTGATTGTCCCAATGCAAGTAAAAAACAGTATGATCTACTTAATGATAAGATAGTTTAGACATGAACAGATTAGCCAAATAGAACCATAAATTACATCACCTAGCCTAAAATTATTCAAATTTAATTAGGTATTGCACCTATAAATGACTAGTTCCTCCACAATTCAATATATATATATATATATCCATGAACCACAAGCCTGAGACACATTTTAAAAATATTGCACAAAATATTAATGAAATAATTCAATGCCATTAGATTATTGTGAAAATGTGTAAGAAACATAAATTCTGAAATATTAAGGGGAAAACAATAAATATATGCCTTGTGTTTGATCTATTTTGCATGGAACTACAACTTGTGCCCAGAATATAGGTAATGAATAATCATTTAGATTGCAAGAAGAGATGCATTCTCTCAAACAAAATAATTGAAAGAACATAGTGGTTGTCTAACATATACACCAACTAAGTCACAATTACCAAGTTCAAGAACTTAAGGCTTGCAGAGGCTTTCGCATATCCATTCATGATTAGAAGATCCATTTCCTTTATTGATGCCAGGGCAGACGGAAATGTCCTATAAGTAGATTTCAATAATTTGTGTCAGTATTTCTGAATTAAAATTATATTGAACAAGAGGTTATACATTTTTCAACCTTAACATAAAAACCTTATACAATTTAACATGAAAGTAAACTTGTTTGCATCCCATTCATTTCCACATCACTGGCACAAAACATCTATTCACTCTACAAAGCTGAATCCATTGTGGGTGCAAGGACTTTTACCAACCAGAAACAACATTAAAGTTAAGAAAAATTAAAAGATGAAATACAATCTGATCTTAAAGTATATTAAACTATCAAAGTGCAAAATAAATAAATAAAAATTGAGTCCTTTTATATGTGGAAAAGGAAATAGTTACACTTGGGTTATATGTTTTTCAACCACATGTGGAGAAGGAAATAGTTACACTCAGGTTACATGTTTTCCAACCTTCGAAAAAATAAGAATCTCACATATAAAATTTAGTATGAAAGTAAACTTATTTGCATCCTATTCATTTTCCCATCACTGGCACAAAAACATCTATGGATCCTACAGTGACAAAGTAATGGCTTTAGGAAGTTGCCTAGAAAATCCACATTACAGATCAGGTTCTCTAAGGCCAAATTTTTCCATATACGTTCATCCACAGCCAAAATTGTCCAAGAAACAGAACCAAAACAGGGGTTTGGTTGTCAATGGCCATATTTGTACCTACATTTTTAGCATAGCTGAAAACATGGACGGTGAATAATGTAGGATGAACCAAATGCCCCAGGTTGGAATGTGTATCAGATTGGATACTGTCCATTATGTTACATGGTTGATTAGGGTCTTTTTGATTAAAGATTTAGCACCCCTTTGTTAAAAGAAATCTTTAAGGGTAATGTGAACAGCCAATGAGAAAGGCCATTCAGGCATTCATAGAATTATAGTTTTGTTTCAGAATGAAAGAACAGCTGATCACCATCAAGAGTAAATTACAAAATGTTTATTATTAATACATTCCAGTTGTGCTAGTTCACTGAATTTTTTTATACTTACCAAATTATCTCATCCAAGTTTTTTATTAAGCTACACGTAACAGCATTGTTTCTGCAATGTCCTGAACCCAAATAATAATGCAAATTCAATTCTTAACCTTCCACAAACACTTATTATTCAGAAATTCATAGAGTTATAATTTTGTTTAAGAATGGAAGAACAGCTAATCACAATCAAGAGTAAATTTCAAAATGTTTTATTATTAATACATTCCAGTTGTGGTAGTTCACTGAATTTGTTTATACATTCCAAATTGTCTCATCCAGCTTCTCATTAATTTACACATAGCAACATTGTTTCTGTAATGTCCTGAATAATAATGCAAATCCAATTCTTAACCTTCCACAAACACTTATAATTTGAATTTTGAATAACACTATCGGCCCTAGCATTCACTCAGATCTTAGACAACTTAAATTAAAATTACTGTGCATCAGCAATATCATTACATTCAAACTGCAAATGACAGAAATAACTCCCGGTAAATTCTCATTATAATGAACAACAAATAACAAGCGTGAATCCCGATCTCTTTCATATTAGAATAATGAATGTCTTACATTCAGATAGTTCATACATTCAGATAGTTCTGCAGTACCACCAACTACAATAGCAATTCATACAAACAGAAATGGCAAATCAGATCAATGTAATGCGACTGGAGTCTGCATCCACTGAAGCTCAAATACAAGCTTTGTTTGAGCTCACCCTTTGAAATCACTAGGCATTTTATCCCAAGATTCCCACACTCGAACACAAGTGCTCTAAACAGATTTTGCAAAGGATTTGATTAAGTGTAGATAATCATCTGAATAAAAACATTTGCTCTTTTATATCCTCCACAAATAGACGGGTTGGCCACCATGCACACCCGCAAATTCAAACTTGAATAGTTATCATAGGTGGGAAAGATTCCACTTGAAAATAATGGCACCAAAACAGACTACTAGAAACAATATGACATGTGTTGGGAAGTTAAGAGGGCAATGAAAACACAAGCAAAAATATCGAGGATTGAGGATCAGCCATAACATGACTCAACTAAAGGACGAGGTGTTGAGGGTTGAGCAACGGGCATGATAGGATGGATAATTCCAACAAATACCACAACGAGGCAAGCGACAAATGGAAAGTATGACAAGATGGAGAAGTCCCTAACTCCGACAGGAAGAAGGAAAGAGTATAGTCAGAAGAAAAGGCATACTCAAGAAGGGAAAATACATACAAGACAAAAACAAGAAAGAGACAAATACAAGCCTAATATGTACAGACTTAGTATAATTTCCCCCCTGTTCTGAGTTATTTTTTTTTGCTTTAAATGTTTTTGAATTTTTTGTGTCTTTGCCAGGCAATGCAGGAAATACAAATATTTGCAAGAATGCTAAAAGTTTAAGGAAATGCATAAACTGAAATGAACCCAAATAATTTTATTGCATCAAAATCACATTTAAATCATACCCATTTGATGGGGCACAAAGTTACAGGTCTGATATTGCTTAACCAGCAAATTGATGCCTCAAACCCTAAGATACCACTCCTCAGAATTCTTCTTTCACACCTTGAATTTGATGCTGACTTGATCATATGCCCTAGACGCCTCAAAATGAACTGGTTGCAGCCCTCAAACCCAATCAACCAGCTCTAGGAACCCTCACGCCTAGCCTCAGGTGTACAGCCTGCTCTGGAAAACCCTCACGTGCCAACTTCAGGTGTATAGCCTGCTGCAAACCCCATGTGCCAGCTTGTTTTCTCAGGGACCAGCATTAATGAACAACAAAAAACCTCATAATTTGCATTATTATCCTCTGAATGTCTGATTTGAATAGTTTTCTGAATTTGATGAAGCTCAATGGTAACCCCTGAATGAGATTACCCACACTAGTGCCCTTGGGTGATCTTTCACACCTACAAACATTGTTCTTTTCGAGGGATTTCGTCCTCAAAAAAGCTGAAACTCTCAACCAGCAAACCCTTGCCCAGTCTTCTCCAAATTCGCACAAATATCAATAAATAATGAAAAAGCATTAACTTTTTCTTTGTATACTTCAATTTCCCACGTCCCACTTGGCCAAAAAACCTTTTTAAAATATTATTTGCTTTTGTTGGATTTGATAACATTTTATTTTTTAATGATATTTCATAGAGTAATATTAAAATATAATACTTCATTAAATGCCACATATCACCCCTTAACTCCCTATAACGCCATATTATAAAATTATCAATAATATATTATATTATTAAAGTTAAATTTAACTTTAATAATATAGTTAAATCATAAACTCCTCAAATAATACCAACACCAACTCGTGGTAGTGATCCATCCGCATTTTCCGAATATAGGCGTGATGACAACTGATCCAACCATGACATAGTATAAATAGTAAGTATGAGCAATATGACCAAGTGACTTACTGTATAGAAGCGAATTTGCAACCCTAATGCAAATTCCCCTTTTACACATCTCCACTTTAGAAAACCAAACTCAGAGGCTTAATTCCACATAAGCCCATTGTTCCCATTCCACTTGGCGCTCGTTTTGAGTGTTGGTAGAGGCGTTTCTGTCGGGGACGCCCGCACAGCGCACAAACGTCAAAGCAGCGTGCTTACATCCTTGGCAAATTCCTGCAACTGGAGTCTACAGAGACGTTACACTTCCTATTGGAAGTCGAAGTGTAATGCCTCCCTTCGGCTGGCCGACCCGAATATCGCCATTTCTTGACCTCCTTCCTTCATATTCATCTCTTATTCATCCATTTTCATCTCTTGGAAGCTTACACCATCTCTAGAAATCTCTTCACAACTTCATTCACTCATCCACAAGCTTTGAGCATTCACATCAAGCATTGCAACAGCAATCCATTACTCTATCACTTCAATAGAGCAAGCGTAGTGATACATCCCTCTATTTTTTATCAACCTCGTGGCAATGGAATTCTTTGGGCCGTTATGGTAGTTACAGACAATTAAATTCATGAGAAACGAATTGAGAATAAAATAATTGCTTTTTATGTTGGACCATAATGGAAATGATTTTATTCCTTATTTGCGTAAATGCGAATGATTATTTAATTTATGTGAGAAATTTCTTTTACTCACTAGAAAATGAGTCAGGAATAAATATGTGTGATGTGCATTTTATTTAAATGTTAAGAATGTTCTAACCACAATTTCCGTGTCAGTGGATGCAGATTCATCAATGCCAAAAGGAAAAGGAATATCATCAGGGAGAGGACGTGATTATCAAGGACCAAACTTACCATTTGCTTTGAGCTGGCGTAAGATCAATATATCGAAGTCATACTTTGGCCTTTATTAAATTAAAACAATATTTTTACCCATTAAGTAATTATTTAATCAAAACTCCTAAAAGTATAGTTTTTTATTATTTTATAATATACTCAAGTCTAATATTAAAATAATATTTGTAACAAAACTTAAGTCTAATTCCTCAAAAATGTCGAGTTCATTGCCCAAGTGGTATGGAACATTAAATGCGAATAATGGAAAATTAAATTGGGGAGAGTGGTCGGCGTTTGGGGTTTTCCTCCTCTGATCGTGTCTTGACGGTAACGGATGGGGGAAGCCATGCAGTTGCGATGGCTACTTGTGGCTTGGGCTTTTCTATTTTTTGGGGTCCTTTTTTTGTTTTTCGCTTCTTCGTCAGTCAGGTATCTGGAGGTTGGGGGTTATTTCGGCATTCTCCTTCTGGTTTTTTATACCGTCAGGGTTTCTCTTCATCTCTTCATGCTCATTTCGCCTTTTACTCTCTGTTGGTCTCCTTGTATCTCTAAACATTCTTCACGCTCATTTTTCCTTGTGGCATTGCTATACCGCGTTGGGTCTGCTAAAAACGAGGAGTCGTGAGTGCATTTGGGTCATATTCACTTTTGTTTGGGCATTAGCATCCATTTCAAGCGTTGAGGTCATCACCGTCGATAGCAGCGTCTCCTGTAGTAGAAGACGTCAGAGAGCCGCCGGTTGGATCCCTGTTCAGGCATGTAGCAATTACTTTAATGTTTACAACAATGTAGTCTATGTTCATCCCGAATGAATTCAAAGAGTAGTCTCTGTTTATTCCGAACGATTTCAAAGTGTAGTCTTTGTGTATCGATTTATTTCAAATGTAGTCTCTGTGTATCGAATGATTTCCTGAATGTAGTTCTTGTTGTATCGAATGCCTTCAAGAGTGTCCTGTTTGTATCAGATGTTTGGCTTATTTCCAGATTGTAGCCCCTGTTTGATATAAACTGAGAATCTCCATGATAAAAGTAGACCTCTTAAACGTGAAATCTGTATATATGTATATAAAATTTGATTAAGTGAACTGTCTCCATGATCTAAACTAGACTGAGTTGGCAATTGTTTGATATTGCAGAATTGATAGACTATATAGATGAGCCTCTCTTCTCACATGATATATTTAGTTCTGAGATGTCTTCTCTCTAGTAATCCAAAGCCTTGGTCTCAAATTCATAACTCTGATCTAATGTAAAATAGACTTCAAACGTGAGAAGCCTGAGTGTGAATGGTCCTTGAATCTAGGAGGAATTATCTAATGTCCCCCTCTCAACAGTGATCTTGGTGATGACTGTCAGCTTATTTCTGAGACCCGTAGGCTACTGGGATGTGGAAATTAGGGTTTCCTATTCTGGTGGAGGTTGTTTAGCTTTTTCAAAAGATTGCCCTTGGAATTCCGAAGTTCTGTTTGTGGATTCTTTTTGGGTTTTCTGAGAGCTTCGCAACAGTATAGCTGGCGTGTTGTTCTAAGCAACTTCTTGAATTTACTATTTTTAGTAAATTCTATTTTTGCCAGTGACCTTGTTGGCATCAGTTTCTTGGCTTTCCTCTTCAAGTAGTTCAGTTGGCAGAATTCGATTTGGCTTTGGGATTCTTTTCCGGGAGAGATAAGTTATTTTAATAATGTTATTTTTTAATATTATGTCCCTTGGCCTAGTCTAATGACTTTTAAGTTGTTTTAATAGGGGGTCTTCATGGGTGGACGCCTCATCAAGGGGTTAAGTGAAATATTTCCAAAAATGGTAAAGTGGACTAAGGAGAAAAGGGACGCCAACTTGAGGAAGGTGAATTATTTTAAAATAATGAAATATTTCATTAAAATAAAAGGGACGCCAACTTTGTGAGAAGGTGAGTCAACTTGGAAATTCAAATTATGTTGACTCCTTGGTTTTGGCGTACCTTCTAGAAGCTTCTAGGGTGCTCCTCACAAGTTATAAAAGGAGTTGCTTCTCTTCATGTTTTTCATCTCGAGTTTATTGCAAAGTTATGCTGCCGAAATGGTGATTGAGTGCTTCGGGGAAGGCATACCCCCTAGCTTGGCTTGACTTCTTGCTTGAAAGATAGCAACTAGTTAAGATAGGATTGTCCATGGTCTTTGAGTTGAGTTTTGAGCATATTGTAGTTGATATTTTTGCATTTTACCAGTTTCACAAAGTTGCTGATTCTGCTCAGCTGATTGTAGTTTTTAATCACATCTTGCAAAATAAAAATAGAGTGGTTCTGGGTGTTGTGCCTATTGGTTTCCTTGCTGGGGGCGACCCTTCATGTCAAATCTCAGAATTTATTAACGTGTGGAATTTTAAAAGGCAAAATCGCCCTTCTTAGAGGGTCGTACTTTTTTGTAGGTGCTTTGATTTCCGTGCAAAATAAATAGGGGTTGTTTGAGTTGGTTTTTGTGTCTTCTCTTGGTCGCCATTCATGCTAAAGCATTATGCATCTTATCTCATGTCAATTGGTTGGGTTTTGAGCAAGTTATGAGCGATTTAGTGAGGTTACAGGTTGCTGGTCTGTGCAATTTCAGTCACTGTCACAGTCATATCAGATTATGAGAAGTCATCTCTTGAGTGGGCTTGAGTCTAGCGAGTCAAGATTGAGTATGGGGGAGTTTCTTTACGTTATTGCAGCATTATATGATTTCTAATCATGTGTTCTTGACAGGCTCTCTATCACATTGTAAGTTGAACAATAGTACTGTCAGCAATTCTCCTCTCTTATCTGGCTCTTGCAATTCCCACGATTGTGGAAGAGACTGGCCTCAATTCAGTCTATAGCTTCAAGTTTCATTTTCTTGCATCACCCGCTGAACAAGTGGAAGAGGTTGGCTAGCCACCTATTTCTTTACTGTATTGCATTATTCATCATATTGCTGATCGGCTGAGCCGTCAACATACTCTCGCTGAATAAGTGGTCGAGTTGCATCCTTTAAATTCAGTAATGTACTTTCCATTTCAGTCCTCCCGCTGAATAAGTGATAGAGTTGATTGTATCTTCTTTTTATTACTTTCCAGTAGTTTCAGTTATGCTAACGATCCACTTTCGAGTACGCTCTCAACCTTGCCCGCATTGGGATCTGGGTTGATCAAAGGAAAGGGTTCCCTTCAGTTGGATTGAGATTTCATTAACGTTAACGGGTGAACTTAGTTGTGAAAAATTGAAAAAAATTGCCCGGTATATTTCAAATTAACCATAAAATCTGAACCTTACAACAAAACCATAACTGAGTTCCCCGCTCTGTCTTGTGTTAAAACTGGAAAGTAACTTCAGATTAAGAAAACCCCCTTGGAAAAGGTAACTTTAATAACAGATTAATGGAAAAGAAAAATTAATGCTGAGCAAGGGTGAAGGTGTTGAAGGCACAGGATTGCCAGATCTTCTTAACAAATCCTTGGCCAAGGTACGATGTCAGTTAGGCATAGGTCAGCCATCATGAACCAGATGCACTTATGGTCAGAGTGGTCCTTTCGGATAGGAGGTACCTACAGAGAAAGGATCAAACGGCGGTGTAGGTTCATGGTACCAGGCTCAAAAGGGCATGATGGTAAATTGATCCTGGATGATTACCCTCGTGAAGGGACGGATTCTTTAGTTGAAGAACACGGGAGGCCAGTACGTCTTTTGTTGGGCGGTAAAGCCCCTGATTGTTATTGCAACAGATTTGTTTTTCTTCTATGTGTCAATCCTCGCACTGTATAACATCTATAGATTAAAACAGTCTTCAATGGCACAAAGCTCAACAGAAACTGAATACATTGCAGCCTTTATAAGGGCAAGAGAAACAGTTTGGCTTCATAAATTGCTTGTGGGACTCCTTGATCTAAGCACATTGAGATCCCCTACCATTATACAAGAGACATGGTAGAAAGGAATGTAATCCAGTTTGAGTATATTAGTCCAAATGATCAAACAACAGACATACTCAACAAACTTTCTCCAGAGTTAGGGTTGAACTCTTCGGGAAGAAACTTGGTATGTAATTTGATATTATGTTTGAAATTCAAATTGTTTATAAAATTGTACTAATATATAAAGATGTTTAAATGTGTAAACTCTTTTGTCATATGTGTGATTCCATGACCTTATGGGCCTACTCCCCCTGTGTACATTATTGAAAGGTGACGATCTTTCTAATAATGAACACTTGTATTTGACATTGTAAAGTGACGACTCTACAATGATAAACTATCATGATAGATATCATGTGACTTGATATCTGTGGACATGTCATGATAGTATCTCTTGGACACTTTGATTGATATCATGGGACTTGATATCATCTGTAGATCATTGTGATCCTCAAGAGATAGGCATGGTGGATATTTATATCCGTGGATATGCCATGAATTATGGTAGACATCATGTGACTTGATGTCAGTGCACATACCATAATGAAGATATGTTATGAAGAATGTCATGTGACTTGACACTTTCAAAAGCATACCATATCTTTTGATATCACGAGTTAGGTGATATCACTTTTACTTGGTGGAAGTTTATCCTCCCTAGCTAAGAGGGAGTGTTATTAGAGTTTATCTACCCTAGATAAGAGGGAGTATTGAATAATGAAGATGTGATATGAAGAATGTCATGTGACTTGACACTTTTAGAAGCATACCATATCTTTTGATATCACGAGTTAGGTGATATCACTTATACTTGTTTAGAGTTTATCCTCCCTAGCTAAGAGGGAGTGTTAATTTTTGGTAGCATCGATCAGATAAAGTCATTGATCGATGTCAAAACAAGTTAAATAAAGAGACATGCCCCTTGCGCCGACGTGTCTCCACTTTGTGGAGACACATCAGCTCATGGGATGTGTCTCCTAGGTTTGATACTTATACTCTCTCCTTCCTCACTTGTATGATATGGAAATCTATAGATGTTATACAGTGCGAGGATTGACACATAGAAGAAAAACAAATCTGTTGCAATAACACTGATAATAAATCCTTTTCCCCTTGATGACAGAAAGTCCAACTCAAGTGAACCAGTTTCTTTACTATAACTTCTAAACCCTTTTTCTCTCTCTTGTTTTTTTTGAAATAATTCATTAGAATGAAAGCTATTAGCTATTAGATTAATTCTTCCTTATAAAAGCAAAGGATTTAGTCAGTTAAGTTGGTTGTAATTATTAGTTGGTTGAAAATTGGTGGTAGTTATTTTTCAGCTAAATTTGTGAACTTGTTTAAGTTGAGAAATTGAAT